>CM062290.1:18337175-18779675 GCA_031216915.1 Pictodentalium vernedei | reverse complement strand
TTTTCATCTTTGGGATTAGTAGTCTTCATATTTGGGATTAGTAGTCTTCGTCTTTGGGATTAGTAGTAGTCGTCTTTGGGATTAGTAGTTTTCTCCTTTGGTATTAGTAGTAGTCGTCTTTGGGATTAGTAGTCTTCATCTTTGGGATTAATAGTCTTCATCTTTGGCATTAGTAGTTTTCATCTTTGGGATTAGTAGTTTTCATCTTTGGGATTAGTAGTAGTCGTCTTTGGGATTAGTCATCTTCATCTTTGGGATTAGTAGTCTTCATCTTTGGGATTAGTAGTCTTCGTCTTTGGGATTAGTAGTAGTCGTCTTTGGGATTAGTAGTTTTCACCTTTGGGATTAGTAGTAGTCGTCTTTGGGATTAGTAGTCTTCATCTTTGGGATTAATAGTCTTCATCTTTGGGATTAGTAGTTTTCATCTTTGGGGTTAGTAGTTTTCATCTTTGGGAGTAGTAGTAGTCGTCTTTGGGATTAGTAGTCTTCATCTTTGGGATTAGTAGTCTTCATCTTTTGGATTAGTAGTCTTCATCTTTTTGATTGGTAGTCTTCATCTTTGGGATTAGTAGTAGTCGTCTTTGGGATTCGTAGTTTTCATCTTCGGGATTAGTAGTTTTCATCTTTCGGATTAGTAGTAGTCGTCTTTGGGATTAGTAGTCTTCATCTTTTGGATTAGTAGTCTTCATCTTTGGGATTAGTAGTCTTCGTCTTTGGGATTAGAATTTTCATCTTTGGGATTAGTAGTTTTCATCTTTGGGATTAGTAGTTTTCCTCTTTGGGATTAGTAGTAGTCGTCTTTGGGATTAGTAGTCTTCATCTTTGGGATTAGTAGTCTTCATCTTTGGGATTAGTAGTCTTCAACTTTGGGATTAGTAGTAGTCGTCTTTGGGATTAGTAGTTTTTATCTTTGGGATTAGTAGTTTTCATCTTTGGGATTAGTAGTCGTCGTCTTTGGGATTAGTAGTCTTCATCTTTGGGATTAATAGTCTTCATCTTTGGGATTAATAGTCTTCGTCTTTGGGATTAGTAGTTTTCATCTTTGGGATTAGTAGTCTTCCTCATCTTTGGGATTAGTAGTCTTCATCTTTGGGATTAGTAGTCTTCATCTTTGGGATTAGTAGTCTTCATCTTTGGGATTAATAGTCTTCATCTTTGGGATTCCAGAGTGGACAAGCCTCATGGAATCTACCGATGTTGATAAGACGGTAAGAAATGTGTCTACTTATATCACAGAAGCAACCCAAAGGTTTACCCCCTCTAAACTTGTTACAATAAGACCTAATGATAAACCCTGGATGAATAACCATATACGCAGATTAATGAGAAAGCGTATTAAAATTCATAAAGTGGCCAAATTCAATGATCGCCCCCAGGACTGCGAAAGTTTTTGTCGAATCAGAAATGAAACGATTAATTCCATCAGAGCGGCTAAAAGGGAATATGATATCAAACTTGAAAATTATGTGTCTACCAACAGCTCTGCCTCTAAACATTGATGGAAGATTGTTAAAAACTTCTCGAAGCAACAATGTAATTCTGACATTCTCTTTCCTCCACTGTTTGAGGGCGATTCTGTTGTTGATGATCCACATGAAATAGCCAATATCTTAAATAATCATTTTGTAAGTCAGAGCAGTACAGTCAAAGATATCCCATTACCCATTCATTATCCCTGTTAATGATCTTTCTATTGGGCAGTTAGAAATTAAGGAGGAAAATGTTAAATCTATACTAAATAAATTAGATATTAATAAGGCTACTGGTCCTGACCTAATAAATAACACCATTTTGAGAAAACGTTCTTCAGAACTAGCATATCCACTAACTCGTATTTTTAACTTGTCTTTGACATTAGGGCATTTTCCAACTGATTGGAAACATTCCCACGTGCAGGCTATTCATAAAAAGGAATCCGTTAATAATAAAAAGAACTACAGACCCGTATCTTTGACTAGAAGCGTCAGCAAAGTCTTTGAAAAGGCCGTATTCAACCATGTTTACTCGTTCCTCAAAAATAATAATTTGTTAACAGACCTACAATCAGGTTTTATTCCCGGGGACTCAACAATATATCATTTATTACTAACTGATAATTACATAAACACTTCCTTAGAAAATAGCAAAGATGTTAGGATTGTTTTCTGTGATATAAGTAAAGCATTTGACAGAGTGTAGCATAAAGGGTTACTACATAAATTACATGCTATATGGTATAAGGGGCGCTTTGTTGTCATGGTTCGAAAATTATCTTGAAAACAGAACTCAGCAGGTAGTTGTTAATGGACAAAAGTCTGATATTAAACATATTCCCGCTGGGGTGCCACAGGGCTCTGTATTAGGGCCCTTGCTTTTTTAATATATATATAAATGATATTGTTAATAATATTACATCTAATATCCGTCTCTACGCTGATGATACCTCGTTATACCTAACAGTTGATAACCCGGCACTTGCATCTATTGTTTTGAATCAGGACTTGAACGAAATAAGCTTATGGTCAAAAACATGGCAAGTTCTGTTCAGTCCCGAGAAAACAATGTGTATTAGTCGCAGACACACCCCACAGGTATATCCCACTTTATTTCTTTTAGATACCCCAATAACAGAAACAGATATGCATAAACACTTGGGATTAATTTTCCACAAATCAGGCACCTGGGACACTCACGTCGATAGCATTTTATCTAGAGTTAAGCCAATGATAAATTGCTTTCGCAGTTTAAAGTACCGCATTTCTAGGTCTGCGTTAGTGACTCTATATAAATCCTTCATATTACCATTATTTGATTACGCTGATGTTATCTGGGATAACTGTTCAGCAGGTAAACTGGACCAACTTGAGGCCCTGCAACTAGATGCTCTACGCACTATTTGCGGGGCTACAAGAGGTACTAGTCATCGTCTTTCAAACGAAGAAACTGGTTTCATAACGTTGAGAGAGCGCAGA
This sequence comes from Pictodentalium vernedei, assembly GCA_031216915.1. Classification (NCBI taxonomy): domain Eukaryota; kingdom Metazoa; phylum Mollusca; class Scaphopoda; order Dentaliida; family Dentaliidae; genus Pictodentalium; species Pictodentalium vernedei. Next base: position 18,776,724 of record CM062290.1, on the reverse strand, counting down.
AGTCGTCACAAATTAACAACACTTTATAACAAGAAAACGGGCATTGCCCCAAGATACTTATCGTTATTACTGCCAGAGCAGGTCTCCAGTCTTACCACATATCCATTAAGGTCGTGCGAGTCCCTTAGAGAAATACGTTGCCGCACGGTAAGTTATTATCGTTCTTTCCTGCCATCGACTGTACGAGCATGGAACGCTCTTGATCCCTCGATCCGTTATAGTTTAACTCTGCCTTGATTCAAGAAGAAATTATCGAATGGGGACATTTGCGTTCCATCATACTATCGATCTGGCAGCCGAGAAAATCAAATTTTATTGTGTAAACTACGGCTGGGTTGTAGTGACCTGAGGGCTCATAAATTCGAAAGATTTCTCATAGATAACCCCAGTTGTGATTGCGGATGCATTTATGAGTCCCCAGAGCACTACTTCCTACAATGTCCACAATATACCAACCATAGGAACGTATTAATTCACAGTCTACGTAATATGTCCGTATGTATGTCCGATCTGTTGTTCGGTAATGAGCACTTGTCTCGGGAGGATAATGACACCATTGTGCATAATGTACACATGTACATTACCAACACTAAACGTTTTGTCCAACCATGATTCCAATTACACACTCACACACACGCGCGCGCGCGTGCATGCACGCGCATATGTATATGTGTATGTATCTGTGTGTGTATGGGTGTGCATATATATAAATATGCGAATATATAAATATATGTATATATGTATGTATGTAATATGTATGTATATGTATATGTGTGTGTTAATGTGCGCGGGTGTGTGTGTGTGTGGGTGTTTCTGTGTATAGATAGTAGGGCACCAATTATTCCACTTAAAAGAAAAGATAGGTAACAATTACTACAAAACTTCTAGGCTTCGTGTATCTTGTTTAAGGGTTACTACTATCTCCTGTTATATTTTCATTACAATATATTGTTGTTAATATTACAACATGACTGTTGAGGTATCTCCATCTTGCACTTGCACCATTTTTTTTCTCTTTTAAAATGCTGTAATGATAATTATTGTAGGGTGAGGCTGCTTATAGGCTTAGCCTGTTAGCTGAACCCATTTCACTTTAAAGAAATAAAATACTGATTAAAAAAAATCTTTGGGATTAGTAGTCTTCGTCTTTGGGATTAGTAGTCTTCATCTTTAGGATTAGTAGTCTTCATCTTTGGGATTAGTAGTCTTCATCTTTGGGATTAATAGTCTTCGTCTTTGGGATTAGTAGGTTTCATCTTTGGGACTAGTAATCTTCATATTTGGGTTTAGTAGTTTTCATCTTTGGGATTAGTAGTCTTCATCGTTGGGTTTAGTAGTCTTCATCTTTGGGATTAGTAGTCTTCATCTTTGGGATTAGTAGTCTTCGTCTTTGGGATTAGTAGTCTTCCTCTTTGGGATTAGTAGTCTTCATCTTTGGGATTAGTAGTTTTCATCTTTGGGATTAGTAGTCTTCCTCTTTGGGATTAGTAGTCTTCATCTTGAAATGAATTTTGCGTCCCTCTTCAACTGTCAAAGGTGGTTCAAAATTACTCGTATTTCAATATTGACTTACCTTCTTCTCAATTTTATATCTATCGTTTTCTATGCCCTTTACCACCAAGCTGACAACATCTCTATTCTTCGAGTCACTAGCGGTCGGACTCATTCGAATGATGCGTCCAACTATCGGCTTAGGCTGTCCTACTTGACTATGTAGCGATCCATTTCCTCCATTTCCAAAGAACCATTCTGATTTGATAGAATCCAATGCACCATTTTCCTCAGCCCACACAGTTATCAACTGTTTCCTGAATTTTATTTTTTTCATGACCCAAATCATGGTATAGGCGTTTGTCATCAACCTGGATTCGTGTAAATTCATGATTCGATTACCAACCGTGTCCAGATCACTTTCCATCATATTGCTGCTTTTCTCGACTCGAGTACAATCTGGAATACAATTCGAGTGCTGAGTGCACTCGAATTGTATTCCAGATTATACTCGAGACCGAATAATTTGTTATCGTTCATGTCGATGCCGGACTCCTGATCCTTTGTTGAGATAGAGATTATCCACATGCTCTTTGAGATAAGTTTGAGATTTGACGAGAGCAGAATGCATGTAGCGTTTATTGACTGTGGTCTTTTCGGTATCCTTGTTGTCGATTTATGCCAAATTGATGATCGTATTAATTCCGGCTTTTAAATCGGTTTTCATTTCATTTTTCTCATTCACAGTATCGATGCTCTTTTGTTCCACAGCGTCTACCTATTATTTGGTGGCAGCATCACTCGAATCCACGCGATCTATCACATTCACCAATCATTTAGATTTTAAGTCTTGATCATTGGTCATGTTTTTATCCAGGTAATTATCTTTTACGCGGTGCTCGAAATCTGCAACTCACCCCTTAAGTTCCAGTGTGTTCTATGTGTCACTTGGCACATAGAACACATTGGAACTCAAGCGACGAACTGTCTGATCTGCATACTTTTTAGTGGCGATGTTGCTAAGATCTATCAGTCCTGGAATGTTATAAAGCTTGTGATTGTTCATGTTTAACGGTTCCTTTCGATCATCGTATGTCCTAATGGAATGAACGTTCAAATATGTAACAGACACATCACCTTTAATCTTTCTTTTTTTCACAATTTCATCATCAGTTCTTCCAAATTTACCGACTGTCATTTTCTTTAATTTTCTATCTAATTTATTTTTTTTATTATTGTATTTCATTTTTATTTGTTTTTGTTTCCTATTATTTATATGAAAAATATTTTTCTCTTTCTCAATGTAAATCGTTGTGGATGTTTTGAAAATGATGTTTCGAAGACCATCTCTTGAGAACATACAAACACAAGTGTCCGCAAAACACTTGATTGCAAGGTTACACACATTCATTATTGTAATAAATCAACGATTTTAAATAATTTTTCAACTCTTTGGGTGGTGAGATTATGTAACAGTCAAAATAATTATTTCTTCTCACGTTCTTGGACCACGCCACTCAATGTGTGCCCTCGCCAGAAAATCGTCCAGGTTCAAGATTCCACATTTGTAACCATTTAGCTGTATTCGAGGCAATGCATCTCTGAAACAAAAACACGGCAGAAATGTTTTATTTTTAATGCTTTGACTGCATCCAACTGATTGAAGTTAGACAGAGGTTTGTTTGGTAAGATGACGCCTTCAACTGATATGTTCGTATTTTCCATTTTCCAATTTATTTTATAATATAATTTATTTTTAATTTTTTTGTTTATTTACTTTTCTTGGCTATTATTTGCCTCATTTATTTTTCCTATGTTTTTATCATTAGTGTGCAATGTCTTATCCTCTAGATTTTCTGTCTTTATCAATCTGCCTTGTTGTGTTATCATCCAATGCCTCTTGATTTTGAGGAATGATCGATTTTGTGGAATAATGATGACCGTGAGCTATTTTGTTTATTCCATTTGATTGCATGATTAATAATTTTTTTTAATCATTTCCGTGTAGAGAAAATACTTATTGCATTGAAGCATGTCCATCGTCTTGCAGACATCTCAATGTTCGAACAGACATTTTTTATACTCTTTAAAAATGATGTCATTATTCGCAATGTTTTTTTTGACACCTTTACATTTCTTAATTGCCTTCCCATCAAAGTTGTAAGCGTACAGTTTCGCCTTTAAACCCACGAATTCTGTGATCTGGTTTCCTCCCTCCTCGTCCTTGAATTTTCCCACTACATTTTTATTCACACTCTAAGGAATGTTAGATTTGTGACCGCTTGGATAATTACTCATATCAAACCACGCATCAACATCTAGAGATATATCTCTATCTCGTAAGCCAGACTATCAACTGTTTGATTATGTCTAAGATGCATGTTCCCAAATAAATCGGTTTGTCAAATGTCAGACGTGTTTGTTTCGTGTGAACATCCACTACATTTTCTTCAAAGATAGTTTCATGTTTATAGTTTGGTTTCCAAACCTGACTATCCATTGTCCTGTTTCTGATGTGTTCCATCGATTTTCCGTAAACACAATTATTCATGAGTTTGAAATTTTTCTCTCTCTCTCTCTCTATTTTATTTCCACCGATTGAATAGGGATCTTTTGTTTCCATTTCCCCTCCACTGTTACTTTTCTCATCTCATCACCTCCTCCAAGCATCGATTAATCAACTCATTTTTATTTTGTGATTGTACACCTTTCAAACACGCCTGACACGTTGTTGATCTCAATTCTGATAATTCTTCAGTTGAGCTAGACAGCGCATTTCCAGTGAAAATGGTATTTTTTAACAATTAGAAATTGTTTTTCAAATGTTAAAAATTGTTTTAAATGTTTTTAATTTCCTATATATATGAAATATGCTTTTGACTGATTTTATTTTGTTTGATAAGAAAGCCGTTTTTCAATTTGGATAACTTCTGATAATTTTTGAGTTTATTTCTGTTTTTCCAATAAGTTATTTTTTTAATTAAAGAGAATAATATTTGAAATCAATGAAAAAAAAATCCATTATATATATAGAGGAAGTAATAAAAAACATTTTTTTCATTTTATGTATATATAGGAAATAGAAAAAAAAAATGGTAATGAAAAAAAAAATCAAATTGAAAAGAATTGCTTTACACAATGATAATAAAACGTTTTATTTGAAACCTAATCCAATCCAATTGAGTGATGTAGAAGTAATAAAGTTCGAATATAAATATTATAATCATAGCATAGGATTAACACTGAATATAAATATTATAATCTTAGCATAGGATTAACACTGAATATAAATATTATAATCTTAGCATAGGATTAACACTGAATATAAATATGATAATCTTAGCATAGGATTAACACTGAATATAAATATGATAATCTTAGCATAGGATTAACACTGAATATAAATATGATAATCTTAGCATAGGATTAACACTGAATATAAATATGATAATCTTAGCATAGGATTAACACTGAATATAAATATGATAATCTTAGCATAGGATTAACACTGAATATAAATATGATAATCTTAGCATAGGATTAACACTGAATATAAATATGATAATCTTAGCATAGGATTAACACTGAATATAAATATGATAATCTTAGCATAGGATTAACACTGAATATAAATATGATAATCTTAGCATAGGATTAACACTGAATATAAATATGATAATCTTAGCATAGGATTAACACTGAATATAAATATGATAATCTTAGCATAGGATTAACACTGAATATAAATATGATAATCTTAGCATAGGATTAACACTGAATATAAATATGATAATCTTAGCATAGGATTAACACTGAATATAAATATGATAATCTTAGCATAGGATTAACACTGAATATAAATATGATAATCTTAGCATAGGATTAACACTGAATATAAATATGATAATCTTAGCATAGGATTAACACTGAATATAAATATGATAATCTTAGCATAGGATTAACACTGAATATAAGTATGATAATCATAGCATAGGATTAACACTGAATATAAATATTATAATCTTAGCATAGGATTATCACTGAATATACATATGATAATCATAGCATAGGATTATCACTGAATATACATATGATAATCATAGCATAGGATTAACACTGAATATAAATATGATAATCATAGCATAGGATTAACACTGAATATAAATATTATAATCTTAGCATAGGATTATCACTGAATATACATATGATAATCATAGCATAGGATTATCACTGAATATACATATGATAATCATAGCATAGGATTAACACTGAATATAAATATGATAATCATAGCATAGGATTAACACTGAATATAAATATGATAATCATAGCATAGGATTAACACTGAATATAAATATTATAATCTTAGCATAGGATTATCACTGAATATACATATGATAATCATAGCATAGGATTATCACTGAATATACATATGATAATCATAGCATAGGATTATCACTGAATATAATAATGATAATCATAGCATAGGATTAACACTGAATATAAATATGATAACCATAGCATAGGATTAACACTGAATATAAATATTATAATCTTAGCATAGGATTAACACTGAATATAAATATGATAATCTTAGCATAGGATTAACACTGAATATAAATATGATAATCTTAGCATAGGATTAACACTGAATATAAATATGATAATCTTAGCATAGGATTAACACTGAATATAAATATGATAATCTTAGCATAGGATTAACACTGAATATAAATATGATAATCTTAGCATAGGATTAACACTGAATATAAATATGATAATCTTAGCATAGGATTAACACTGAATATAAATATTATAATCTTAGCATAGGATTAACACTGAACGATGGTTAAAAAGATTTATTTTCAGATTTAGAAACTTCATGTAGCAAACTCTTGAAAGAAGAAGGGGACAAATATCAAGCAGTTCAATCTGATCCACGGCAAAAACAAAATATATTCGAAAATTGATAAAGGTGTTGCAGATCGACTCAGAGTAAAAGCTCTGAGTAATGTGAAAAAATTAACGAAAGTAACATGATCATTCCACATCTACACAAAAATGAAGAGGGAAAGTGACAACTTGCATACGAATAAAAGATGTGACTATGTAAAAAAAATTGAATGTTATTTTTTCATAAATAAATATTTATAATTTTCAAAATTTGTTTCTTTTCTTTGATTTTTTTTATTTTCATTTGAAAATCTTTTTGATTTTTTTTTTTTTGTAAATATTTTTTTCCCTCCTCGTCTTCTCGCGAATTAGATACAAAATCATTCCATTCCTATTCTCTCCTTTTCAGTAACTAATAAATGTCTGTTGCAATGATGAGTATCGTCATACTTATTTATGCTAACACATTCAGGTGACGTCTAAAAATACACTTGGGATGATTTTGTTTGGTATTTTATATAAGATTCCATCATGATATCGAATATTTATCATCTTTTGAATCTTTTTTATTTTAGTAATTTTTTTTAATTTTAGTAATTTTTTTTCTTGATTTTTTTTTTTGTAAATGTTTTTTTGTTCTTTTAGTATTTTTTTCATCTTTTTTTTTAATTTAGTGATTTTTCTCCCCTTCACGAAATCGGATATTCTCTGCCCAGTAAATAATGCAAAATACGACCTCGATCTCAATCGAAAATGCAAACATTCTAATTAACCCTTTACCCAACGCAGACGATTTCAAAATTTATTATTTTAAATATCATTTTTTAAATTTTTTCAAAAAAATTTAACAAAACCATATCATGTGACCCCTCTTTGGAACGAGCTCGACGAGCTCGTTCCAAAGAGGGGTCACATGATATAGTTTTGTTGACAAGTTTCGAAAAATAATATTTTTTCAGCTGCTGAATTTGTATATTATGCGGGCGGATGCGGGCGATTCGTTGGGTAAAGGGTTAATCAGGGCTCTGTTATTCCATATATATTTAGTATATAGGATAGACTGCTATATGTACTAGGCTATTGTGTTGTGTCAGACATCTATACTATATATCGGGTGATATATTTAGCACACGGGATAACCGCCATGTATACCAGGCTATTGTGTTCTTTCAGACATCCTTACTATATATCAGGCGAACATTTTAGTATATGGGATAGACTGCTATACGTACTAGGCTATCGTGCTGTGTCGGACCTCCATTCTATGTATCAGATGATGTATTTAGTATATGGGATAGACTACTATATGTACCAGGCTATTGTGGTGTGTCAGACATCCATAAAATGTATAGGGTGATATATCTAGTATATAGAATAGACCACTATATGTACTAGGTTATTGGGTTGTGTTAGACATCCATACAATGTATCAGGTGATATATCTAGTATATAGAATAGACCACTATATGTACTAGGTTATTGGGTTGTGTTAGACATCCATACAATGTATCAGGTGATATATCTAGTATATAGAATAGACCACTATATGTACTAGGTTATTAGGTTGTGTCAGACATCTATACTATGTATCAGGTGATATATTTAGTATATAGGATAGACCACTATATGTACTAGGTTAATGGGTTGTGTCAGGCATCTATACAATGTATCAGGTGATATATTTTGTATATAGAATAGACCACTATATGTACTAAGTTAATGGGTTGTGTCAGACATCCATACTATTTATCAGGTGATATATCTAGTATATAGGATCGACCACTATATGTACCAGGTTATTGGGTTGTGTTAGACATCCATACTATGTATCAGGTGATATATCTAGTATATAGAATAGACCACTATATGTACTAGGTTATTGGGTTGTGTTAGACATCCATACTATGTATCAGGTGATATATCTAGTATATAGAATAGACCACTATATGTACTAGGTTATTGGGTTGTGTTAGACATCCATACTATGTATCAGGTGATACATCTAGTATATAGAATAGACCACTATATGTACTAGGTTATTGGGTTGTGTCAGACATCCATACTATGTATCAGGTGATATATCTAGTATATAGAATAGACCACTATATGTACTAGGTTATTGGGTTGTGTTAGACATCCATACTATGTATCAGGTGATACATCTAGTATATAGAATAGACCACTATATGTACTAGGTTATTGGGTTGTGTCAGACATCCATACTATGTATCAGGTGATATATTTAGTATATGGTATAGACAACTATGTGTACTAGACAATTGTATTGTGTCGGGCATCCATACTATATATTGGCCACTCCCTATATCATGTATGATTGTTATATAGGGGAGACACAAGCCCCTATACCATATACTACCAGGCATATAGGAGAAACACAATTCCATATACAATATACCGCTTGATATATGTGGGAGACACAATTCCCTATACCAAAAACCACTTGGTATGACGGGGAGACACAAGTCCATGCACCGTAATCCGCCGGTATATAGGGGTCACTATTCCCTATATATGTATGCTTGGTATATAGGGGAGACACAATTCCCTATACCATATATCACTTTGTATATAGGGGAGACACAATTGCCTACACATAATCCGCCCGGTATATAGGGGGCACTATTCCCTATACCATATACCATTTGGTAAATAAGGGGCCACTATTCCCTATACTTCTTGGTATACGGGGAGACACAATTCCCTATTTCATATACTGCTAGATATATATGGGAGACTCAATTACCAATACCATATACCATTTTGTATAGAGGGGAGACACAATTGCCTACACATAATCCGCCCGGTATATAGGGGACACTATTCCCTATACCATAATCCGCTTGGTAGATATGGGAGACACAATTCCCTATACCATAAACCGCTTGGTATATATAGGAGACACAATTCTCTATACCATATACCACTTGGTATATAGGGGACACTATTCCCTAAATCATATTCAACTTGGTATATAGGAAAAACATAATTCACGATAACCACCGGGCTAGACGCAACAATCAGAAATACAATTCTAGGTTCTATTCCAGGTGCAATCCTTTCTTCGATTGGTCTTGTGAATCGAGAGGACTTGGTTATGACCGTTTCAATAGTATTTAAACTTTGGTGAGAGTGTGTGATTAAGCTAAAACAGTCTTCTGTGGTGAGAGTGTCTGATTAAGCTCAGAGAGGTTTTTTGGTCAGAGTGTTTGATTAAGTTAATAGAGTTTTTTGGTGAGAGTGTTTAATTAACCTAAGAGAGTTTTTCTGATCAGCGTGTTTAATTAAGCTAAAATAGTTTTTTGGTGAGAGTATTCGATTAAGCTAAGAGAGTCTTTCTTGGTGAGAGTATTTAATTAAGCTAAGAGAGTTTTTTGGTGAGAGTGTTTAATTAACCTAAGAGAGTTTTTTTGATGAGAGTATTTAATTAAGCTAAGAGAGTCTTTCTTGGTGAGAGTGTTTAATTAAGCTAAGAGAGTCTTCTTGGTGAGAGTGTTTAATTAAGCTAAGAGAGTCTTTCTTGGTGAGAGTGTTTAATTAAGCTAAGAGAGTCTTCTTGGTGAGAGTGTTTAATTAAGCTAAGAGAGTTTTTCTTGGTGAGAGTGTTTAATTAACCTAAGAGAGTTTTTTTGGTGAGAGTATTTAATTAAGCTAAGAGAGTCTTTCTTGGTGAGAGTGTTTAATTAACCTAAGAGAGTTTTTTTGGTGAGAGTATTTAATTAAGCTAAGAGAGTTTTTTGGTGAGAGTGTTTAATTAACCTAAGAGAGTTTTTTTGGTGAGAGTATTTAATTAAGCTCAGAGAGTTTTTTGGTGAGAGTGTTTAATTAACCTAAGAGAGTTTTTTTTGGTGAGAGTGTTTAATTAAGCTAAGAGAGTCTTTTTTGGTGAGAGTATTTAATTAAGCTAAGAGAGTTTTTTGGTGAGAGTATTTGATTAAGATAAGAGAGTCTTTCTTGGTGAGAGTGTTTGATTAAGATAAGAGAGTTTTGTACTTTTCTTTAAGTTGTAGGATGTTATCAGTGACTGAAGACATTAGGTGCACAATGAAATATGCATGAACTAACAGATTCTTCTCAAGATCATTGTCATCACTCGCTTATAAATACCTTCATAAAAATCGACTTTCGATAAAGTTATCTCTCTTGAATTTTTTGGACGCGCAAGGAAGCTCCAATATAATAGCAAGTAATTGTTAAAATACACACTTGTATCCTACGACATCACGTGGAAATAAAGTCAAGTTTCCTTTTGTTACTTTTAATAAACGGTAACAACAGACAGCCCTCGGATCTGTCTGTTGTTTTGGTTTGTTAAAAATAACAAAAGGAAACTTGGCTTTTTATGACAAGGTAATTAGAAGCAACTAGTTCACAGATATCCCGTCATTAAGAATATCGATCAGTATCGCACTTACCAACACTAATTGTCCACTTTGGCGCTTTGTTTACCGAATATGTTTTTACTGTAATTTGCAAGTTTTTATTCTTACCAGGAAAAAAATTAGCGAATCTCACCCCCTAACCTTTTAAATTAATGGAAAGGACAGTGTGTTATTATAATGTCACGATGCTCACACTGTTGATATAATGAACAAAGAAATATTTACACAACATCAAGTGATGGTGGAAATGCCGTTTTCTTGTATTTAAAAAAAATGTTCAAAGTGTTTGTAGGGAAAGGCGGTTAAAAAAAAAACAGGTTTTTTTTTTTGTATTTTTATACTACTCTCCATGCAAATGCCGGAAGTTTGTGAAATTATATTCTAATAAGAGTAAAATCCTCGCCCTCTGATTGGATGGGAGCTGGGTAGTTTATTTTTTGTTTACGACTCCAGTAGCAAATGTTATCGTCTAACGTCACCACGCGAGATATATGGAATGACGTCATCCGTTTCGTAATTGCTTCATCAACGGAGTGACTAAGAAGCCGTTTTATTTTTCTGGATTTTTCACACGTGCAGCAGACAGTGTTCCGAATAAAGTGTTGTTTAAATAACAAACCGATTTGCGATTTGAACTAAGATGGAATGAGTTTATCCGATTTATTGATGATTTATCCAATGCCGTCATGGGTAAATAAGCCTCTCGCGTTTCACAATGCAGGTTTTAGGCTGTGGGTAGTGTCTTATTGGAGCATATACGTTATTGTGATGAGTTGACGGCAACATGGTCTGAGGGTTGCGGCTCTGAGCCGCAACCCACAGACCATGTTACCGTCAATTCATCACAATAATTTAAATGTGCACGTCGATGATACAAATCCGCTAAAATTTCACAATTTCAATCTTTATATGAATTTTCCATACACATCGTGTTACATTTACTGACAGATTCAGGAAATTATGGGGACCCAACTTTTCCGTAAATCTCTCACAATAACGAAAATTGTCAGCCGAAGTATAAATTAGGATGTGCACACTTATAGTCTACAAATTAAATTGTGGGTAAAATTCAGGACGACTCAGTGGGAGAGCTGTAAAACCAAGCTACACTAGATTTCCATCAGAAAGATGTGTGAAAGAAATTTTGTACTCTCAGTCCCCACCCCCCCCCCCCCCCACCACCTTCCAGCCCTCCCGCCCTGCTAGATATTGACATTCTTTTGGTCATCGAGCATCCCTCAAAAACGAAAGAGAGAAGTGGAATTTAACCAATGATATTTTGTTTGACGAGTCTCGGAGACCTTCGTCTACCATGGCGCAAACTGTTTACACGTGTGGAGATTCAACACAGCTGGTGGAAGGTTAAGAAAATTGAAGTAGGAACTTGGGTAAAATTGAAAATGGCCAATGGCATCATTTTGAATATGTCCTTGATCTCCAACTGGTTATTAATTAGTCACGAAGCGTGTTACAGAAATTACGTTCATTGATTAATACACTTCAACAGTGAAGTATATACCCTATTCTTCTTTCTGAAGGTTAATCAATTCTTCGTGCATGGACTTTCTACACAGCATCATCCGTTTCTCGTGGATTAATCAATTGATTTGTGATTGATAGCCGCCGCCTCTCGTTCTATCTTCTCGGCATTGTGACGCCAAAAAAGTTATTGATTGATGCATTTTAGCGATGCGCGTGCATAACAGTGTTCTTGAAAAGATTACATTTCAATCCTTTCGGAGTCTCAGGTTATTTGTTATGAAAAAAATCAAAGTTTCAAGCTGTAATGTTTTTCCACGAGGCCTAAAAAAGTGAATCTGTTTCTCAAGCCCTCCCGATGGTACTTTTGGCTGCAGCGTGCTCTCTATTTATAACCAATGCAAACGTGAAAAATAAAATTAAATGGCTTATGTCTTATATTTTACCCAACTTGATAAAATTGATAAATTTGTCCCTTGAGTGCAACAACATCCGTTAGCATTGAAAAGCCTTCTTGCACTGAAGGGATGAAATCCACCACCACCCATGTTGTTCTTTAGATTATGAGGCTTAAAACATAAAACAAACCAACAACACGAACTTCTGATGGCAGCAAAGAAATAATTACAAAAATAAAAAATAAAAAAAAAATAAAAAAACGCCCGCCCATATGCAATCCCCCCCCCCCCCAAAAAAAAAAAAATAGCCTGAGAAACACAAGATATATCTAGTGGGGCCTAATGCCACATCGTTATTCTGAATAACTGTTCCATTGTCACGGTAAACTTTTCATCTTACGTCAAACTAGTAGTTATTAGCAAGGTTTGGGGGTAAAAAATGAAAAGTATTCAGTTTATTCATGATAAGGTTTTGCAGTATAATCACAAGGTACAGAATCTTATTAAGTGGTTCTCTGATAGATTAAAGTTCTTGCAACGGACATGCCAAAAAAGTCTTGTTTTGTTATCTCGTATTGAGTAATAAGTGAATCAATAAACAAGAAAAAATCCGCACCCACCTTCATACAGTTTTTTTTGTATGGTCATCAAACAAGATCAGACACATCGTCCCCTGAGTTCCAATGTGTTCTATGTGCCAGGAGGCACATAGAACACATTGGAACTCAGGGGAAGACATGATTAGATGGTTCTGAAATCGTAAAACGAATTTCCAGAAATCATTCAACGAAGAACGTTTGATACCATTTTGCGGCCTAAGGGCCCTGTCACACTATAGCGTTTTGTTCGACGTTTGGTAGCGTTTTGAAAAAAATAGGAAACTCAGGAGAACGTCGACGTTCTTCAGATTAATTTTCGAGGTCAACGATGTTGTAACGTTCTTGTAGCGCTTGGCTAACGCTCAGCCAACGTTCACTCCTCGTCGAGCAAAATTTGTGGCCGAAAATAGCAGCAAAAACTAGCCTTTCCCTTTGACCTCAGCGCTTTGATAGCGTTTTCATAGCGTTTGGGTAGCGTCTGCATTGCGTCCCGGTAACGTTTAATTTTTAGTCCATCGTCCAACAAACGCCCTCGACGTTTGTCCAGCGTCTAGCTAACGTTCTCGACGTTTCCACTGCGTCTGTGTCGCGTTCGTGTAGCGTTCGAGTAACGCATAGGCGCTCAATATAAAAGAGGGGCTAAAGGTGCATAACTTTCATTTCAGGTTACACCACTGTACAGTCAACATCGCAGAAATATGCCTCCCAAGAACAAGAAGGCCATCAAAAGAGGTCGGGGCAGCAGCAGGAGCCAACGAGCAACATCCCCTCCCAGCCAGGAGGTTGTTATAATCACTGCAGACGTCCATCCTCCTCCTGTAGGAAACCTGGCTGACAGCCAACCAGCAGCCAGCCAGCAGCAGAAGCAACCACAGAACAATACAGCTACAATCACCCCCTCCACAACCCAGTCGCCATCTCCAGACTCTCCAGGGTCTAGCTCCTCCTCCTCCAGAAGCTTGTCAGTAGCCTCCTCACAGGACAGAGGCAAGAAGAAGAAGGATAACAGGCTAAACTTCAACCTCTCTGAATCTGATGAAGCCATTATGGTGGAGTGGTTACGAGAGAACAGGACATTGTGGGACTCTAAGCTCCAGGATTACCACAAAATTACCAACAAGGAGAAGTTGTGGGAGACCCAGGCAGACAAGATGAATAAAACAGTGAAGCACTTGAAGGGTTGGTTCCGGTCACTGCGCGATAAGAATACCAGACTCATGAAGCATAAGAGCGGTGACGGTGCCCCACGAAGAACAGAGAGAGACGAGTGGGTGCTCAGCAACTTCAGATTCCTACAGGAGGTAGTGCGACACAGACCGGAGCCAGCCAAGCCCATCCTACCCAGCAGAACATCAGGTGCAGCAACTGTCCAGGAAGAGAATTTGCTGGTATCTGGACCTTCTGTCACGGAGTCTACTGCCATACCTTCCAGGCCTGCAACAGCAACCTTCAATAGCAGCAGTTCCAAGAGGCCCAGAAGATCTGGACAGGATGTGGATACCAACAGCGAGGAGAACGTGTTGGGCACTCTGCGTGGGAAGGTCAAGGAGTCAGAAGCCATACTCAAAAATTTGATCCAGCCTCCACCATTGACCCCTGAGTCGACCTTTGCCAACTACGTCAGGGACAGCCTTCTCACAATGTCAAGCCTGAAGTTCAAGAAGGCCAGGGCCAGCATCAACAAGATACTCACGCGGCTGATGGATGAAGACACCGAAGAGGAAGATGAGGACCTGTCTACTTTCTCAGCTAGATGTCGATCCGCCCCGCTTCCTTGCACCACAACCACCAGGCAGGCCCAGAGCGACATGTTTCAGCCGAACCCTAGCCAGTGGCATGACAACCCGCCAAATTGGCAGTCACAGAACAGAGAGTGTATGGCCAGATATCAGCAGCAGCAGCAGCCTTACTCGTCCTTCCAACAGCCTCAATCGTCATTCCAGCAGCCTCAGGAGCCCCTCCAGCCCCCACGCTCCTATTACCAGCAGCCACGGTTCTTCCAGCAACAAAGTAGGAACTCTCCCGTCTTCCATACACTGACAACACCAGCCACCACTCACACCTCCGTCTCTACGGCCATCAGCTCAGGAAGACACACCATGGACCAGAGCAACCAAGGCAGCAGCTCTCCAGCACTGCTTGTCACTTGTACCACCATGGACGTTACCGTGTCTCCTGCCGGAGTGTCTACAGCAGCCAGTGTCGGCGACTTTTTCAGCACCCTGGATAGTCCAGTTGCCACCCCGTCCATGGCCACCTCTTTGAATGACACGCTGAACACGCCACAACACCAGTAGACCCAGAGCATGACTCTTAAATTTTTTGGTTAGAAACCTTTCAACATAATGTTGTACATTAATTCACCTTTGATTGCTACTTGTATGAAACATTCAATTTTTTGTTTTAATGTTGTAAATTCAACAAATAATGAGTAAAATAGAAAATAGAAATTAAATAAAAAAAAATTAAACAATAAAATATAAAACTTTAGATTTATTGTGTCGCGTCATACCCAACACATATTGTGGTACACTGCTTGTAATTTTCACAATAAGATACACTTCATTATTGTCTCGAACCTCTTTGATATGGGACCAGTCCATACAGCAGAGGGTTAAAAGTACCCAATTTGTTATATAAAAAACCGGTTAAAGTTCTAAGTACGGCAACGTATTAAAGACATTCTTTTTTCTGATAACTTGTGTCAAATTGTAAATCCAGTTAAGATAAATTGTAATTACAAATTAGTTCAGTTGTAATTACAATATAGGTAAATTGTAATTATAAATCAGTATTTTGTAATTACAATGTAGTATATTGTAATTTTACTAAATTGTAATTACAATTTAAAAGAACTCACATGAAAAAAAAAACAAAAATGAAGCTAAAACGTTGCCGTATTTGAGTAGTTTACAATATAACACGATATTAAAATCTGGTCGAAATAAAAGAAATGCAAAGCACAAAGCCAACCTTGTGTGAATGGAAAAGTATTTTGTAATGAGTGAATAAGCTATGTGAAAAAAGGAGAAATTTCTTGCGACAAGTTATTTCTCATTTTTCTACATTGTTCTTAATCCTACAATGCCAAAGAAAACGAAATAATAACGAATGGATATATTAACTACTAATCATAGTTCAAGCTCTTGCGCCGAAAAATAAACTTTGCCTTTTGCCACTAATTGGGTACTGCTGAACTGAAAAGTATAAGGTCTATCGGTAAATAAAAGTCAAGTTCACATACTGCAATTTACGCGCATTAACCTTGGGCTTGGCTCAAGTTTTTTCCGTGTGAATTGTCGGATGTGAACTATAACCATTACTTATTTTTCGTATAACCGAGCTACATTTTATGTTACGCGATCTATTTTTTTAATTTTAAAACGAAATTGCGACCCTTCATTGGCGATCGGTAAAAATAGCTACATTGAACTGCCAGACACAATTAAATTTATCATGACTTTTATCTACAAATAAGTCATTGTAAGTTACACATACGTTATTTCAGTTTCTAAAGGTAGTGTCTACCAAAACGTATAGTTCATATTAAGTCCATTCTGCATTTTAACACCAGGATCCAGGTCTACACCATCCTGTCTTGCCAGTCTACTGCCCCAGCTGAGGAGTTGACCCAGTGCTTGATGGGGTTCCTCTGCTTCTTGGCTTCTTTGGTCGCAGTGTTGGGGCCTGTAGCAACATGTGTGTCTTCCAAATTGAGGCCATCTCTCCAGGCACCAGGCATGAAGTCTTCGTCGGGACCTTCTGGTTGGTCCAGTTGTTGGTTCTGCAGCGTGGGATATCTGACCCTCATCAAGTTGTGAAGAACCAAGCAGGTCTTCACTATCAGCTTCACATTCTCTGGCCTGTGTTGCATGGTGCCAAGAAGTACCTGGAACCTGTTGGCAAGGATCCCAAAGGCGTTCTCAACGACCCTCCTGGCTCTCGATAGTCTGTAGTTGTAAATGCGCTCCTCCTGTGATAGACCACGGATATTGTAGGGCTTTATCATGTAGGCTCTGAGGGAATAGGCGTCATCTCCAATGAAGAAGTATGGAACATCTGTTGTGTCTTGTGGGAGAGGTATAGGCTGTGGAAACCCAAGCAGGTCTTCTACAGCACCATATTTCAGCTCACTGGAGTTGTAGATCTGGGCATCAGATGCTGATCCCATACCTCCAAGATCTGCCCACAGGAACTTGTAATCAGAATCCACAAGAGCCAGCAACACAATGGAAAAGAACCCCTTGTAGTTGTAGTATAAAGATCCACTGTCTGCAGGACATCTGATGGCCACGTGTTTGCCATCTAGTGCCCCAAGGACATGGGGGAAGTTCCACCTCTGATAGAATCTGTCAGCAACTTCTTTCCACTCTTCTGGTGTACTGGGGCAGGTAAGCATCTCATCCAGGTACTCGTCCAGTATGGCTTGGCAAACCTCTCTGACCACCAAGGACTGTGTGTTGTGGGGTACTCTCCAGGCAAACTTCTGCGAAGCATAGCTGTCACCAGAGGCAAGGTGTCGCAAAGTCAGGGCAAGCTTCATACCAGAGTCAAGGGCCGGTCTAAAGCGAGTGTCCTTCTTGGTGATCCTAGGGCCAACTCTCTGCCTCAGCTCATCAAACATCGCCGGTGGCATGCGCAGGAAGTTGTGGAAAGAGGCTTCGTCTTCAGCTCTGAGTTCAGCCATCAGCTGGTCATAAACACCAAACTGTGGTCGCCTTCCTATCCAAGGTCTAACCCAGCTCTTTCTTGCCCTCCTATTTTTTTTCTTCTTATACTTTGCCTTGGACATCTTAAATTGGTGCAGTGCCAACTGCAGGAGGTTGTTGTGATGCATTAGAGCAGCAACAGCATGCTGGTGTTTCTCTTGGTCTGTCATTATTTGACTCTCTCTGTGGAAGCTCCAACAGAATTGGCGTTGGCTTCTGCGAGCCCCTTATATATAGCAAGTGCGAGCCAGATGCTCCTGAACGCTACTGGTAGGTTGTTACACAGACACTGGAAAAATTTAAAACGCTCACAGACGTTAGAAATACGTTGAAACAGCGTCACACCAGCGTTAAGAACGACGACGAACGCTGAAAAGCGCTGGCGACACGCTGGGCAGACGTTCCATGGACGTTACACAGGCGTTACGCAAGCGTTACCCAAGCGCTAGGCACTCGCTGGACACTTGACCCTGATGGACCGGCGCCCGCCCAGCGTGCACGGAACGTCTTGACTTTAGAGTAACGTTCGAGTAACGCCCACAGACTTTCGTGTAACGTGTACATACCGGTGTGATAGAACGTCGTGCATTTTTGAGCACACCCAAAACTATTTTTCATCATCGGCGTTCGCCGACGTCCCTCGACGTTCCCCAACGTTTGCCGACGCTCGTCTAACTTTCTTGTAACTTTTTTCTTACGTTCTCCACGTTTCTCTGCGTTTTGCAACGCCCTACACAAACGCGGGTGAGAACGTCATAGTGTGACAGGGCCCTAAGTCTGATGTATGTTGTAATTATATTTTCAAAATTCCGAAAGGGAAATGTTAATCATGAGGTTGAAAACAGAAGGTAATCACAATAACGAAAAATTGACATCGCTGGCATCAGGGGTGGGGGTGAGGTGGGGGGGGGGGGGGGGGGAGGGGGCTCAAAATTTTAATTTTAAAATGGAGGTTAACAATTTCAAATGTCTAGAAATCGGAGTGTAAAGCTGCATAGCTGTGTATTTGGTATGTGCTTGTTAATAGATTTACAAAATGTAGAGATTTTAATGAGATATGATCAAAACAGCCTTAACCTTAACCCTTTTAAAACTGGTGGTACCTTCCATGTCAATTAAATGGTAGTAATTGGAAGAGACCATATTCATTATTTGGGGAAACACCAATCAATATTTTCAACGTGCAGCTCTGGAGCTACCCCATACATTCACTTAACAGCCATCATACTTGATGAGATTATGACGTATCATGCTCCTGGGTCGGAAAATTGGCCTCTCGGTTTCAAGGGGTTAAAGGTAAGTAAAAACGTAAACATGGCGACAGATCGAAAGACAACAACAACAACAAAAAGCTACCTCCTAATTTTTTTTGTTCCACAACATAGTAGGGGGTGGGGAGGGGGGAATCCTTAACCGAATGGAACTTATAGAGAGAAACAGTTTCAATAAGGTTTTCGTGGGGAAAACCATGTGGGGAATGGTGGGTCTGCCAAGTATAATATATGGTACGGAAGTGATACCCCTAAACCAAGCAGCTGTAAAGAGCTTGAAAACCCCGCAGAACGATGCAGGCCGATGGATAACGGGATCGAGTAATGCCACAGCACTAGAAGCAATGAGCTTGGGTTGATGAGGATCAAGGACAGGGGAGACTTATTGAAACTCGGTTATCTTAATTATTTGGTTACTCCCCGATGGTGTAAAGTAATGTTCCAGAGTATTTTCAACTCAAATATCAAGACCGGGTGGATGGTCCAAGTGAGGGAGCTAGTTGAGAACTACTCATTGGAGATCTCGGACCTAGACGATGGGGCAAACCAGGATAAAAAAATCGTCAGAGATGGGTCATGGAGGATTGTAACCGTAATTGGCGAGAGGGGGTCAAATCAAAGAGGTCTTAATTTGGGTGGCCTGCGTGATAAAGAGAAGCCTGGTTTTGACGAGTATCTTGATGGCACCTTTGTGGGATCACTGCTGTTCAAGCTGAGGTCGCTGTCCCTGGAGCTGAGGTGAAAAATTGGGAAAAACAGTGAAAAGGAGTGCCATATGTGTAATTTGGGCGTGGTGGAGACCCTGGAACACTTTCTTCTAGAATGCCCATAATACCAATCTAAAAGAATAAGATTTCACTGGGAGTATAATGGGGAAGTGGGTTGGGAGAATGAAGGACATATGGTTAGCGGGAGATTCAGAGGAGAGGGTTAATATGCTAATCGGAGAGATTGGGAAGAATGAGGCAAGGGATGTCATCAAGCAGTTCGTCTCCGAGTGTTGGGAGAAGAGAAGAAGCGTGGGAATAGGGAGGCAGTTGGGAGAACAGAGGTAACCAAGGCCTTCTCACCCGAGAATCGCGACAAATCAGCGGCCAGTCAAAGTGTTATTATTATTATTATGGACAAGAGAATTTGAAGTTTTGGTCCCAAAGTTTGAGTCTGATGCATTGGGGTAAATTACCAGATGAATTATGGGAAACGGTGGCTTCGAAAAATTGGCTATTTTTTAAATGCCATTTTTACACGGTTTTGTTACCAGGCATGTAACTAAAAAATGAGACCGAAACAGGGAATTTTTTTTAACATTTTAGAAATAGGGGGTTATATGCCCCAGGTTAAGGTGAATGGGGATCGTGGGAAAATTCTGTTTTTGAGGCTGCTGGGTGGCTGAAAAAAACTGGTATTGGCATTTGTTTAATGCTATTTTGCAAGTTGAAGTCTTGCCTTTGACAATAAATTATTTCACCCACCTTCAGATTGTTCATTTCTACTTAGTCAGATAGTGTTATATGTTTTTAATGGATTTGGGAAATGTAATACATGTTATGGGTTAGATAACTAAGTTACAGAATATTTGCATTTGAAGTGAGTGCATGGCATGACATGCCATTTTGGGAAATGCCTGGATAACTGTGGAGCGGAAACTTGATGAATACTGTCCCAAATTGTTTAAATGATGAAATAATACGCCCCATGGTAAAACATTTTTCAGGTCTTAGGGGTTTGACGTCTGATTTGAATTTTTTTTTTCAGCTTTGCAATTGGAAAAATACGGTATATTCTCACTTTGCCAGCAGGCTAAGAGAAAAACTTTTCACACCTCTGCTATAGTCTGTATTAGAATTGGTGACAGAATTTCACAGTCGTTTGTCCTCTGTCAGCAATGTTTACTGCGAATCTGCGATAACTGGTAATGAGCTGGCAATCACAAATGGAACAGAGTGAACGAAGAACTGAAAAGGACCATAAAGGGTAGAAAAGCTAAATGTGCTGCATACAGGAGAAGTAGAAAACTCAAGGGGCGGAAAGCAATGAGGCCATGGTAGCAAAGGAAGAATACCAACAACCACGAAATGAAGTAAATAAGATTAAAGACGACAACCGGAGAGGGCGAAATAGCAGTCTTATTAGCACGATAAGAACGACAGGGGGGGGGGGGGGGGTCGAGTTCGAACGTATTTTGGAAATGGGTGAATAAGCGTAACAAAGGAAGTAACCCACAGAGTATTAAAGTAGATGGCAGAGTTACAGACGATCAAGACCAAATCGCATCAGAACTAGTCAAGCACTGGGAAAAGGTAAACGATAAGCGATGGGGCACGGTGAACCCACCAGAGTGTTCGAACCAGGTCGAGGAAAATCTATCGAACTTCGTGTGCAGCGAAATTAAAACGGAGGAGGCGCGAAAGGTGATCTCAAAATTAAGGAATGGAAAATCGGGAGGTATGGACGAAATTCCTAACCAGTTTATCAAAAAAAGGTGGAGAAGAACTCTGGGAAAGCCTAACTGCCCAATTCAATTTAGCCATAGAAAAACAAGAGGTCCCGAAAGAGTGGAGAGAAAGCAAAGTGACATTTATTCACAAAAAGGGAGAAAAAGACGTTTTGGATAATTATCGAGGGATCTCTGTCAGTAGCAACATTGGAAAAGTTTTCTGTAAAGTCCTGTATGGGAGATTAGAGGAGGTGATTGAGGAAAAGGGTTTTTGGGAGAGATTCACAAATATTCAGGGAGGGAAGGAGAGTCATTGACCATCTCTTCACTCTATCCCAAATGATAGAATCCGCGAAACCAGAAAAGAAAAAGATATTTATGGCCTTTCTGGATGTAAAAAATGTATACGATAGAGTATGGAGGGTGAGAATGTGGCGAAAGCTTGAGACTCTGGGCTTGGGAGACGAGTTTGTTGGAATTCTGAAAGCATTATATAAAGATGTACAGAGTGAACTTAGCCTGGGTAACATAACAACAAAACGTGTGCCAATGGAAATAGGCCTAAAACAGGGGTGTATCCTTTCGCCAATTCTCTTTGTATTGTACATCGAAGGTTTAGGAGATAGACTCGTGCATAGCGACGAGGGGTAGCAGTGGGGGACTTGTATATCCCAGGGCTTTTTTTTGCAGACGATATGGTGATAGGGCGAAAAAGCGAAGAGGGGGAAATATAAATATAAAATCCTGGGAATTGTTGGGAAATATGGGAGCAAATGGAGACTCGAACTTAATGAAAGCAAGAGCAAAGTTATACCTGTGGGCCGCAAAGTGGACCCCACTCGAAGGTGGAGAGTGGTGGGGGGGGGGGGGGGGGGGTTCTGTATTCCAGAAGGTAGTAGCAAATGTCTTAGTGTAGGAGAGAAGGTGACTACGAGTATCTGGGGATAAATATAAACATTACAGGAAGAGGCATCTACCGAAACCACACAAATAATTGATTCTGAAGGGGAGCCGAATACTTAACCAAATGAAACTTATAGCGAGAAACAGTTTCAATAAGGTTTTCGTGGGGAAAACCATTTGGGATATGGTGGGTCTGCCAAGTATAACATATGGTACGGAAGTGGTACCCCTAAACTAGACGGCTGTAAAGAGCTTGAAAACCCCGCAGAACGATGCAGGCCGATGGATAACGGGGTCGAGTAATGCCGCCGCACTAGAAGCAATCGGGGGGGGGGGGGGGGGGGGGGGGATGAGCTTGGGTGGATGAGGATCAAGGACAGGATAGACTTATTGAAACTCGCCTATCTTAATTATTTTGTAAATCTTCCCGACAGCTGATGGTGTAGAGTAATGATCCAGAGAATTTTCAACTCAAATATCAAGACAGGATGAATGGTCCAAGCGATGGAGCTAATAGAGAACTACTCATTGGAGATCTCGGACCTAGACGCTGTGGCAAACCAGGATAAAAAAATCGCCAGAGAAAGGGTCATGGAGGATGGTAACCTCAATTGGCGAGAGGGGGTCAAATCAAAATGGTCTTTGGGTGGCCTGCGCGATAAAGAGAAGCCTGGTTTTGAAGAGAACATTGATGGCACCTTTGTGGGGTCACTGTTGTTCAAGCTGAGGTCGCGGTCCCTGGAGCTGAGGGGAAAAATTGGGATAAACAGTGAAAAGGAGTGACATATGTGTAATTTGGGCGTGGTGGATACCCTGGAACACTTTCTTCTTGAATGCCCAAAATACCAGTCTTAAAGGACAAGATTCAGTGAGAGTATAATGGGGAAGTGGGATGGGAGAATGAAGGACATGTGGTTAGTGAGAGACACAGAGGAGAGGGTTAATCTGCTAATCGGAGAGATTGGGAAGAATGGGGCAAAGGATGTGATCAAGCAGTTCGTCTCCGAATGCTGAGGGGAGAAAAGAAGCGTGGAAATAGGGAGGCAGTTGGGAGTACAGGGGTAACCAAGACCTTCTCATCTGAGAACCGCGACAAATCAGCGGCCGGCCAAAGTGTTATTATTATTATTACCTAGTAGTCATCAACTTCCAAGCACAATCAGAACAATCATTACACATATCTGTTTACACGACAGCTAAATTTAAATTTCAGCAGAGCAAAATCTTGCCCCGTCAGTCAAAAATGAAATGTATTGGTTAAATTCACAATTGCGTTATGAAAAAAAAGTTTTAAATTTTAAAGTCCACAATATATCGTCCCTTGAGTACAACAAGGCGCTATCTGCAATGCTTTAGTATTGCAGATGGCGCCTTATTACACAAAAGGGACGATATTCATAAATAAATATATATATTAATTGGTATTTCACGATACAAGCGCAGAAATACATGTATAGTACAGACTATACTTCAAATCTCTATTGTCCAAGTTATTAACATCTTTTTATGAGAACAATACCTGCTGGCAAAGTGAGAACACCCCCAAAAATACATACTAAAGTATTGCTGAAACTAAAATGAATAGAAATGTTAGATGATTTAATCCTTTTCCTGTGACATTTGGTTGTTAGATGTTTTGCAGACGCGATCGCCTCTAACCTCGTAGCGTTAAATAATAGTCGGTGAATCGAAACAAAAATATAATTGCGCACGTTTACATTGGTACACTATCATGGTCTGTTACTACAGACCAGACGGTGGTATACTATCATGAACTGTAAATACATACCAGACGTTGGTATACTATCATGAACTGTAACTACAGACCAGGTGTCGGTATACTACCATGAACTGTAACTACATACCGGACGTTGGTACACTATCATGAACTGTAACTACAGACAAGGTGTCGGTACACTACCATGCACTGTAACTACATATCAGATGTTGGTATACTAACATGAACTGTAACTACATACCAGGTGCTGGTATACTATAATGAACTGTAATTACAGACCAGATGTTGGTATACCATCATGAACTGTAAGTACAGACCAGGTGTTGGTATACTACCATGAACTGTAACTACATACCAGACGTTGGTATACTATCATGAATTGTAAGTGCAGACCAGGTGTTGGAATACTATAATAAACTGTAATTACAGACCAGATGTTGGTATACCATCATGAACTGTAAGTACAGACCAGGTGTTGGTATACTACCATGAAATGTAACTACAGACGAGACATTGGTATACTCTCGTGAACTGTAACTACAGACCAGGCGTTAGTGTTCTATCATGAACTATATCTACAGACCAGGTGTTGGTATAATATCATGAACTGTAACTACAGACCAGGTGTTGGTATACTATCATGAACTGTAACTGCAGACCAGGTGTTGGTATACTATCATGAACTGTAACTACAGACCACGTGTCGGTATACTACCATGAACTGTAACTGCAGACCAGGCGTTTGTGTACTATCATGAACTGTAACTACAGACCAGGTGTCGGTATACTACCATGAACTGTAACTACAGACCAGGGGTCCGTATAATATCATGAACTGTAACTACAGACCAGACGGTGGTACACTATCATGAACTGTAACTACAGACCAGGTGTTGGTATACTACCATAAACTGCAATTACAGGCCAGGTGTTGGTATGCTATCATGAACTGTAACTGCAGACCAGGTGTTGGTATACTATCATGAACTGCAACTACAGACCAGGTGTCGGTATACTACCATGAACTGTAACTACAGACCAGGTGTCGGTATACTACCATGAACTGTAATTACAGACCAGGTGTTGGTATACTATCATGAACTGTAATTACAGACCAGGTGTTGGTATACTATCATGAACTGTAATTACAGACCAGGTGTCGGTATACTACCATGAACTGTAACTACAGACCAGGTGTCGGTATACTACCATGAACTGTAATTACAGACCAGGTGTTGGTATACTATCATGAACTGTAATTACAGACCAGGTGTTGGTATACTATCATGAACTGTAACTACAGACCAGGTGTCGGTATACTACCATGAACTGTAACTACAGACCAGGGGTCCGTATAATATCATGAACTGTAACTACAGACCAGACGGTGGTACACTATCATGAACTGTAACTACAGACCAGGTGTTGGTATACTACCATAAACTGCAATTACAGGCCAGGTGTTGGTATGCTATCATGAACTGTAACTGCAGACCAGGTGTTGGTATACTATCATGAACTGCAACTACAGACCAGGTGTCGGTATACTACCATGAACTGTAACTACAGACCAGGGGTCCGTATAATATCATGAATTGTAACTACAGACCAGATGTTGGTATACTATCATGAACTGTAACTACAGACAAGGGGTCCGTATAATATCATGAACTGTAACTACAGACCAGACGTTGGTATACTATCATGAACTGTATCTACAGACAAGATGTCCGTATAATATAATGAACTGTAACTACAGACCAGACATTAGTATACTAACATGAACTGTAATTACAGACCAGGTGTTGGTACACAAGCATGATCTGTAACTACAGATCAGACGTTGGCATACTATCATCAACTGTAACTACAGACAAGACGTTGGTATACTATCATGAACTGTAACTACAGCTTAGGCAATGGTACACTATCATGAACTGTAACTGCAGACCAGGTGTTGGTATACTATCATGAAATGTATCTACACTCTAGGTGCCCGTATAACATCATGAACTGAAACCGAAGACCAGGCGTTGGTATACTATCATGAACTGTAACTACAGACCAGATGTTGGTATACTATCATCAACTGTATCTACAGACAAGGTATCCGTATAATATCCTGTACTGTAATTACAGACCACACGTTGGTATACTATCATGAACTCTAACAATAGACCAGGTGTCCGTATAACATCATGAATTGTAACTACAGACCAGGCGTTGGTATGCTATCATGAACTGTAACTACAGACCAGATGTTGGTATACTATCATGAATTGTATCTACAGACAGGGTGTCCGTATGATACCATGAACTGTAATTACAGACCTGACGTTGGTATACTATCATGAACTGTAACAATAGATCAGGTGTCCGTATAATATCATGAACTGTAATTACAGACCAGACGTTGGTATATTATCATGAACTGTAACTACAGACCAGGGGTCTGTATAATATCATGAACCGTAACTACAGACCAGACGTTGGTATACTATCATGAACTGTAACTACAGACCAGGGGTCCGTATAATATCATGAACTGTAACTACAGACAGACGTTGGTATACTATCATGAACTGTAACTACAGACCAGGGGTCCGTATAATATCATGAACTGTAACTACAGACCAGACGTTGGTATACTATCATGAACTGTAACTACAGACCAGACGTTGGTATACTCTCATGAACTGTATCTACAGACAAGGTGTCCGTATAATATAATGAACTGTAACTACAGACCAGACGTTGGTATACTATCATGAACTGTAACTACAGACCAGACTTTAGTATACTAGCATGAACTGTAATTACAGACCAGGTGTTGGTACACAAGCATGAACTGTAACTACAGATCAGACGTTGGCATACTATCATCAACTGTAACTACAGACCAGACGTTGGTATACTATCATGAACTGTAACTACAGCTTAGGCAATGGTATGCTATCATGAACTGTAACTGCAGACCAGGAGTTGGTATACTATCATGAAATGTAACTACAGTCCAGGTGTCCGTATGACATCATGAACTGTAAATGAAGACCAGGCGTTGGTATACTATCATGAACTGTAACTACAGACCAGATGTTGGTACACTATAATCAACTGTATCTACAGACAAGGTGTCCCTACAATATCATGAACTGTAACTACAGACCAGGCGTTCGTCTACTCTCATGAACTGTAACTACATACCATTGTTGGTATACTACCATCAACTGTAACTACAGATCAGGCGTTGGTCCACTGTCATGAACTGTAACTACAGACCAGGTGTCCATATACTATCATGAACTGTAACTACAGACCAGGTGTCCATATACTATCACGAACTGTAACTACGGACCAGGCGTTGGTCTACTCTCATGAACTGTTATTACAGACCAGGTGTTGGTATACTATCATGAACTCTAACTACAGACCAGGTGTTGGTATACTATCATGAACTGTAACTACAGACCAGGTGTTGGTATACTATCATGAACTGTAATTACAGACCAGGTGTTGGTATACTATCATGAACTGTAATTACAGACCAGGTGTTGGTATACTATCATGAACTGTAATTACAGACCAGGTGTTGGTATACTATCATGAGCTCTAACTACAGACCAGGTGTCCATATTATCATGAACTGTAACTACAGACCAGGCGTTGGTCTACTATCATGATGTATAACTACCGACCAGGTGTCCATATACTATCATGAACTGTCACTACAAACCAGGCATTGGTCTACTCTCATGAACTGTAATTACAGACCAGGTGTTGGTATACTATCATGAACTGTAACTACAGACCACGTGTCCATATACTATCATGAACTGTAACTACAGACCAGGCGTTCGTCTACTCTCATGAACTGTAACTACAGACCAGGCGTTGGTCTACTGTCATGGGCTGTAACTACAGACTAGGCGTTGGTCTACCCTCATGAACTGTAATTACAGACCAGGTGTTGGTATACTATCATGAACTGTAACTACAGACCAGGTGTCGGTATAGTATCATGAACTGTAACTACAGGCCAGGTGTCGATATACTCTCTTGAACTGTAACTACAGACCAGGCGTTGGTATACTCTCATGAACTGCAACTACAGACCAGACATTGGTATACTATCATGAACTGTATCTACAGACCAGGTGTCCGTATAATATCGTGAAGTGTAATTATAGACCAGACGTTGGTATACTATCATGAACTGTAACTACAGACCAGACGTTTGTATACTATCATGAACTGTAACTACCGACCAGGCGTTGGTATACTATCATGAACTGTATCTACAGACCAGGTGTTCGTATAATATCATGAACTGTAACTACAGACCAGACGTTGGTATACTATCATGAACTTTATCTACAGACAAGATGTCCGCATAATATAATGAACTGTAATCACAGACCAGATGTTGGTATACTATCATGACCTGTAACTACAGACCAGACCTTGGTATACTATCATGAACTGTAATTACAGGCCAGGTGTTTGTATACTATCATGAAATATAACTACAGACCAGGCGTTGGTATACAATCATGAACTGTAACTACAGACCAGGCGTTGGTATACTATCATGAACTGTAAATGCAAACAAGGCGTTGGTATACTATCATGAACTGTAACTACAGACCAGGTGTCAGTATACTATCATAAACTGTAACTACAGATCAAGTATCCATATACTATCATGAACTGTAACTACCGACCAGGTGTCCATATACTATCAAAAACTGTAACTATAGACCAGGTGTCCTTATACTATCAAAAACTGTAACTATAGACCAGGTGTCCTTATAATATTATAAACTGTAACTATAGACCAGGTGTCCTTATACTATTATAAACTGTAACTATAGACCAGGTGTCCTTATACTACCATAAACTGTAACTATTGACCAGGTGTCCATATACTATCATAAACTGTTACTATAGACCAGGTGTCCTTTTACTATCATAAACTGTAACTATAGACCAGGTGTCCTTATACTATCATAAACTGTAAAGACAGACGAGGTGTCCATATACTGTCATGAACTGTAACTATAGGCCAGGTGTCCATATACTATCATAAACTGTAACTACAGACCAGGTGTCCTTATACTACCGCGAACTGTAACTACAGACCAGGTGTTGGGATACTATCATGAACTGTAACTACAGATCAGATGTTGGTATACTATCATGAACTGTTATTACAGACCAGGTGTTGGTATACTATCATGAAATATAACTACAGACCAGGAGTTGCTATACTATCATGAACTGTAACTACAGATCAGACGTTGGTATACTATCACGAACTGTTATTACAGACCAGGTGTTGGTACACTATCATGAAATATAACTACAGACCAGGCGTTGGTATACTATTTTGAACTGTAATTACAGACCAGGTGTTCGTATACTATCATGAAATATAACTGCAGACCAGACATTGGTATACTATCATGAACTGTTACTACAGACCAGACGTTGGTATACTATCGTGAACTGTAACTACAGCCCAGGGCGTTGGTATGCTATCATGAACTGTAATTTCAAACCAGACGTTGGTATACTGTCATGAATTGTAACTACAGACCAGGTGCCGGTATACTATCATAAACTGTAACTACAGTCCAGACGTTGGTATACTATCATAAACTGTAACTACAGACCAGACATTGGTATACTATCATGAAGTGTAACTACAGACCAGACGTTGGTATACTATCATGAAGTGTAACTACAGACCAGACGTTCGTATACTATCATGAAGTGTAACTACAGACCAGACGTTCGTATACTATCATGAACTGTAACTACCGACCAGACGTTGGTATACTATCATGAAGTGTAACTACAGACCAGAAGTTGGTATACTATCATGAAATGTAACTACAGACCAGACGTTGGTACACTATCATGAAATATAACTACAGACCTATCGTATTTTGAGCACGAGGGTTAAGAAAATTAATGTTTATATCAATGAACTATTTATATGGCGGAGTGTACTTGTGCATTAATGCTTTACGTAAGATTGATAGCAGACTATTCCTGCAAAAATAAACGACTAAACGATCTACTTAAGGCCGCAAGCGAATCTACATATTCCCCCCAAATGAAGCACAGCCAACGCCGATTGTTTTCACTTCAAGAAGAAGGTGTCGAGATCATGTGGACAAATACGTTACTTAATTCTAGTTTAAAAGTTTGAGGCACTTGACTGGGATTAAGGCATCATAGCATTGAATACATTATATCAATGTGTGTACGATTGTTGCCGTTTAATAAATAGAGGATTATATTTATGAAACGAGTCTATGAATTTTCCGTTTTGGCGATCCTCTGGCGAACCCAAACGGAAAATTCGGACGAGTTTCATAAATATTATATGAAAAAACACCCCTATTTCATATTCTATTTATCATATGACACACACACGCACAAATTAGCCACTCAGTATGACTTTTTAACCCATCACCAAACTTGAGTTGCAGACGGCACTTGGAAAAAACATCTTCGTATAACTAAAAATTTTCATTTTTTTGCTTCCAAAACATAGATTATGACCCCTCATTGGAACGAGCTCGACGAGCTCGTTCCAATGGGGGGTCATAACCTATGTTTTGGAAGCAAAAAGTGAAAATATAAAAAAAAATGAATGGCGTTTTTCTTGTAGGTAAAAGATTAATACAATACAACCCACCCTAAATAGGACAGATAACGTAAATTCTCCCTACTGAAATTATGCAAATGTGACCCTGTTGTATTTTGTTTAGCCAATCAAATTGTCCAGTTTTGAAATTGGCCAATGAAAGCTCCCAACTCTAATTATGCAAATTATGAAAATGTGGCCCAGTTGTATTTTGTTCAGCCAATCAAATTGTCCAGTTTTGAAACTGACCAATGACATTGACGGAAGGCTTTATTTATCTCTGATTAATATGAAAACAAAATATCAAATGTTTTAAAGTGAACAAAACGGACGAGTCATATGATAAATTCAAGTATTCCTTTTGGGTATTCAAAGGCGGACTGGCCATATGATCCACCGGGAAATTTCCCGGTTGGCCCCCCTATTGGAAGCCCCTGTGCCCCCTCCTCCCCGAAACAAATTAATGCAGTCCTATTGGTGCATGAAATTTTATGACAAGGAACAAAATGTAAAATGGATGTGATTACATTGACTACCAGTATATTGAAATACTCTCTATGTACACTGTCATTGATTGCTCAGATGTAAGAAACAACATTCTTACATTGGCATGGCGGGGGTTCGAACCCACGCCGAGAGAGTTTCCTTCGGCACCAACCGCCTAGCGAAACTATACTGAACCACGCACACCACTCGGCCACCGACAGACCCTTAGCGAAACTATACTGAACCACGCACACCACTCGGCCACGGACAGGGGTCTGTCGGTGGCCGAGTGGTGTGAGTGGTTCAGTATAGTTTGTCTGTCCGTGGCCGAGTGGTGTGCGTGGTTCAGTATAGTTTCGCTTGGTGGTTGGTGCCGACGGAAACTCTCTCGGCGTGGGTTCGAACCCCCGCCATGCCAACGTAAACAAAATCAGCGTCCTTTCTTAATTAATTCTATGACATCCGAGAAATTTGAAAAAGACAAGTGTCGCTGATTTCTTCTGAGGTGCAGTTCGTAGAATTAAGTACTTAGATGCAACTATCTGATGAAGCATTCTTACAGTTCAAAAAATCATAATTTTCTCTCATTGGACCGAACTATAGTCAATCCTATGGATACGAGGCCCCTTTGTAGCAAACATTTTTGTCGATTGTGCTACGAAGATGATACAAAAATGCCATCGAAACGCTCTCCACGTGGACTGCCACGGATCGCTCGGATGCAAGGAAGCAGAGTTCTTTCAGTTCGAAAAATTAAAATTTTCTCCGGGTCTTAAAAAATCCACCTCCCCGTCCCACCCTCCCAGTGTAGGTCCGAGAACTTTTTTTGTCTAGTCCGTCACTGTAAATATGAAAGCGGAATCTCTTGGAGTTTCTAGGGTTGAACTTCACAAGATTGATGGGTAAGCAAGGTAATACGTCAAAACATGAATTGACGTTAAAACGTCAAAATGACGTTCAAGATAACAATCCAACAATACGTGTTCCCTAATTTCTGAGCTCTACACAATACTCAAATTTCGTGAATATCGGACGTATTTTTATTTTTCGGACATTGACGTCCTATGACTTAACTATTGAGAAAGGTCATACATTTTTAGACATATTTTATGGAAGATTATATTCCAAAAATTTCAGAAGGATGAGCCTCAAAATGGGGGAAAAACGAAAGATCGAGAAAAAAGCGCAAAACTTGTATCGCAGATGGAAAATGAAAAAGGTAAAGAGATCATTTATAATTGTAAATGACCAACAAACTATATTTGAAGTTATTAAAGCTTTGTCGGTTATAATAATAACAGTAATAAAATTAGATTTTTTAAATGAAAACTGTCTGAAATGGCCGAAAACCAGAAGTAACACCCCTGACGGACATACCTCTGGTATTATGAGACGGATTTTCAAAAATCGTTTCAGCTTTGATTTGAAATAATACGTGTTAAAATTTCACTCGAACTGAAACTGACTTTATTTCAACTTTATCCAGTGAAATTTACTCTTGAGTCATTTGTCTGTGTTTTTTTTTTTACGCTTTTACGCTTAACTTCGGGAGTTTAAGTTTCTGGAGATTGACCCATTATGACGTCATAGGTCATATTGACCATAACCGTAGAGAATATCCTATGACGGTACTGCATTTTTAGATATGGTTTTCGCGAGGATTATATTTTCAAAATTTCAAAAAGCTCTGATGAATCGCTGGGAATTAAAAACTTAGAAAGAAAACGTTGATTTGAAACTGTTTTGGATAAACATAGAAAAATCGAAAAACGAGGTGCACCATTCACAAACAAGATGCAGATAATCTGAACATGTCCTGTCTGTACGTCGCATGGGTGCTAGAATGTCCTATGTCCCATATGGGAGTACTCTGTCCCCTATGGGAGTACTCTGCCTCCTATGGGACTACTTTGTCCCCTATGGGAGTACTCTGCCCCCTATGGGAGTATTCTGCCCCCTATGGGGGTACTCTGCCCCTATGGGAGTACTCTGTCCCCTATGGGAGTACTCTGTCCCCTATGTGAGCACTCTGTCCCCTATGGGAGTACTCTGTCCCCTATGGGAGAACTCTGTCCCCTATGGGAGTACTCTGTCCCCTATGCGAGTACTCTGTCCCCTATGGGAGAACTCTGTCCCATATGGGAGAACTCTGCCTCCTATGGGACTACTTTGTCCCCTATGGGGGGTACTCTGCCCCTATGGGAGTACTCTGTCCCCTATGGGAGTACTCTGTCCCCTATGGGAGTACTCTGTCCCCTATGGGAGTATTCTGTCCCCTATGGGGGTACTCTGCCCCTATGGGAGTACTCTGTCCCCTATGGGAGTACCCTGTACCCTATGGGAGTACTCTGTCCCCTATGGGAGTACTCTGTCCCCTATGGGAGTACTCTGTCCCCTATGGGAGTACTCTGTCCCCTATGGGAGTACCCTGTCCCCTATGGGAGAACTCTGTCCCATATGGGAGTACTCTGTCCCATATGGGAGTACTGTGTCCCCTATGGGAGTACTCTGTCCCCTATGGGAGTACTCTGTCCCCTATGGGAGAACTCTGTCCCATATGGGAGAACTCTGTCCCCTATGGGAGTACTCTGTCCCCCTATGGGAGTACTCTGTCCCCTATGGGAGAACTCTGTCCCCTATGGGAGTACTCTGTCCCCGGTATGAGAGTATTATGTCCCCTATGGGGGTACTCTGCCCCTATGGGAGTACTCTGTCCCCCTATGGGAGTACTCTGTCCCCTATGGGAGAACTCTGTCCCCTATGGGAGTACTCTGTCCCCTATGGGTGTACTCTGTCCCCGGTATGGGAGTATTCTGTCCCCTATGGGGGTACTCTGCCCCTATGGGAGTACTCTGTCCCCTATGGGAGAACTCTGTCCACTATGGGAGTACTCTGTCCCCTATGGGAGTATTCTGTCCCCTATGGGGGTACTCTGCCCCTATGGGAGTACTCTGTCCCCTATGGGAGAACTCTGTCCCCTATGGGAGTACTCTGTCCCCCTATAGGAGTACTCTGTCCCCCTATGGGAGTACTCTGTCCCCTATGGGAGTACTCTGTCCCCTATGGGAGTACTCTGTCCCCTATGGGAGTACTCTGTCCCCTATGGGAATACTCTGTCCCCTATGGGAGTACTCTGTCCCCTATGGGAGTACTCTGTCCCCTATGGGAGTATTCTGTCCCCTATGGGAGTACTCTGTCCCCTATGGGAGTACTCTGTCCCCGGTATGGGAGTACTCTGTCCCCTATGGGAGTACTCTGTCCCCTATGGGAGTACTCTGCCCCCTATGGGAGTACTCTGTCCCATATGGGAGTACTCTGTCCCCTATGGGAGAACTCTGCCCCCTATGGGAGTACTCTGTCCCATATGGGAGTACTCTGTCCCCTATGGGAGTACTCTGTCCCCTATGGGAGTACTCTGTCCCCTATGGAAATACTCTGTCCCCTATGGGAGTACTCTGTCCCCTATGGGAGTACTCTGTCCCCTATGGGAGTATTCTGTCCCCTATGGGAGTACTCTGTCCCCTATGGGAGTACTCTGTCCCCTATGGGAGTACTCTGTCCCCTATGGGAGTACTATGTCCCCTATGGGAGTACTCTGCCCCCTATGGGAGTACTCTGTCCCATATGGGAGTACTCTGTCCCCTATGGGAGAACTCTGTCCCCTGTGGGAGTACTCTGTTCCCTATGGGAGTACTCTGTCCCCTATGGGAGTACTCTGTCCCCTATGGGAGTACTCTGTCCCATATGGGAGTACTCTGTCCCCTATGGGAGTACTCTGTCCCCTATGGGAGTACTCTGTCCCCTATGGGAGTACTCTGTCCCCTATGGGAGTACTCTGTCCCATATGGGAGTACTTTGTCCCCTATGGGAGTACTCTGTCCCCTATGGGAGTACTCTGTCCCCTATGGGAGTATTCTGTCCCATATGGGAGTACTCTGTCCCCTATGGGAGTACTCTGTCCCCTATGGGAGTACTCTGTCCCCTATGGGAGTACTCTGCCCCCTATGGGAGTACTCTGTCCCATATGGGAGTACTCTGTCCCCTATGGGAGTACTCTGCCCCCTATGGGAGTACTCTGCCCCCTATGGGAGTACTCTGCCCCCTATGGGAGTACTCTGTCCCCTATGGGAGTACTCTGTCCCTATGGGAGTACTCTGTCCCCTATGGGAGTACTCTGTCCCATATGGGACATAGGACATTCTAGCACTCAAGCGGCGTGAAGGTAAATAGCAAGAAAGTGAAAATGGAGAAGTAAGACAAAAATTATTACAAATAAAATATACCATTTCAACTTCATTGAATGGTAGGCTATAACTATTGAAAAAGGCCCCACAAAATAGATCATCTGTTTCTCATGCCATTTTCTGTAAAATTGCATGCCGCGGGCGTTTTTTAATTTTATTTTTAGAGGTGTATTTCGTTCCTTGAATGCAAGAAGGCTTTGCAATGATAAAGCATCGTAAAGCCTTGTTCCACTCAAGGGACAAGTTTATCAGTTTAATTAACTTGGGTAAAATATCAGACCTGAACCATTTAATTTTTTGTTTTTTTAAGTTTGCATTGGTTATAAAAAAAAATAGCATGCAGCAGGTAAAAGGACCGAGCGGAAGGGCCTGTGAAACAGATTTTTTACTTTTTTTGGCCTAACTAAGAATTCTGCTCCCCCAAAACTCCGGGTAATGTGGCACGATCGGGTACATGCTAAACTACTTTCGTACATTTTTCCGGGTCAAAAACCCTCAACTCGAGGATTTCTCGAAAAAATGAAATGTATTTTAGAAGAGTCAAATTTCACTTAAACGAACTGAAATTGTCCAAAATAATGGGAAAAAAACCCAATTACTAACACCCTCTCCCAAATTTAAAAGATTTTATAAGTGCGATAGGTGGTTGTCACCGGCGGCCTCATTAGCATCGGGCATAATCTATATTCATTTTAAAGGAAAATGATACATAGAATATCTAGTGTTTTTGAGTGGATACCGAAAATTATCTCATGAGTGACCGAGACAAATGTTTATTTTTTCGCGAGCGTTTGATAGATTTTCTTTTTATTTTACTCTTTTTATAAGAATTTGATCATTCCAATCGATAATTCCACTCGTTTCAACCTTGAATTGATGCATGAAAGTAAACAGCTGATGTGCATTGATACGCGGAAGTGATTTGATCGATACTCGGAACCTGTAATCTGATGCAAACTGATTCAGTTAGCGGGTTTCATGCATCAATTCAAGGTGAATACGTGTCGAATTATTGCTGGAAATGATCGGTATCCACTCAAAAACACTAGATTTTCTTTTCGTTATATGTTTTTAGAACAAATTGATCATTTCCAGTGATAATTTGACTCGTATTCACCTTGAAGTGATGCTTTGAAAGCTGCCATTTTGATAGATCCCGTGAAAGTGAACATTTCTGTATCTTCACAGTGGGGGATAAGATTTCTATCTTTCCGCAATTTTTTCGATAACCTATCGTTTAGCGAAAAGTAAAAGAAAATATGCAATGTGAAGGATACACACAATTAGTCGGTGATAAACCAAAAGCCTTTTTCATCCCACCCCTCTCGATCGATCCCACCCCTCTCGATCGTTTCCAGAGTCCCCATTACTGTCACAATGTTTCACCAAGAGAAAAGAAATGTCTCACTATTTCCAAGCCACGGTGTAATATCCCAGTACCCAATTCTTCCACCGGCAAAACGGTGGGAGCGAGAGGAGGAAAGAAAAATGAATTTGAGAAAAGAGGAAGATGGACAATGGGAGGGAGAAAATAGATAGAATGTCGTAGGATCGAACAGAAGAAAGTTTAGTCACACATATGCTGATTACATAGACATATACAGAATCAATATTTCACCATAAAATGAACAATCAACCGATTAGATCAGTTGGGCAAATAAATGCAAAAAAAAATATGTCGTCAATTATTGATATATACGAACAATTCAACATTGTTTAAATTTTCCATAGTTCAAAATTATAACCTATAACGGAACACACCATGTGTACTGCCTTATCCACTCTCAGGTGGAATCGTTAACACAACGGTATGCTATCAACTGTGTCGTAAACAATACGAAAACATGCTTACACCCGAGGACTTTCTATTGGTGGGGCCCACCTATAGCTTTGTTGGCTATCTAGATGTGTCCCTTTAAATATATAGCTTGTGATCAATCTTTGGTATCAATATAATATTATCATTTCAGTCAAGGATTTATCGCCGGTGTAAAAGGAATGGAAGTCCGTAGGAACGTTAGTCCCTCTGGAATATTATTCCGCGGAATTATAGTCCTAGGTCTAACATTTCTAGGAATAGTAGTCCGGCGGACTTCCCTACCCCCCTCCATCCCCTAACCCCTCCCTCCTCTAACCCCCTCCATTCCTCCTCCCCTCCCCTTCCCTACCCCCTCCCCTCCCCTAATACCCTTCACCACCACTCCCTAACCCCTCCCCTCCCTTAATCCCCCTTCCCTAATTCCCCTCCCTCCCCTAACCCCTCCCTACCCCCCCCCCCCCCCCCCACACACACACACACACCCCCACCCCCACCCCCCTCCGGGCCGGCGGTTAGAGAGATGTACAGGAAATATATATATTTTTTTGTGTTGGACAATTTAGTTGAGGGTTATAATCACAGTTTTCTATAGTAGTATTCAGAGAGAGAACTCCCGTTTCAGTATCATTAGAACATGAAGTGGAAGTATCTCAACCCGAGCGTTTTATCTCTGGTAAAATCTGTTAGAGTCTCAGAGATTAGGTCTTATTACTCTACTGTGTAAAAGAAGATAGGGATAATGTCGAGAATTTGAAATTCTAGAGGGTCCGTATCCCTACCGAATGTAGGTTATAAAATCCTTAAAGCAGAATTGTCCTTACGATAGCGCGATGTGTTACAGTATATTGCTCACCTGGATCGAACCTGGAAATGATCAATGGGTTTTCGTGAGCGAAAGAGGAGAATTCGAAGTTCCTCTGGAAGGTAAAAAAAAAATAAAAGATGAAAAAATCGTTCGATCCGTTTACCAAACACATATTCGATTTTCAAGACAGACTGGCCAAAAGCAAACGATTCTTACAACTCGAAAACGTGAGAAGCAAGAAAGATAAACTGGTTATTTTTGTTGCGCATGCAACCTTTTTATGTCATCAAAAAATCTTTTTAAAAAAAAACCCATGAGATATTGTGCTCATTTCGGTAAATCGATGACGTTTAGAATACGGCGACAATCGTAGTTAAAAAATGAGTCGTTTTCGTTCGATATATTTGATCAATTGTTTTGAACGACCCTCCAGTCAACTTTCCGCCAACAACTGTGTCTGATCAAAAAAAAAGGGAGTCGTTACCGAGATGTATTTCACCCGTTTTAGCGTTAAAGGAGAATTGTTTTGGACAAGTGGTATGTCGACGGAAAAAGCTTAATGTCTTGGCTGCTGTTGGATGACATCAAATATCGCGACAACTGATGTAATGCTTCGCTATCAAGTGGTTAGAAAAAGAGCTTTTTCTCATTTTCATTCAGTCATACGCTGACACATTGTAAACACTGTTTTTTTGTTGTTGCTGTATTTATATAACGCCACCTATCTTAAAATATTTTAACTCCTGTTGTAAAAAACAAAACAAAACAACTTTTCCACACGTGCGTTTAGACTGTTTACAAATCTTTTCTAACACGTGACAAATGGTATATTATTTGAATTCAGTCAAGATTATACTGGTTCAGTTTGTAACGTCTTCTCGACGTGGGCATTGTTT
Source organism: Pictodentalium vernedei (assembly GCA_031216915.1). Taxonomy (NCBI): domain Eukaryota; kingdom Metazoa; phylum Mollusca; class Scaphopoda; order Dentaliida; family Dentaliidae; genus Pictodentalium; species Pictodentalium vernedei. Next base: position 18,737,501 of record CM062290.1, on the reverse strand, counting down.
CCTAAAAAAATAGTTTGGATTGACACTTTTTTCGGAAATGGTGAAATAGGCTATCCTCAATATGTAGAAACGTTAGAAGATCAACTTATAATTTTTGTATTGACAAATCTATGGTTCAGTAAACAGAGTTATTATTGAAGGAAACATCTTAAGGCGTGACTTGTTAATAAGCGAGTGCATCTCTAATTTGCATAACAATCATATATATTTTTTTGAAAACATTCTTCAAGTTTTTAACACAGATATAAAAAATGAATGATGCATCAGATTCAACTTGTTGTGTTTTCAATTTAATATGTTCAATAACTACCTTTTCTTAATACTTTCGATTTCAAGATGGTCCCAACTCCACCGTTATAAGAAGAGAGAGACTATGATTTTCATAATATCCTTGTCGATGGCTTTAATTTGATAGGTCACACGACTATCTTCTCGAAACTTTTGATTATCTGATCGGTGTTAACCCCATCCCCACGGCGATGGTGGAAAATGTCATTTTTGTAATGTATTCATCAAACCCTTCATATCAGTACCTCACATGCTTGGATTTGTAAAAAGGAAGACGTTTCTCGTCTCTGGTCGTGACCCCACCCCCACATAAAATGAAAAATGTCATTTTCGTAATGTATTCATCGAGCCTTCATATCAGTACCTTACATGCCTGGCTTTGTATAAAGAACGACGTTTTTCGGCTCTGGTCGTGACCCCACCCCACGACGAGGGTTAAAATTACGATCTTCTTAATCCACTCGTCGAGACCTTCAATTTGATAGGTCACGTGACCACCTTCTCGAAACTTCGATTTTTTATGATGGGCGTGACCCCCACCCCCACATAAAATGAAAAACGTCATTTTTGTAATGTATTCATCGAGCCCTTCATATTAATACCTCACATGCCTGGATATGTAAAAAGGAAGTCGTTTTTCGGCTCTGGTCGTGACCCCACCCCACGACGAGGGTTAAAATTACGATCTTCTTAATCCACTCGTCGAGACCTTCAATTTGATAGGTCACGTGACCACCTTCTCGAAACTTCGATTTTTATGATGGGTGTGACCCCCATCCCCACATAAAATGAAAAACGTCATTTTTGTAATGTATTCATCGAGCCCTTCATATTAATACCTCACATGCCTGGATATGTAAAAAGGAAGTCGTTTTTCGGCTCTGGTCATGACCCCACCCCACGACGAGGGTTAAAATTACGATCTTCTTAATCCACTCGTCGAGACCTTCAATTTGATAGGTCACGTGACCACCTTCTCGAAACTTCGATTTTTATGATGGGCGTGATCCCCACCCTCACGACGAGGGGAGATAACTTTGTATGATTAAGTTTATGAGAATCAAGCAATCTGATTGGTTAATTAGCGTTAGGAACGTGAAGTGATTGGGTGATTACTTATTTCAAGCTCTTCGAGCTTTTGGTTTTTGGTATACATTGCTCCAACCATTATATCCACGTTATTAAACGCGATTCACCTTTTTATGACGGGCGTGACCCCCACCCCCACGACGAGGGGAGATAACTTTGTATGATTAAGTTTATGAGAATCAAGCAATCTGATTGGTTAATTAGCGTTAGGAACGTGAAATGATTGGCTGATTACTTATTTCAAGCTCTTCGAGCTTTTGGGCATCAAAAAGTGGTTTGCCGGTTCAAAATCACCTCTTTTCCGTGTACCGTACACGATTCGATTTCCGACGTAAAATCCGCAAATGGATTTCCGTGTACGCCTCCATAGGGATTCAGTGTTAAAATCGTGTACAGACGCGGATGATTTAGAATCAGCAAGATCATGATTTAGAAACGGCAACACGTTTTTTGCTCGCAATTTAACACTGAATCCTATGGGGGGGGGGGGGGGGAACCCATTTGCCGATTCCAAGCCAGACGGTACATGTACGTGTACATAAAAATTTCATGCGTTTTTTTCACCCTTGTATACAATCCAGTGATGTTTGAATCGGCAATGCCGATTCTAAATCACCCTAAAAAACGTTAAAATCGTGTACCTGTACACGATTTTAACACTAAAGCCTATGGAGGTGTACATCGATGTACGTGTACATGTACACGTACATGTAGATTGATGCTTGAATCGGCACTTATCACCTACTCACATATCTGTCACTAATGTTTTTGATGGAAACTGTTCTCTCGACAAGTATGGTGCTACAACAGCCTATGATGAAACAAGGCCAGTAATTACTGACAAAAATATAACTTGTAATCTCCTGAACACAAAAGCAGTGTCTGACGTCAGTAGCGAGGTATCCATCACGTGCCCGAATAACAGCCTGACCCCTCATCCTAATGCCACCAGTGAGCCTTCTGATACGGTCCAGAGGGAAACTGCTGCCACTCCCAATGCAATGCAGCTTCCAAGGCGGATCTCTTACTTGCACACGACGTCGCAGAAAGTCCCAGATGTGTTCTAAGGGATTCAAATCGGGGTTCATTGCAGGCCAAGGTAATGTTGTAAGAGCGTTGTTCTGAAGGAATGCTCCCACCGCATGGGAACGGTGTGGCCTTGCTTTGTTGTCCGTGAATACAGGACGAGTAGCCAACGGGTGTTTGTCAAAATGAGGCACGACAACCGGATTGAGAATGTCCCGGATGTACTGATGGCCATTGAGATTCCCACGTACAGTCACCATATCAAGTTTACAATCATGAGAGAGGTATCCCAAGGTCATTACTGATCCTCCACCATAAGGAACCGTAAGCCGGATGTTCCTGGGCACGTAAGCAATATTTCTATACCTCCACACTCTCATGCGACCATCTGTGACGTGAAGCAGGAACCTACTTTCGTCTGACCAAAGGACTCTCCTTCACGTCCCGAGATTTCAATGTTGTCGTGCCATACACCACTTCAAACGTCGTCTTTGATGCTGATCAGACAGAGTTGGACGCTTAATTACCCTTCTGGACCTCATACCCAGTGTTAGGAGACGATTTCTGACAGTTCTGTTGGACAAACGCCTATTGGGAGGCAAAGGAGTTTCAAAACCCCACTTGAAGCAAAGGGTTCTCGCCTAACGAGGCTTGCCAGACTTCGATATTCCCGAGGAGAGGTCTTTAGGGGGTTGTCCAGGCCTTGGGCGGTCCTTAACATCGTTGGTTTGTTGATGTTTTCGGATAATTCTACTGATGATAGAATGACTAAAGCCAAGTTGCCTTCCAATAGCTTTGAATTACATGCCTGTTGCATGGTGCATGCCAACGATTTGCCATCTTAGTGCCTCTGACAGTCTCCTCCTTGCCATGTCAACATTTATTTATAAAAGAAGTGACAAATTTTCTTGTTTTATACCCAGATATTGCATGTGGATGATAGTGTGTTTTGTGACATTCGTGGGAAGCATGCCTCACGTGGACGAGGGGATGTGTTTTGGGTATGCTATCAACCAGAAACTCCATGCTTCACTAGATGAAATGTACTGCAATACAGAGCAATCATTAAAACATATTAATCAGTAATAACAACTTCACTGTCATGAAGTTCCAGGTGTATAGTCTGGATTTCCAAACGTTACTCTTCATTTTACTGGGAAATCCTACGAACTATTACTGTAATATTCGGATACCCAACAAGTACTGTTGTTATATCGTCGCGTGAGAACCACAAGGTTCTATCTTCCAGGGGAAGATAGAACCTTATGGTTCTCACGCGACGATATGTTTATTGCTGTCAGACATTTGGAATACCAGATTTACAATTAAATTGCTATCATCTTTAATTTGTCTGCGAGTCACCAGTTGATCACCAGATTTCCACAGCAGATACCGACGGTTATTCCCGCACGGTTAGAGATTTTTAAAAGCATTCGGGGTGTATTAGCCCCAAGAACAAGGCCATTGAGACATGGGGGCTGGATGCAAATTTGTTGCCTATCGTAAGGAATATTAGAGAACCTCGGTCGATGTGGTGGTGAAAACTTGCCTACCGTTCCACATTCAGAACTGAGACTTAATATCGTCCATCGAGTGCAACACGGCGCTCCATACAATGCTAAAGAATTGCAGATAACGCCTTGTTGCATTCGAGGTTCGATAAGATCCATACCTAGAGATATATTTTATGAAATTATTTACGACTGTGTATTCAAGGCGATTAAATATTTTCGTCCTGTATACATGAAGTTTTGAGAAAAAGAAGACTCGGCGGTAGTTGGGCAAACTAAATAGTTCTGGAGGGAGCAGTAATATTACAGCGCTATTGCACACAACTGGGCTGTAGAATTAAATTATTACTTAACCAACAAACAAATGTAAATAGTACTCTAATCAGTATTATATACCATGATCTAATTCAAGAATTCAGGGTTTAGACTTTTATTGCACACTAATCCATGGCGGTCAATAGAGGGAGGGGGGGAGGGGAGGGGTGACGGCGCCGAGCTGCAAACTATGTCAGTGGAATGTCAACAAAGCCATGGAATCCAGATGTGAATATGACGCGATGCATCCAACAATACTTAGGGATGCATGGAGACCTAGGACGAGAGGTAGGCTCAGGGTGGATACCTATGTTTGTCCACCATTGGTGGGAATAGGTCTAATCAATAGCCCTTGATCAAATTTGATCGAACACTTAACTTCACAGATATAGGCTATTTTCTTCTTATATGACAGGGAAAATTGTTCTCGCCCACCATCCAGCTCACACCAAGTGCAGGGTAGCGCCCCACTGGAAATGAGGTTCCGACACCTCTGGGCAGTGCTAATTACAGAAGACATTTAACGATGAATATAACTAAAGCCATTTCATGCTAAGGTAGACTCTACTCGTTTCCAAGGTGTTTACATTTTTCCAAAATGTAACGCATAAATCAGCAACAAACTAAGATTGCCTTTATTACTACGTGAAAAACTACAAAGGAAACTAAGATTAATTAATGTTTATCACAACAAGAACCATGCCGGTTATTCAAGTTCCAACCTTGTAACACTGTTACACTGAAAAGTAAATCAAGCGCCTTGCTTTTGTTTTAAACCTTTCACCCGGTTTAGCATAACTTTTTTACGTGAAAAATATATTCGCCTATTTTACGGTACAATATATGCTTTGGGGCAGTACCTTTTGGGAGCGCAGTGTTGAAAAGACTAAAATAATACAATGATGAATCAAGGTTGCCGTTAAATACTGCCACTACATTACTATGAAAACTGAAGATTACCGATACACTATTATGAAGACTGAAGGTTGTCGCGACATTAGTGCGAAGATTAAAGGTTGCCCTACACTACAATAAAGACTAAAGGTTGCCGCTACACTAAAATGAAGACTGAAGGTTAACGCTACACTAAAATGAAGACTAAAGGTTGCCGCTACACTACTATGAAGACTAAAGGTTGCCGCTACACTACTATGAAGACTAAAGGTTGCCGCTACACTACTATGAAGACTAAAGGTTGCCGCTACACTACTATGAAGACTGAAGGTTGCCGCTACACTACTATGAAGACTAAAGGTTGCCGCTACACTAAAATGCAGACTAAAGGTTGCCGCTACACTAAAATGCAGACTAAAGGTTGCCGCTACACTAAAATGCAGACTAAAGGTTGCCGCTACACTAAAATGAAGACTAAAGGTTGCCGCTACACTACTATGAAGACTGAAGGTTGCCGCTACACTACTATGAAGACTAAAGGTTGCCGCTACACTAAAATGCAGACTAAAGGTTGCCGCTACACTAAAATGAAGACTAAAGGTAGCTGCTACACTAAAATGAAGACTAAAGGTAGCCGCTACACTAAAATGAAGACTAAAGGTAGCCGCTACACTAAAATGAAGACTGAAGGTTAACGCTACACTAAAATGAAGACTAAAGGTTGCCGCTACACTACTATGAAGACTAAAGGTTGCCGCTACACTAAAATGAAGACTAAAGGTTGCCGCTACATTAAAATGCAGACTAAAGGTTGCCGCTACACTAAAATGAAGACTGAAGGTTAACGCTACACTAAAATGAAGACTAAAGGTTGCCGCTACACTAAAATGAAGACTAAAGGTTGCCGCTACACTACTATGAAGACTAAAGGTTGCCGCTACACTAAAATGAAGACTAAAGGTTGCCGCTACATTAAAATGCAGACTAAAGGTTGCCGCTACACTAAAATGAAGACTAAAGGTTGCCGCTACACTAAAATGCAGACTAAAGGTTGCCACTACACTAAAATGAAGACTAAAGGTTGCCGCTACACTACAATGCAGACTAAAGGTTGCCGCTACACTACAATGAAGACTAAAGGTTGCCGCAACACTAAAATGCAGACTAAAGGTTGCCGCTACACTAAAATGCAGACTAAAGGTTGCTGCTACACTAAAATGAAGACTAAAGGTTGCCACTACACTAAAATGCAGACTAAAGGTTGCCACTACACTAATATGAAGCCTAAAGGTTGCCGCTACACTAAAATGCAGACTAAAGGTTGCGGCTACACTAAAATGAAGACTAAAGGTTGCCGCTACACTAAAATGCAGACTAAAGGTTGCCGCTACACTAAAATGAAGACTAAAGGTTGCCGCTACACTAAAATGCAGACTAAAGGTTGCCGCTACACTAAAATGAAGACTAAAGGTTGCCGCTACACTACTATGAAGACTAAAGGTTTCCGCTACACTAAAATGAAGACTAAAGGTTGCCGCTACATTAAAATGCAGACTAAAGGTTGCCGCTACACTAAAATGAAGACTAAAGGTTGCCGCTACACTACTATGAAGACTAAAGGTTGCCGCTACACTAAAATGAAGACTAAAGGTTGCCGCTACATTAAAATGCAGACTAAAGGTAGCCGCTACACTAAAATGAAGACTAAAGGTTGCCGCTACACTAAAATGCAGACTAAAGGTTGCCACTACACTAAAATGAAGACTAAAGGTTGCCGCTACACTACAATGCAGACTAAAGGTTGCCGCTACACTACAATGAAGACTAAAGGTTGCCGCAACACTAAAATGCAGACTAAAGGTTGCCGCTACACTAAAATGCAGACTAAAGGTTGCTGCTACACTAAAATGAAGACTAAAGGTTGCCACTACACTAAAATGCAGACTAAAGGTTGCCGCTACACTAAAATGAAGCCTAAAGGTTGCCGCTACACTAAAATGCAGACTAAAGGTTGCGGCTACACTAAAATGAAGACTAAAGGTTGCCGCTACACTAAAATGCAGACTAAAGGTTGCCGCTACACTAAAATGAAGACTAAAGGTTGCAGCTACACTAAAATGCAGACTAAAGGTTGCCGCTACACTAAAATGAAGACTAAAGGTTGCCGCTACACTAAAATGCAGACTAAAGGTTGCCGCTACACTAAAATGAAGACTAAAGGTTGCCGCTACACTACTATGAAGACTAAAGGTTGCCGCTACACTAAAATGAAGACTAAAGGTTGCCGCTACACGAAAATGCAGACTAAAGGTTGCCACTACACTAAAATGCAGACTAAAGGTTGCTGCTACACTAAAATGCAGACTAAAGGTTGCCGCTACACTAAAATGAAGACTAAAGGTTGCCGCTACACTAAAATGAAGACTAAAGGTTGCCACTACACTAAAATGAAGACTAAAGGTTGCCACTACACTACAATGCAGACTAAAGGTTGCCGCTACACTACAATGAAGACTAAAGGTTGCCACTACACTAAAATGCAGACTAAAGGTTGCCGCTACACTAAAATGAAGACTAAAGGTTGCCGCTACACTAAAATGCAGAATAAAGGTTGCCGCTACACTAAAATAAAGACTAAAGGTTGCCGCTACACTACTATGAAGACTAAAGGTTGCCGCCACACTAAAATGAAGACTAAAGGTTGCCGCTACACTAAAATGCAGACTAAAGGTTGCCGCTACACTAAAATGAAGACTAAAGGTTGCTGCTACACTAAAATGCAGACTAAAGGTTGCCGCTACACTAAAATGAAGACTAAAGGTTGCCGCTACACTAAAATGCAGACTAAAGGTTGCTGCTACACTAAAATGAAGACTAAAGGTTGCCGCTACACTACTATGAAGACTAAAGGTTGCCGCTACACTAAAATGAAGACTAAAGGTTGCTGCTACACTAAAATGCAGACTAAAGGTTGCCGCTACACTAAAATGCAGACTAAAGGTTGCCGCTACACTAAAATGCAGACTAAAGGTTGCCGCTACACTAAAATGAAGACTAAAGGTTGGCGCTACACTAAAATGCAGACTAAAGGTTGCCGCTACACTAAAATGAAGACTAAAGGTTGCCGCTACACTAAAATGCAGACTAAAGGTTGCCGCTACACTAAAATGAAGACTAAAGGTTGCCGCTACACTAAAATGAAGACTAAAGGTAGCCGCTACACTAAATGAAGACTAAAGTTTGCTGCTACACTAAAATGAAGACTAAAGGTTTCCGCTACACTAAAATGAAGACTAAAGGTTGCCGCTACACTAAAATGCAGACTAAAGGTTGCCGCTACACTACAATGAAGACTAAAGGTTGCAGCTACACTAAAATGAAGACTAAAGGTTGCCGCTACACTAAAATGCAGACTAAAGGTTGCTGCTACACTAAAATGAAACCTAAAGGTTACCGCTACACTAAAATGAAGACTAAAGGTTGCCGCTACACTAAAATGCAGACTAAAGGTTGCCACTACACTACAATGAAGCCTAAATGAAGCCACTTCTCCATTATGGAGACTGAAAGTAGCTGATATTTGTATATATTTATATATATTATATATAGTAGTCACTACTACTATAACGACAGAAGGTTGCCACTTCACTACTATGAAGACCAAAGGTTGCCGATACACCACTATAAAGACTGAAGGTTGCCCGATGCACTTCTATGATCAATAAATGTTACCACTACATTACTATGAAGACTGAAGATTGCCATTAAACTACTATGAAGACTAAATGCTACAGAACAATGAAGATTAAAGGTTGCCGATACACTACTATGAAGACTGAAGGTTGAAACTACACTGCTATGAACATTAAAGATTGCCAATACACTACTATGAAGACTGAAGGATGACACTACACTACTATAAAGATTAAAGGTTGCCGATACACTACTATGAAGGTTGAAGGTTGCCGCTTTATTACTATAAAGACTGGAGGTTGCCGCTACGCTACAACTAAGACTAAAAGTTGCAAATACACTACTATGAAGGCTGAAGGTTGCCAATACACTACTATGAAGGCTGAATGTTACCACTTAATCTTTATGATAGGCAGTCATCTTACATCTCTAGCCTTATGATAGACAGTCATCTTCTATTTCGAATCTTCTGATACGCAGCCAGCTTCTGTATGAAAACCAGTCAGCTTCCATTTCTAACTTTATGACAGCCATCCAGCTTCTACCTCTAACCTTATGATAGCCAGTCATATTCTATCTATAACCTTATGATAGTCAATCATATTCTATCTCTAACCTTATGGTAGCCAGTCAACTTCTATCGATAATCCTATGATAGCCAGTCATCTTCTGTATATAACCTTATGATAGCCAGTCATCTTCTATCTCTAACCTTAGGATAGCCAGTCATCATCTATCTCCAACTTACGGTAGCCAGTGGTCTTCTATCTATAACCTTATGATAGCCAGTCATCTTCTATCTATAACTTTATGACAACCCGTAAGCTTCTATCTACAACCTTATGATAGTCAGTCATCTTCTATCTATAACCTTATGATAGTCATTCATCTTCTATCTCTAACCTTATGGTAGCCAGTCATCGTCAATCTATAACCTTATGATAGTCAGTCATCTTCTATCTATAACCTTATGATAGTCAGTCATCTTCTATCTATAACCTTATGATAGCCAGTCATCTTCTGTCTATAACCTTATGATAGCCAGTCATCATCTGTCTATAACCTTATGACAGCCAGTCATCTTCTGTGTCTAACCTAATGATAGCCAGTCCTCTTCTATCTATAACCTTATGGTAGCCAGTCATCTTCTGTCTATAACATTATGATAGCCAGTCATCTTCTGTGTCTAACCTTTTGAAAGTCAGTCGGCTTGTATCTCTATCCATTTGATAGCCAGTTATCTTCTATCTATAACCTTATGATAGCCAGTCATCTCCTATCTATAACCTTATGATAGCCAGTCATCTTCTGTCTCTAACCCTATGAGAGTCAGTCATCTTTTATCTATAGCCTTATGATGGCCAGTCATCTTCTATCTATAACCTTATGATAACCAGTCATCTTCTACCTCTAACCTTATGAGAGTCAGTCATCTTCTATCTATAGCCTTAAGATAGCCATTCATCTTCTGTCTATAACCTTATGATAGCCAGTCATCTTCTATCTCTAACCATATGATAGCCAGTCATCTTCTATCTATAACCTTATGATAACCAGTCATCTTCTACCTCTAACCTTATGAGAGTCAGTCATCTTCTATCTATAGCCTTAAGATAGCCATTCATCTTCTGTCTATAACCTTATGATAGCCAGTCATCTTCTATCCCTAACCTGATGGTAGCCAGTCATCTTCTATCTCTAACCATATGATAGCCAGTCATCTTTTATCTCTAACCTTATGATAGCGAGTCATCTTCTATCTCTAACCTTATGATGACCAGTCATCTTCTATCTCTAACCTTATGATAACCAGTCATCTTCTATCTCTAACCTTACGAGAGTCAGACATCTTCGATCTATAGCCTTATGATAGCCAATCATTTTCTATATCTCACCTTATGATAACCAGTTATCTTCTATCTCTAACCTTATCATAGCCAGTCATCTTCTATCTCTAACCTTATTATAGCCGGTCATCTTTTGTCTTTAACCTGACGATGGCCAGTCACCTTCAATCTCTAGCCTTATTATAGCCGGTCATCTTCTATCTCTAACCTTATGATAGCCAGTCATCTTCTATCTCTAACCTTATCATAGAAGGACAGTCATCTTCTATCTCTAACCTTATGAGAGTCAGTCATCTTCAATCGATAGCCATATGATAACCAGTCATCTTCGGTGTCTAATATTCTGATAGCCAGTCATCTTCTATCTCTAACCTTATGATAGAAAGACAGTCATCTTCTATCTCTAAGCTTATGATAACCAGTCATCTTCTATCTATACCCTTATGATAGCTGGTCATCTTCTATCTATAACCTTATGATAGCCAGTCATATTCTAATTCTAACCATTTGATAACCAGTCATCTTCTATCTCTAACCATTTGATAGCCAGTCACCTTCTGTCTCTAACCATTTGTTAGCCAGTCATCTTCAATCTTTAAACTTTATGATAGCCAGTCACCTTCTATCTCTAACCTTATGATAACCAGTCATCTTCTATCTCTAACCATTTGATAGCCAGTCATATTCTAATTCTAACCATTTGATAACCAGGCATCTTCTATCTCTAACCATTTGATAGCCAGTCATATTCTAATTCTAACCATTTGATAACCAGTCATCTTCTATCTCTAACCATTTGATAGCCAGTCACCTTCTGTCTCTAACCATTTGTTAGCCAGTCATCTTCAATCTTTAAACTTTATGATAGCCAGTCATCTTCTATCTCTAACCTTATGATAGCCAATCATCTTCTATCTCTAACCTTATGATAGCCGGTCATCTTCTATCTCTAACCTTATGTTAGTCAGTCATCTTCTATCTCTAACCTTATGTTAGACAGTCATCTTCTATCTCTAACCTTATGATAACCAGTCAGCTTCTGTCTCTAACCTTATGATAGCCGGTCCTTCCATCTCTAAACTTATGATAGCCAATCATCTTCTATCTCTAACCTTATGTTAGTCAGTCATCTTCTATCTCTAACCTTATGATAGCCAGTCATCTTCTATCTCTAACGTGATAATAGCCAACCTTCTTCTATCTCTAATCATTTGATAGTCAGTCATCTTCTATCTAGAACCTTATGATAGCCGGTCATCTTCTATCTATAACCTTATGATAGTCAGTCATCTGCTATCTCTAACCTTATGATAGACAGTCATCTTCTATCTCTAACCTTATGATAGCCAGTCATCTTCCATCTCTAACCTTATGACAGCCAGTCATCTTCTATCTCTAACCTTATGATAGTCAGTCATCTTCCATCTCTAACATTATGATAACCAATCATCTTCTGTCTGTAACTTTATGTTAGTCAGTCATCTCCTATCTCTAACCTTATGATAGTCAGTCATCTTCCATCTCTAACCTTATGATAACCAATCATCTTCTGTCTGTAACTTTATGTTAGTCAGTCATCTCCTATCTCTAACCTTATGATAGTCAGTCATCTTCTATCTCTAACCTTATGATAGCCAGTCATCTTCTATCTCTTGCCTTTTGATTGCCAGTCATCTTCTATTCCTAACCTGATGATAGCCAGTCATCTTGTATCTGTAAGCTTATGATAGCCTGTCATCTTCTATCTCTTACCTTATCATAGTCAGTCATCTTCTATCTCTAAACTTATGATAGCCAGTCATCTTCTATCTCTAACCTTATGATAGCCGGTCATCTTCTATCTATAACCTTAAGATAGTCAGTCATCTTCTATCTCTAACCTTATGATAGCCAGTCATCTTCTATATATAACCTTATGATAGTCAGTCATCTTCTATCTCTAACCTTACGGTAGCCAGTCATCATCTATCTCTTACCTTATGACAGTCAGTAATCTTCTATCTCTAACCTTATGGTAGCCATTCATCTTCTATCTCTAACCTTATGAGAGTCAGTCTTCTTCTATCTATAGCCTTATGATAGCCAGTCATCTTCTATCTATAACCTTATGATAGTCAGTCATCTTCTATCTGTAACCTTATGATAGCCAGTCATCCTCTATCTCTTACCTTATGATAGCCAGTCTTCCTCTATCTCTTACCTTATGATAGTTAGTCATCGTCTATCTCTTACCTTATGATAGTCAGGCATCTTTTATCTCTAACCTTATGACAGCCAGTCATCTTCTAACTCTTACCTTATGATAGTTAGTCATCTTCTATCTCTAAACTTATGATACCCAGTCATCTTCAATCTATAACCTTATGATAGCCAGCCATCTTCTTTCTCTAACCTTATGGTAGCCAGTCATCTTCTATCTCTAACCTTATGATAGTCAGTCATCTTTTATCTCTAACCTGATGATAGCCAGGCATCTTCTATCTCTAAGCTTATGATAGTCATTCATCTTCTATCTTTAACTTTATGATAGCCAGTCATCTTCTATCTCTTACCTTTTGATTGTCAGTCATCTTCTATCCCTAACCTGATGATAGCCAGTCATCTTCTATCTCTATCCTTATGATAGTCAGTCATCTTCTATCTCTAACCTTAGTATAGCCAGGCATCTTCTATTTCTAACCCTGTGGTAGCCAGGCATCTTCTGTTTATAACCATATGATAGCCAGGCATCTTCTGTCTATAACCTTATTAGAGTCAGTCATCTTCTATCTACAGCCTTATGGTAGCCAGTCTTCTTCTATCTATAACCTTATGATAGTCAGTCATCTTCTATCTAAAACCTTATGATAGTCAGTCACTTTCTATCTCTAACCTTATCATAGCCAGTCATCTTCTATCTATAACCTTATGATAGCCAGTCATCTTCTATCTAAAACCTTATGATAGTCAGTCACTTTCTATCTCTAACCTGATGATAGCAAGTCATCTTCTATCTATAACCTTATGATAGTCAGTCATCTTCTATCTCTAACCTTATGATAGCCAGTCATCTTCTATCTCTAACCTTATGATAGCCAGTCATCTTCTATCTCTAACCTTATGATAGCCAGCCACCTTCTATCTCTAACCTTATGATAGCCAGTGATCTTCTATCTCTAACCTTATGATAGCCAGCCATCTTCTATCTCTAACCTTATGATAGCCAGCCATCTTCTTTCTCTAACCTTATGGTAGCCAGTCATCTTCTATCTATAACCTAATGGTAACCAGTGATCTTCTATCTCTAACCTTATGATAGTCAGTCATCTTCTATCTCTAACCTTATGGTAGCCAGTCATCTTCTATCTCTAACCTTATGACAGCCAGTCATCTTCTATCTCTTACCTTATGGTAACCAGTGATCTTCTATCTCTAACCTTATGATAGTCAGTCATCTTCTATCTCTAGCCTTATGGTAGTCAGTCATCTTCTATCTATAACCTTATGATTATCAGTCATCTTCTATCTATAACCTTAGGATAGCCAGTCATCTTCTATCTCTAACCTTATGATAACAAGTCACCTTCTATCTCTAACCTTATGATAGCCAGGCATCTTCTATCTCTTACCCTGTGATAGCCAGTCATCTTCTATCTCTAGCCTTATGATAGCCGATCATCTTCTATCTCTAACCTTATGATAGTCAGTCATCTTCTGTCTCTAACCTTATGATAGTCAGTCATCTTCTATCCCTAACCTGATGATAGCCAGTCATCTTCTATCTCTAACCATATGATAGCCAGTCATCTTCTATCTCTAACCTTATGGTAGTCAGTCATCTTCTATCTCTAACCTTATGATAGCCAGTCATCTTCTGTCTCTAACCTTATGATAGCCAGTCATCTTCTATCTCTTACCCTGTGATAGCCAGTCATCTTCTATCTCTAGCCTTATGATAGCCGATCATCTTCTATCTCTAACCTTATGATAGTCAGTCATCTTCTGTCTCTAACCTTATGATAGTCAGTCATCTTCTATCCCTAACCTGATGATAGCCAGTCATCTTCTATCTATAACCTTATGATAGTCAGTCATCTTTTATCTCTAACCTTATGATAGCGAGTCATCTTCTATCTCTAACCTTATGATGACCAGTCATCTTCTATCTCTAACCTTATGATAGCCAGTCATCTTCTATCTCTAACCTTATGATGACCAGTCATCTTCTATCTCTAACCTTATGATGACCAGTCATCTTCTATCTCTAACCTTATGATAGCCAGTCATCTTCTATCTCTAACCATATGATAGCCAGTCATCTTCTATCTCTAACCTTATGATAACCAATCATCTTCTATCTCTAACCTTATTATAGCCAGGCATCTTCTATCTCAAACTTTAGGGTAGTCAGTCATCTTCTGTCTATAACCATATGGTAGCCAGTCATCTTTAATCTCTTACCTTATGATAGCCAGTCATCTTCTATCTATAACCTTATGGTAGCCATTCATCTTCTATCTATAACCTTATGATAGTCAGTCATCTTCTATCTCTTACCTTTTGAATGTCCGTCATCTTCTATCCCTAACCTTATGATAGCCAGTCATCTTCTATCTCTAAGCTTATGATAGCCAGTCATTTTCTATCTATAACCTTATGATAGCCTGTCATCCTCTATCTATAACCTTATGATAGCCAATCATCTTCTATCTCTGACCTTATTATAGCCAGGCATCTTCTAACTCTAACCTTATGGTAGCCAGTCATCTTCTGTTTATATCCATATGATAGCCAGGCATCTTCTATCTCTAGACTTATGATAGCTTGTCATCTTCTATCTCAAACCTTATGATAGCCAGTCATCTTCTATCTCTAACCTTGTGATAGCCAGTGATCTTCTATCTGTAACCTTGTGATAGTCAGTCACTTTCTATCTCTAACCATATGATAGCCAGTCATCTTCTATCTATAACCTTATTATAGCCAGTCATCTTCTATCTCTAACCTCATGCTAGTCAGTCATCTTCTATCTCTAACCTTATGATAGCCAGTCATCTTCTATCTCTTACCTTATGATAGTCAGACATCTTCTATCTCTAACCTTATGATAGCCAGTCATCTTCTATCTCTAACCTAATGAGAGTCTGTCAGCTTCTATCTATCTCCTCATGATAGCCAGTCATCTTCTATCTATAACCTTATGATAGTCATTCATCTTCTATCTCTAACCTTATGGTAGCCAGTCATCGTCAATCTATAACCTTATGATAGTCAGTCATCTTCTATCTCTAAACTTATGATAGCCTGTCATCTTCTATCTCAAACCTTATGGTAGCCAGTCATCTTCTATCTCTAACCTTGTGATAGCCAGTCATCTTCTATCTGTAACCTTATGATAGTCAGTCACTTTCTATCTCTAACCTTATGATTGCCAGTCATCATCTATCTATAACCGTATGATAGTCAGTTATCTTCTATCCATAACCTTATGGTAGCCAGTCATCTTCTATCTCTAACCTTATGATAGCCAGTCATCTTCTCTCTCTAGCCTTATGATAGTCAGTCATCTTCTATCTCTAACCTTATGATAGCCAGTCATCCTCTATCTCTAACCTTATGATAACCAGACATCTTCTATCTCTAACCTTATGATAGGCAGTCTTCTTCTATCTCTAACCTTATGGTAGCTAGTCATCTTCTATCTCTAACCTAATGAGAGTCTGTCAGCTTCTATCTATCGCCTCCTGATAGCCAGTCATCTTCTATCTATAACCTTATGATAGTCATTCATCTTCTATCTCTAACCTTATGATAGCCAGTCATCTTCTATCTCTTACCTTTTGATTGTCAATCATCTTCTATCCCTAACCTGATGATAGCCAGTCATCTTCTATCTCTATCCTTATGAGAGTCAGTCATCTTCTATCTCTAACCTTAGGATAGCCAGGCATCTTCTATTTCTAACCTTGTGGTAGCCAGTCATCTTCTGTTTATAACCATATGATAGCCAGGCATCCTCTTTCTTTAACCTTATTAGAGTCAGTCATCTTCTATCTACAGCCTTATGGTTGCCAGTCATCTTCAATCTATAACCTTATGATAGTCAGTCATCTTCTATCTCTAACCTTATGATAGCCAGTCATCTTCTATCTATAACCTTATAATAGTCAGTCACTTTCTATCTCTAACCTTATGATAGCCAGTCATCTTCTCTCTTTAACCTTATGATAGTCAGTCATCTTCTATCTATAACCTTATGACAGTCAGTCATCTTCTATCTCTAACCTTATGATAGCCAGTCATCTTCTATCTCTAACCTTATGATAGCCAGTCATCTTCTTTCTCTAACCTTATGATAGCCAGTCATCTTCTATCTCTAATCTTATGATAGCCAGTCATCTTCTTTCTCTAACCTTATGATAGCCAGTCATCTTCTATCTATAATCTTATGATAGCCAGTCATCTTCTATCTCTAACCTTATGATAGCCAGTCATCTTCTATCTCTAACCTTATGATAGCCAGTCATCTTCTATCTATAACCTTATGATAGTCCGTCATCTTCTATCTCTAACCTTATGATAGCTGGTCATCTTCTATCTATAACCTTATGGTAGTCAGTCATCTTCTATCTCTAACCTTATGATAGCCAGTCATCTTCTGTCTCTAACCTTATGATAGCCAGTCATCTTCCATCTCTATAACCTTATGATAGTCAGTCATCTTCTATCTACAACCTTATGATTATGAGTCATCTTCTATCTATAACCTTATGATAGCCAGTCATCTTCTATCTCTAACCTTATGATAGCCAGTCATCTTCCATCTCTATAACCTTATGATAGTCAGTCATCTTCTATCTACAACCTTATGATTATGAGTCATCTTCTATCTATAACCTTAGGATAGCCAGTCATCTTCTATCTCTAACCTTATGATAGCCAGTCATCTTCCATCTCTATAACCTTATGATAGTCAGTCATCTTCTATCTACAACCTTATAATTATGAGTCATCTTCTATCTATAACCTTATGATAGCCAGTCATCTTCTATCTCTAACCTTATGATAGCCAGTCATCTTCCATCTCTATAACCTTATGATAGTCAGTCATCTTCTATCTATAACCTTATGATTGTGAGTCATCTTCTATCTATAACCTTAGGATAGCCAGTCATCTTCTATCTCTAACCTTATGATAACCAGTCACCTTCTATCTCTAACCTTATGATAGCCAGTCATCTTCTATCTCTTACCTTATGATAGTCAGTCATCTTCTATCTCAAACCTTATGATAGCCAGTCATCTTCTATGTCTAACCTTATGATAGCCAGACATCTTCTTTCTCTAATCTTATGGTAGGCAGTCATCTTCTATCTCGAACCTTATGATAGTCAGTCATCTTCTATCTCTATCTAGCCTTATGATAGCCAGTCATCTTCTATCTCTAACCTGATGATAGCCAGTCATGTTCTATCTCTATCTAGCCTTATGATAGCCAGTCATCTTCTATCTCTAACCTTATGATAGCCAGTCATCTTCTATCTCTAACCTTGTGATAGCCTGTCATCTTCTATCTGTAACCCTATGATAGTCAGTCACTTTCTATCTCTAACCTTATGCTTGCCAGTCATCATCTATCTATAACCTTATGATAGTCAGTCATCTTCTATCTATAACCTTATTATAGGCAGTCATCTTCTATCTATAACCTTATGATAGCCAATCATCTTCTATCTATAACCTTATGATAGCCAGTCATCTTCAATCTATAACCTTATGATAGCCAATCATCTTCTATCTCTAATCTTATTATAGCCAGTCATCTTCTATCTATAACCTTATGCTAGTCAGTCATCTTCTATCTCTAACCTTATGATAGCCAGTCGTCTTCTATCTCTAACCTTATGATAGCCAGTCATCCTCTATCTCTTACCTTTTGATAGTCAGTCATCTTCTATCCCTAACCTGATGATTGCCAGTCATCTTCTATCTCTAACCTTATGATAGCCAGTCATCTTCTATCTCTAACCTTATGATAGTCAGTCATCTTCTATCTCTAACCTTATGATAGCCAGTCATCCTCTATCTCTTACCTTTTGATAGTCAGTCATCTTCTATCCCTAACCTGATGATAGCCAGTCATCTTCTATCTCTAACCTTATGATAGCCAGTCATCTTCTATCTCTAACCTTATGATAGTCAGTCATCTTCTATCTCTAACCTTATGATAGCCAGTCATCCTCTATCTCTTACCTTTTGATAGTCAGTCATCTTCTATCCCTAACCTGATGATAGCGAGTCATCTTCTATCTCTAACCTTATGATAGCCAGTCATCTTCTATCTCTAACCTTATGATAGCCAGTCATCCTCTATCTCTTACCTTTTGATAGTCAGTCATCTTCTTTCCCTAACCTGATGATAGCCAGTCATCTTCTATCTCTAACCTTATGATAGCCAGTCATCTTCTATCTCTAACCTTATGATAGCCAGTCATCCTCTATCTCTTACCTTTTGATAGTCAGTCATCTTCTATCCCTAACCTGATGATAGCCAGTCATCTTCTATCTCTAACCTTATGATAGCCAGTCATCTTCTATCTCTAACCTTATGATAGTCAGTCATCTTCTATCACTAACCTTATGATAGCCAGTCATCTTCTATCTCTAACCTTATGATAGCCAGTCATCTTCCATTTCTTACCTTATGATAGCCAGTGATCTTCTATCTCTAACCTTATGATAGTCAGTCATCTTCTATCTCTAACCTTATGATAGTCAGTCATCTTCTATCTCTATCCTTATGATAGCCAGTCATCTTCTATCTATAAGCTTATGATAGTCAGTCATCTTCTATCTATAACCTTATGATAGTCAGTCATCTTCTATCTGTAACCTTATGATAGTCAGTCATCTTCTATCTCTAACCTTATGGTAGCCAGTCATCTTCTATCTCTAACCTTATGAGAGTCAGTGATCTTCTATCTATAGCCTTATGATAGCCAGTCATCTTCTATCTATAAGCTTATGATAGTCAGTCATCTTCTATCTCTAACCTTATGATAGCCAGTCATCTTCTATCTCTAACCTTATGATAGCCAGTCATCTTCTATCTCCAACCTTATGATAGCCAGTCATCTTCTTTCTCTAACCTTATGATAGCCAGTCATCTTCTATCTATAACCTTATGATAGTCCGTCATCTTCTTTCTCTAACCTTTTGATAGCCAGTCATCTTCTATCTATAACCTTATGATAGCCAGTCATCTTCTATCTCTAACCTTATGATAACCAAACATCTTCTATCTCTAACCTTATTATAGCCAGGCATCTTCTATCTCTAACCTTATGATAGCTGGTCATCTTCTATCTATAACCTTATGATAGTCAGTCATCTTCTATCTATAGCCTTATGATAGCCAGTCATGTTCTATCTATAACCTTATGATAGCCAGTCATCTTCTATCTATAAGCTTATGATAGTCAGTCATCTTCTATCTATAACCTTATGATAGTCAGTCATCTTCTATCTCTAACCTTATGTTAGTGACCCATCTTCTATCTCTAACCTTATGTTAGTGAGTCATCTTCTATCTCAAACCTTATGATAGCCAGTCATCTTCTATCTCTAACCTTATGAGAGTCAGTCATCTTCTATCTATAGCCTTATGATAGCCAGTCATCTTCTACCTATAAGCTTATGATAGTCAGTCATCCTCTATATCTAACCTTATGTTAGCCAGTCATCTTCTATCTCTTACCTTATGATAGTCAGTTATCTTCTATCCATAACCAGATGATAGCCAGTCATCTTATATCTCTAACCTTATGATAGCCAGTCATCTTCTATCTCCAACCTTATGATAGCCAGTCATCTTCCATCTATAACCTTATGATAGTCCGTCATCTTCTTTCTCTAACCTTATGATAGCCAGTCATCTTCTATTTCTAACCTTATGATCACCAATCTTCTTCTATCTCTAACCTTATTATAGCCAGGCATCTTCTATCTCTAACCTTATGGTAGCCAGTTATCTTCTGTCTATAACCATATGGTAGCCAGTCATCTTCTATCTCTTACCTTATGATAGTCAGTAATCTTCTATCTATAACCTTATGGTAGCCAGTCATCTTCTATCTATAACCTTATTATAGCCAGTCATCTTCTATCTATAACCTTATGCTAGTCAGTCATCTTCTATCTCTAACCTTATGATAGCCAGTCATCTTCTATCTCTTACCTTATGATAGTCAGACATCTTCTATCTCTAACCTTATGATAGCCAGTCATCTTCTATCTCTAACCTTATGATAGCCAGTCATCTTCTATCTCCAACCTTATGATAGCCAGTCATCTTCCATCTATAACCTTATGATAGTCCGTCATCTTCTTTCTCTAACCTTATGATAGCCAGTCATCTTCTATTTCTAACCTTATGATCACCAATCTTCTTCTATCTCTAACCTTATTATAGCCAGGCATCTTCTATCTCTAACCTTATGGTAGCCAGTTATCTTCTGTCTATAACCATATGGTAGCCAGTCATCTTCTATCTCTTACCTTATGATAGTCAGTAATCTTCTATCTATAACCTTATGGTAGCCAGTCATCTTCTATCTATAACCTTATTATAGCCAGTCATCTTCTATCTATAACCTTATGCTAGTCAGTCATCTTCTATCTCAAACCTTATGATAGCCAGTCATCTTCTATCTCTAACCTTATGATAGCCAGTCATCTTCTATCTCCAACCTTATGATAGCCAGTCATCTTCCATCTATAACCTTATGATAGTCCGTCATCTTCTTTCTCTAACCTTATGATAGCCAGTCATCTTCTATTTCTAACCTTATGATCACCAATCTTCTTCTATCTCTAACCTTATTATAGCCAGGCATCTTCTATCTCTAACCTTATGGTAGCCAGTTATCTTCTGTCTATAACCATATGGTAGCCAGTCATCTTCTATCTCTTACCTTATGATAGTCAGTAATCTTCTATCTATAACCTTATGGTAGCCAGTCATCTTCTATCTATAACCTTATTATAGCCAGTCATCTTCTATCTATAACCTTATGCTAGTCAGTCATCTTCTATCTCTAACCTTATGATAGCCAGTCATCTTCTATCTCTTACCTTATGATAGTCAGACATCTTCTATCTCTAACCTTATGATAGCCAGTCATCTTCTATCTCTAACCTAATGAGAGTCTGTCAGCTTCTATCTATCTCCTCATGATAGCCAGTCATCTTCTATCTATAACCTTATGATAGTCATTCATCTTCTATCTCTAACCTTATGGTAGCCAGTCATCGTCAATCTATAACCTTATGATAGTCAGTCATCTTCTATCTCTAAACTTATGATAGCCTGTCATCTTCTATCTCAAACCTTATGGTAGCCAGTCATCTTCTATCTCTAACCTTGTGATAGCCAGTCATCTTCTATCTGTAACCTTATGATAGTCAGTCACTTTCTATCTCTAACCTTATGATTGCCAGTCATCATCTATCTATAACCGTATGATAGTCAGTTATCTTCTATCCATAACCTTATGGTAGCCAGTCATCTTCTATCTCTAACCTTATGATAGCCAGTCATCTTCTCTCTCTAGCCTTATGATAGTCAGTCATCTTCTATCTCTAACCTTATGATAGCCAGTCATCCTCTATCTCTAACCTTATGATAACCAGACATCTTCTATCTCTAACCTTATGATAGGCAGTCTTCTTCTATCTCTAACCTTATGGTAGCTAGTCATCTTCTATCTCTAACCTAATGAGAGTCTGTCAGCTTCTATCTATCGCCTCATGATAGCCAGTCATCTTCTATCTATAACCTTATGATAGTCATTCATCTTCTATCTCTAACCTTATGATAGCCAGTCATCTTCTATCTCTTACCTTTTGATTGTCAATCATCTTCTATCCCTAACCTGATGATAGCCAGTCATCTTCTATCTCTATCCTTATGAGAGTCAGTCATCTTCTATCTCTAACCTTAGTATAGCCAGGCATCTTCTATTTCTAACCTTGTGGTAGCCAGTCATCTTCTGTTTATAACCATATGATAGCCAGGCATCCTCTTTCTTTAACCTTATTAGAGTCAGTCATCTTCTATCTACAGCCTTATGGTTGCCAGTCATCTTCAATCTATAACCTTATGATAGTCAGTCATCTTCTATCTCTAACCTTATGATAGCCAGTCATCTTCTATCTATAACCTTATAATAGTCAGTCACTTTCTATCTCTAACCTTATGATAGCCAGTCATCTTCTCTCTTTAACCTTATGATAGTCAGTCATCTTCTATCTATAACCTTATGACAGTCAGTCATCTTCTATCTCTAACCTTATGATAGCCAGTCATCTTCTATCTCTAACCTTATGATAGCCAGTCATCTTCTTTCTCTAACCTTATGATAGCCAGTCATCTTCTATCTCTAATCTTATGATAGCCAGTCATCTTCTTTCTCTAACCTTATGATAGCCAGTCATCTTCTATCTATAATCTTATGATAGCCAGTCATCTTCTATCTCTAACCTTATGATAGCCAGTCATCTTCTATCTCTAACCTTATGATAGCCAGTCATCTTCTATCTATAACCTTATGATAGTCCGTCATCTTCTATCTCTAACCTTATGATAGCTGGTCATCTTCTATCTATAACCTTATGGTAGTCAGTCATCTTCTATCTCTAACCTTATGATAGCCAGTCATCTTCTGTCTCTAACCTTATGATAGCCAGTCATCTTCCATCTCTATAACCTTATGATAGTCAGTCATCTTCTATCTACAACCTTATGATTATGAGTCATCTTCTATCTATAACCTTATGATAGCCAGTCATCTTCTATCTCTAACCTTATGATAGCCAGTCATCTTCCATCTCTATAACCTTATGATAGTCAGTCATCTTCTATCTACAACCTTATGATTATGAGTCATCTTCTATCTATAACCTTAGGATAGCCAGTCATCTTCTATCTCTAACCTTATGATAGCCAGTCATCTTCCATCTCTATAACCTTATGATAGTCAGTCATCTTCTATCTACAACCTTATAATTATGAGTCATCTTCTATCTATAACCTTATGATAGCCAGTCATCTTCTATCTCTAACCTTATGATAGCCAGTCATCTTCCATCTCTATAACCTTATGATAGTCAGTCATCTTCTATCTATAACCTTATGATTGTGAGTCATCTTCTATCTATAACCTTAGGATAGCCAGTCATCTTCTATCTCTAACCTTATGATAACCAGTCACCTTCTATCTCTAACCTTATGATAGCCAGTCATCTTCTATCTCTTACCTTATGATAGTCAGTCATCTTCTATCTCAAACCTTATGATAGCCAGTCATCTTCTATGTCTAACCTTATGATAGCCAGACATCTTCTTTCTCTAATCTTATGGTAGGCAGTCATCTTCTATCTCGAACCTTATGATAGTCAGTCATCTTCTATCTCTATCTAGCCTTATGATAGCCAGTCATCTTCTATCTCTAACCTGATGATAGCCAGTCATGTTCTATCTCTATCTAGCCTTATGATAGCCAGTCATCTTCTATCTCTAACCTTATGATAGCCAGTCATCTTCTATCTCTAACCTTGTGATAGCCTGTCATCTTCTATCTGTAACCCTATGATAGTCAGTCACTTTCTATCTCTAACCTTATGCTTGCCAGTCATCATCTATCTATAACCTTATGATAGTCAGTCATCTTCTATCTATAACCTTATTATAGGCAGTCATCTTCTATCTATAACCTTATGATAGCCAATCATCTTCTATCTATAACCTTATGATAGCCAGTCATCTTCAATCTATAACCTTATGATAGCCAATCATCTTCTATCTCTAATCTTATTATAGCCAGTCATCTTCTATCTATAACCTTATGCTAGTCAGTCATCTTCTATCTCTAACCTTATGATAGCCAGTCGTCTTCTATCTCTAACCTTATGATAGCCAGTCATCCTCTATCTCTTACCTTTTGATAGTCAGTCATCTTCTATCCCTAACCTGATGATTGCCAGTCATCTTCTATCTCTAACCTTATGATAGCCAGTCATCTTCTATCTCTAACCTTATGATAGTCAGTCATCTTCTATCTCTAACCTTATGATAGCCAGTCATCCTCTATCTCTTACCTTTTGATAGTCAGTCATCTTCTATCCCTAACCTGATGATAGCCAGTCATCTTCTATCTCTAACCTTATGATAGCCAGTCATCTTCTATCTCTAACCTTATGATAGTCAGTCATCTTCTATCTCTAACCTTATGATAGCCAGTCATCCTCTATCTCTTACCTTTTGATAGTCAGTCATCTTCTATCCCTAACCTGATGATAGCGAGTCATCTTCTATCTCTAACCTTATGATAGCCAGTCATCTTCTATCTCTAACCTTATGATAGCCAGTCATCCTCTATCTCTTACCTTTTGATAGTCAGTCATCTTCTTTCCCTAACCTGATGATAGCCAGTCATCTTCTATCTCTAACCTTATGATAGCCAGTCATCTTCTATCTCTAACCTTATGATAGCCAGTCATCCTCTATCTCTTACCTTTTGATAGTCAGTCATCTTCTATCCCTAACCTGATGATAGCCAGTCATCTTCTATCTCTAACCTTATGATAGCCAGTCATCTTCTATCTCTAACCTTATGATAGTCAGTCATCTTCTATCACTAACCTTATGATAGCCAGTCATCTTCTATCTCTAACCTTATGATAGCCAGTCATCTTCCATTTCTTACCTTATGATAGCCAGTGATCTTCTATCTCTAACCTTATGATAGTCAGTCATCTTCTATCTCTAACCTTATGATAGTCAGTCATCTTCTATCTCTATCCTTATGATAGCCAGTCATCTTCTATCTATAAGCTTATGATAGTCAGTCATCTTCTATCTATAACCTTATGATAGTCAGTCATCTTCTATCTGTAACCTTATGATAGTCAGTCATCTTCTATCTCTAACCTTATGGTAGCCAGTCATCTTCTATCTCTAACCTTATGAGAGTCAGTGATCTTCTATCTATAGCCTTATGATAGCCAGTCATCTTCTATCTATAAGCTTATGATAGTCAGTCATCTTCTATCTCTAACCTTATGATAGCCAGTCATCTTCTATCTCTAACCTTATGATAGCCAGTCATCTTCTATCTCCAACCTTATGATAGCCAGTCATCTTCTTTCTCTAACCTTATGATAGCCAGTCATCTTCTATCTATAACCTTATGATAGTCCGTCATCTTCTTTCTCTAACCTTTTGATAGCCAGTCATCTTCTATCTATAACCTTATGATAGCCAGTCATCTTCTATCTCTAACCTTATGATAACCAAACATCTTCTATCTCTAACCTTATTATAGCCAGGCATCTTCTATCTCTAACCTTATGATAGCTGGTCATCTTCTATCTATAACCTTATGATAGTCAGTCATCTTCTATCTATAGCCTTATGATAGCCAGTCATGTTCTATCTATAACCTTATGATAGCCAGTCATCTTCTATCTATAAGCTTATGATAGTCAGTCATCTTCTATCTATAACCTTATGATAGTCAGTCATCTTCTATCTCTAACCTTATGTTAGTGACCCATCTTCTATCTCTAACCTTATGTTAGTGAGTCATCTTCTATCTCAAACCTTATGATAGCCAGTCATCTTCTATCTCTAACCTTATGAGAGTCAGTCATCTTCTATCTATAGCCTTATGATAGCCAGTCATCTTCTACCTATAAGCTTATGATAGTCAGTCATCCTCTATATCTAACCTTATGTTAGCCAGTCATCTTCTATCTCTTACCTTATGATAGTCAGTTATCTTCTATCCATAACCAGATGATAGCCAGTCATCTTATATCTCTAACCTTATGATAGCCAGTCATCTTCTATCTCCAACCTTATGATAGCCAGTCATCTTCCATCTATAACCTTATGATAGTCCGTCATCTTCTTTCTCTAACCTTATGATAGCCAGTCATCTTCTATTTCTAACCTTATGATCACCAATCTTCTTCTATCTCTAACCTTATTATAGCCAGGCATCTTCTATCTCTAACCTTATGGTAGCCAGTTATCTTCTGTCTATAACCATATGGTAGCCAGTCATCTTCTATCTCTTACCTTATGATAGTCAGTAATCTTCTATCTATAACCTTATGGTAGCCAGTCATCTTCTATCTATAACCTTATTATAGCCAGTCATCTTCTATCTATAACCTTATGCTAGTCAGTCATCTTCTATCTCTAACCTTATGATAGCCAGTCATCTTCTATCTCTTACCTTATGATAGTCAGACATCTTCTATCTCTAACCTTATGATAGCCAGTCATCTTCTATCTCTAACCTTATGATAGCCAGTCATCTTCTATCTCCAACCTTATGATAGCCAGTCATCTTCCATCTATAACCTTATGATAGTCCGTCATCTTCTTTCTCTAACCTTATGATAGCCAGTCATCTTCTATTTCTAACCTTATGATCACCAATCTTCTTCTATCTCTAACCTTATTATAGCCAGGCATCTTCTATCTCTAACCTTATGGTAGCCAGTTATCTTCTGTCTATAACCATATGGTAGCCAGTCATCTTCTATCTCTTACCTTATGATAGTCAGTAATCTTCTATCTATAACCTTATGGTAGCCAGTCATCTTCTATCTATAACCTTATTATAGCCAGTCATCTTCTATCTATAACCTTATGCTAGTCAGTCATCTTCTATCTCAAACCTTATGATAGCCAGTCATCTTCTATCTCTAACCTTATGATAGCCAGTCATCTTCTATCTCCAACCTTATGATAGCCAGTCATCTTCCATCTATAACCTTATGATAGTCCGTCATCTTCTTTCTCTAACCTTATGATAGCCAGTCATCTTCTATTTCTAACCTTATGATCACCAATCTTCTTCTATCTCTAACCTTATTATAGCCAGGCATCTTCTATCTCTAACCTTATGGTAGCCAGTTATCTTCTGTCTATAACCATATGGTAGCCAGTCATCTTCTATCTCTTACCTTATGATAGTCAGTAATCTTCTATCTATAACCTTATGGTAGCCAGTCATCTTCTATCTATAACCTTATTATAGCCAGTCATCTTCTATCTATAACCTTATGCTAGTCAGTCATCTTCTATCTCTAACCTTATGATAGCCAGTCATCTTCTATCTCTTACCTTATGATAGTCAGACATCTTCTATCTCTAACCTTATGATAGCCAGTCATCTTCTATCTCTAACCTAATGAGAGTCTGTCAGCTTCTATCTATCTCCTCATGATAGCCAGTCGTCTTCTATCTATAACCTTATGATAGTCATTCATCTTCTATCTCTAACCTTATGGTAGCCAGTCATCGTCAATCTATAACCTTATGATAGTCAGTCATCTTCTATCTCTAAACTTATGATAGCCTGTCATCTTCTATCTCAAACCTTATGGTAGCCAGTCATCTTCTATCTCTAACCTTGTGATAGCCAGTCATCTTCTATCTGTAACCTTATGATAGTCAGTCACTTTCTATCTCTAACCTTATGATTGCCAGTCATCATCTATCTATAACCGTATGATAGTCAGTTATCTTCTATCCATAACCTTATGGTAGCCAGTCATCTTCTATCTCTAACCTTATGATAGCCAGTCATCTTCTATCTCTAGCCTTATGATAGTCAGTCATCTTCTATCTCTAACCTTATGATAGCCAGTCATCCTCTATCTCTAACCTTATGATAACCAGACATCTTCTATCTCTAACCTTATGATAGGCAGTCTTCTTCTATCTCTAACCTTATGGTAGCTAGTCATCTTCTATCTCTAACCTAATGAGAGTCTGTCAGCTTCTATCTATCGCCTCATGATAGCCAGTCATCTTCTATCTATAACCTTATGATAGTCATTCATCTTCTATCTCTAACCTTATGATAGCCAGTCATCTTCTATCTCTTACCTTTTGATTGTCAATCATCTTCTATCCCTAACCTGATGATAGCCAGTCATCTTCTATCTCTATCCTTATGAGAGTCAGTCATCTTCTATCTCTAACCTTAGTATAGCCAGGCATCTTCTATTTCTAACCTTGTGGTAGCCAGTCATCTTCTGTTTATAACCATATGATAGCCAGGCATCCTCTTTCTTTAACCTTATTAGAGTCAGTCATCTTCTATCTACAGCCTTATGGTTGCCAGTCATCTTCAATCTATAACCTTATGATAGTCAGTCATCTTCTATCTCTAACCTTATGATAGCCAGTCATCTTCTATCTATAACCTTATAATAGTCAGTCACTTTCTATCTCTAACCTTATGATAGCCAGTCATCTTCTCTCTTTAACCTTATGATAGTCAGTCATCTTCTATCTATAACCTTATGACAGTCAGTCATCTTCTATCTCTAACCTTATGATAGCCAGTCATCTTCTATCTCTAACCTTATGATAGCCAGTTATCTTCTTTCTCTAACCTTATGATAGCCAGTCATCTTCTATCTCTAATCTTATGATAGCCAGTCATCTTCTTTCTCTGACCTTATGATAGCCAGTCATCTTCTATCTATAATCTTATGATAGCCAGTCATCTTCTATCTCTAACCTTATGATAGCCAGTCATCTTCTATCTCTAACCTTATGATAGCCAGTCATCTTCTATCTATAACCTTATGATAGTCCGTCATCTTCTATCTCTAACCTTATGATAGCTGGTCATCTTCTATCTATAACCTTATGGTAGTCAGTCATCTTCTATCTCTAACCTTATGATAGCCAGTCATCTTCTGTCTCTAACCTTATGATAGCCAGTCATCTTCCATCTCTATAACCTTATGATAGTCAGTCATCTTCTATCTACAACCTTATGATTATGAGTCATCTTCTATCTATAACCTTATGATAGCCAGTCATCTTCTATCTCTAACCTTATGATAGCCAGTCATCTTCCATCTCTATAACCTTATGATAGTCAGTCATCTTCTATCTACAACCTTATGATTATGAGTCATCTTCTATCTATAATCTTAGGATAGCCAGTCATCTTCTATCTCTAACCTTATGATAACCAGTCATCTTCCATCTCTATAACCTTATGATAGTCAGTCATCTTCTATCTATAACCTTATGATTGTGAGTCATCTTCTATCTATAACCTTAGGATAGCCAGTCATCTTCTATCTCTAACATTATGATAACCAGTCACCTTCTATCTCTAACCTTATGATAGCCAGTCATCTTCTATCTCTTACCTTATGATAGTCAGTCATCTTCTATCTCAAACCTTATGATAGCCAGTCATCTTCTATCTCTAACCTTATGATAGCCAGACATCTTCTTTCTCTAATCTTATGGTAGGCAGTCATCTTCTATCTCGAACCTTATGATAGTCAGTCATCTTCTATCTCTATCTAGCCTTATGATAGCCAGTCATCTTCTATCTCTAACCTGATGATAGCCAGTCATGTTCTATCTCTATCTAGCCTTATGATAGCCAGTCATCTTCTATCTCTAACCTTATGATAGCCAGTCATCTTCTATCTCTAACCTTGTGATAGCCTGTCATCTTCTATCTGTAACCTTATGATAGTCAGTCACTTTCTATCTCTAACCTTATGCTTGCCAGTCATCATCTATCTATAACCTTATGATAGTCAGTCATCTTCTATCTATAACCTTATTATAGGCAGTCATCTTCTATCTATAACCTTATGATAGCCAATCATCTTCTATCTATAACCTTATGATAGCCAGTCATCTTCAATCTATAACCTTATGATAGCCAATCATCTTCTATCTCTAATCTTATTATAGCCAGTCATCTTCTATCTATAACCTTATGCTAGTCAGTCATCTTCTATCTCTAACCTTATGATAGCCAGTCGTCTTCTATCTCTAACCTTATGATAGCCAGTCATCCTCTATCTCTTACCTTTTGATAGTCAGTCATCTTCTATCCCTAACCTGATGATTGCCAGTCATCTTCTATCTCTAACCTTATGATAGCCAGTCATCTTCTATCTCTAACCTTATGATAGTCAGTCATCTTCTATCTCTAACCTTATGATAGCCAGTCATCCTCTATCTCTTACCTTTTGATAGTCAGTCATCTTCTATCCCTAACCTGATGATAGCCAGTCATCTTCTATCTCTAACCTTATGATAGCCAGTCATCTTCTATCTCTAACCTTATGATAGTCAGTCATCTTCTATCTCTAACCTTATGATAGCCAGTCATCCTCTATCTCTTACCTTTTGATAGTCAGTCATCTTCTATCCCTAACCTGATGATAGCCAGTCATCTTCTATCTCTAACCTTATGATAGCCAGTCATCTTCTATCTCTAACCTTATGATAGCCAGTCATCCTCTATCTCTTACCTTTTGATAGTCAGTCATCTTCTTTCCCTAACCTGATGATAGCCAGTCATCTTCTATCTCTAACCTTATGATAGCCAGTCATCTTCTATCTCTAACCTTATGATAGCCAGTCATCCTCTATCTCTTACCTTTTGATAGTCAGTCATCTTCTATCCCTAACCTGATGATAGCCAGTCATCTTCTATCTCTAACCTTATGATAGCCAGTCATCTTCTATCTCTAACCTTATGATAGTCAGTCATCTTCTATCACTAACCTTATGATAGCCAGTCATCTTCTATCTCTAACCTTATGATAGCCAGTCATCTTCCATTTCTTACCTTATGATAGCCAGTGATCTTCTATCTCTAACCTTATGATAGTCAGTCATCTTCTATCTCTAACCTTATGATAGTCAGTCATCTTCTATCTCTAACCTTATGATAGCCAGTCATCTTCTATCTATAAGCTTATGATAGTCAGTCATCTTCTATCTATAACCTTATGATAGTCAGTCATCTTCTATCTGTAACCTTATGATAGTCAGTCATCTTCTATCTCTAACCTTATGGTAGCCAGTCATCTTCTATCTCTAACCTTATGAGAGTCAGTGATCTTCTATCTATAGCCTTATGATAGCCAGTCATCTTCTATCTATAAGCTTATGATAGTCAGTCATCTTCTATCTCTAACCTTATGATAGCCAGTCATCTTCTATCTCTAACCTTATGATAGCCAGTCATCTTCTATCTCCAACCTTATGATAGCCAGTCATCTTCTTTCTCTAACCTTATGATAGCCAGTCATCTTCTATCTATAACCTTATGATAGTCCGTCATCTTCTTTCTCTAACCTTTTGATAGCCAGTCATCTTCTATCTATAACCTTATGATAGCCAGTCATCTTCTATCTCTAACCTTATGATAACCAAACATCTTCTATCTCTAACCTTATTATAGCCAGGCATCTTCTATCTCTAACCTTATGATAGCTGGTCATCTTCTATCTATAACCTTATGATAGTCAGTCATCTTCTATCTATAGCCTTATGATAGCCAGTCATCTTCTATCTATAACCTTATGATAGCCAGCCATCTTCTATCTATAAGCTTATGATAGTCAGTCATCTTCTATCTATAACCTTATGATAGTCAGTCATCTTCTATCTCTAACCTTATGTTAGTGACCCATCTTCTATCTCTAACCTTATGTTAGTGAGTCATCTTCTATCTCTAACCTTATGATAGCCAGTCATCTTCTATCTCTAACCTTATGAGAGTCAGTCATCTTCTATCTATAGCCTTATGATAGCCAGTCATCTTCTATCTATAAGCTTATGATAGTCAGTCATCCTCTATATCTAACCTTATGTTAGCCAGTCATCTTCTATCTCTTACCTTATGATAGTCAGTTATCTTCTATCCATAACCAGATGATAGCCAGTCATCTTATATCTCTAACCTTATGATAGCCAGTCATCTTCTATCTCTAACCTTATGATAGCCAGTCATCTTCTATCTCCAACCTTGTGATAGCCAGTCATCTTCCATCTATAACCTTATGATAGTCCGTCATCTTCTTTCTCTAACCTTATGATAGCCAGTCATCTTCTATTTCTAACCTTATGATAACCAATCTTCTTCTATCTCTAACCTTATTATAGCCAGGCATCTTCTATCTCTAACCTTATGGTAGCCAGTTATCTTCTGTCTATAACCATATGGTAGCCAGTCATCTTCTATCTCTTACCTTATGATAGTCAGTAATCTTCTATCTATAACCTTATGGTAGCCAGTCATCTTCTATCTCTAAGCTTATGGGAGTCAGTCATCTTCTATCTATAGCCTTATGATAGCCAGTTGTCTTCTATAACCTTATGATAGCCAGTCATCTTCTATCTCTTACCTTATGATAGCCAGTCATCTTCTATCTATAACCTTATGATAGCCAGTCATCTTCTATCTCTAACCTTATGATAGCCAGGCATCTTCTATCTATAACCTTATGATAGCCAGTCATCTTCTATCTCTAACCTTATGGGAGTCAGTCATCTTCTATCTATAGCCTTATGATAGCCAGTTGTCTTCTATAACCTTATGATAGCCAGTCATCTTCTATCTCTTACCTTATGATTGTCAGTTATCTTCTATCCATAACCTGATGATAGCCAGTCATCTTCTATCTCTAACCTTATGATAGCCAGGCATCTTCTATCTATAACCTTATGATAGTCAGTCATCTTCTATCACTAACCTTATGATAGCCAGGCATCTTCTCCCTCTAACCTTATGGTTGCCAGTCATCTTCTGTCTATAACCATATGATAGCCAGACATCTTCTGTCTATAACCTTATGATAGCCTGTCATCTTCTATCTCTAACCTTATGATAGTCAGCCATCTTCTATCTCTAACACTGTAATAGCCTATCAGATATTGTCTTTAACCGTTTAGTAGCCGGTCACCTTCTTCCTCTTCGTTAAGTTGCTATTGTAGAATGACGGTTAACACGAGAATAAAAATGTTTAATGTTTGAATCATTGTTTATTGTAGCTTTTGCCCGGAGTGACATTGATTATCATTGAGCGCTTCTATAAAAAGCCATAAATACAATATTTCGCTGATTATTATGTTTTTACGACACCGCTATTTGCAAGGGAAACACATTTTACAGCCTGTATTTCCAGCGAACCTTTGTACTATTCAGACTTCATATTGAAATGCTTACTGTCTGATCATTCGCAATGCAATATTTTATTGGGCACTTTCCTGTCGAAATAAAAAGCGAATTGAAAAATTAATGAGGAACAATTTGGAAAAGAAATATAGCTGTATAATTTAGCTGCAAATCTCTTTATCGAAATCAAGATTAACGCTGCGTTGATGGCCCTTAGCTTGGAAGCGAGGGATGGAGCATACCCACCAAAAGTCCGAACATATATTTTGAGCGAGATTATTTAGAATTGAACAATATCGGATAAACTAAAGCAGTCTTGTATACTCTTTGTAACTTTGTCCCTTACCTAACGACATTTTATTGCGTGATTACCTAATCCACTATATATAAAAAGCCTCTGAAATAAATTTTAGCTTTATACACCAACCGTGGTCAACATGCCAGCAATGAGGTTTCAATAGTTAAAATTTACTCCTACAGTGGAACAACATCCAAGCTGACCTTTGGTGACCTCGCCTTGAATAAAAACTTGTCTAAATTTATTATTTGATGCCTCGTAAAAAGTGAAATTAAACCGGTAATTATTTATAAGGTTTTTACATAAGTTTACCTCATAATATACCAAAAATTGACAAACATACGTTTTCTCAGTATGTTATTAAATTATTAAAATGAAAAAGGTCCCATAATTTACACGTTTCGTTTTCTATTTCGTTCCGGACCTACAATTGCAAGCGTAAGTACCGCCTATAGGTTCTCATGTAAACAAGAACTGAATCGCACGTTTGAATTTTGATTTATTTAACATTTAAACTCTTATTAATCTGACGATCATGGTACAAATAAAATATACCCAAAGTAGCTTGATGTACCAAATGTTCACCACTCGTGGTGAAGTGGTGTTAACCGCGCGCCAAAGGCTCGCGGTTAACACCACTTCACCATTAGTGGTGAACATTTGGTACACCAAGCAACAATGGGTATATTCTATATATATACGGTCATCGTTATTCACGAAAAGTCGTCATTCAAATTTTAGTATTTTTCAATATTTGAATCCAAACATTGCTCATGGTCTTATGCTACTCTTTGTAACGAACTCGTTCCAAGAATTTGTCATAAGCTACGCTTTTCTGGTAAAAATTGACGATTTTTCGTTGCTGAAGAAATTTGTTTTTGTAAACTATAGGCCTTTCATTTGGTTCGTTAAAGAGTTATTTCATAAGGGATCATACCAGCCGTCGAGTTGCTCGAAAGACGAGGCTACCTCAGGTCAATAAAGGGTGCCCCAAAAATGATCAATTCCACCAAGAAATACTCGCTTTTTAAAGATTGTTCGGCCACTGCTATAAATATTACTATTAACTGTTTCTTTTTTTAACGCATGAAAACAAAACTTGTCAGCAACACCCAGCTAATGTTAGAAGAAAATTCAACAATGAAATTCCGCTATTTCTACAATCTATTACTCTGAAACCCTTCATGATCATCAAACTTGCTACTAGGGCCTAGATATAGGGGTACGCACGTGGTTGCGATACGCCCACCAAAGGTTTTGTCAGAAAAAGTTCTGTCGGATTGGTTATCCTCAAATAACAGTTAATCGCACTATTGGAAGATAGAAAACTGATTACTAAGAACACGGCCCAAGGAAATTACCTTTCATGTAGACATATATATTTTCCACACAAAAGCAGAAAGGCTGTGTTGAAACCAGGGACGTGGCTAGAGGTTTCCGATTGGGGTGTGTGGGTAGTAAATTTCCAAATAGTGGGAGGAACCGGGAGGGGAGTTCCCCCTCCCGGTCTCTCCCCATAGTTGGAAATTCACTACCGAGAAACATTTTAAAATCGAGATAGATGAAATTTCCGACTACTCATGCCTTGCCCTCCGAATTTCCAACTATAGGAATTTTTTGCCAGGATTGGGGGTGGGGGGGGGGGGGGGAGTAACACGTCCCTTGAAGCATTCCTTTTAGACAACCTATACGTGAAAAGTAAATCAAATGGGAAAACATTAGCGGTCCAATCGAAACCGGACGACACAAAATAAATCACATCCTTTCTCTTTTTCAGAATCGAAAAATCTAACGACAGAATCCTGAAATGGGAAATGACGAGTTCTTTCAATAAATCATTCGAAACAGTAAATAAATACTTGAGCATGTTTTTTAAAGTGAAAGTTGTTTTTTTTTAAATGAATTGCACTACCTTTGTATTGTTCATTCAAAGATAGATACCGCTGACGTAACAAATGCCGGTGGTTCACATGCATCGTCTGCTGTCTCATATCATATGTCACGTGACTTTTCTGCTGTCATTCTTCGGTATTATATATTTGCTACTGAAGCGGATTAAATGGGCTGCCGTCAGAAGCTTATAGAAAGTGAAAAACTTAAAAATTAGTCTCTTTGTTAAAACTAAAAAAAAATACGCGCTGTACTGATTGTAGTATACGGAATATTTCGTTCCATTATTGCTAACATAAACAGTCTGGGCGACAAAAGCTACAGAATCGTTTTGATTCACCATTCCTATATTAGTGGTTTCGCTCCATAATCATCCGTCACCCCAACGGAACAAAAACATGAATTTTCGGCCTTTGAAGTTTTATGAATATTGGGATTTGTCTGGCAGTTTTATGCTTTTAGTCGTTGTGCCCTTTTAATACAATAATTTTACAAAGATGTCTCTATCCATCAAACTTACATTAGCATCCGCCGCCATATTTCGGCCCCACCCAGATTTATTGCATCAGGCACCCATGAATGCCAGTATTCAAACTCGGTCGGGTATGAGCTGACCATCACCTCGCATTATTCTGCTTACAGGACACAATAATACTTTCATTGATTTCTATTTATTAAAGCGTTTATTAACATAAGAAGTTAGTTCAACTACTTGAGTACCAGAGGTGTGGGGGGGGGGGGGGGGAGGGTAAGTCCCGCATTTGGTCTTTATTTGGGAGTTCAGGTACAGCTTAAATGCATTATATTCCATCGCATATTCTCATGATGTGCATTGCATTGCCTTTGACGTGGAGTTATTTACTCTGTAAGCATTCTGCCTTGTTACATTTATGGAGGAGTTTGTACAATATACTCCAGGTATTCTCTCATAAATTTTAAAGGGGCAAAGATATGTTAACATTTTTTTACGTATATGAATACAGAAAGGGTCTTTTCTTTGTCACAGTTTGATTTCCTGTAAGTAAATAATAAACTTCTCCCCCACCTCCAAATTTAATCAAAAATGATGATAATTTAGATATTTATGTTTTTAGGACTTATGGACATGAAATATTTTACCACAACAGGAGGTGAACACTTTTTCTCATAACTCATGGCATTGCATGAAAATTTAGAAAAAAAAATTAAAAGAACAAAACTTTGATTTTCTAGAAAGCACAGTTGGTAAATATGTACTTTTTCACCCATAAATATTATGATGAACATCCAATTTCTTCATTACTTTCTCACCGTTGTCGACATGAACGACTGATGCCTGTTTTTGAATCACCACAGAATAATATTTTAATAGTTAGTTTTTGGTTTGTGAATTTTTCAACTCTTTGTTGATCCTCGCTTTGAGGATTGTCAGACAATATTGAGTATCCTGCAAATGTAAAAAAAAAAATTTATCGTTGCATGAACAATTTGAATGTTTTATTGGAAAAATAGGGGGGTGGGGGATGGAGGTGCTGAATAAAAACTTTTAGGGGAGAAATACATTTCATTTCGAGGGGTCTATCAGCCCTCCCCATTCGGTATATCGATTGTCGAGAGGCTACCCTTACCCCATATCTGTAGTACACACCGCATCGTCGTGAATTCTGGCCAAACTGGCAAGTGGTACAGGGGAGTAATTTTCTGGAAAAAATATAAATATACCACCATCTATTTGTAGAGTATTTTTTGAAAGTGAAAGTTTATTACAGAAAATAAAAAGCAATAGGATGAAATATCCTATACCTCGAAAGAAATTTGTGCGTTAACACTGATTAAAAAATAGGCTACAATAGTTTTTTCGTAAATTTTATTATTTTGTTTTGAATGTGGACGGTGTGGAAAAAACCCTCTGAGTTGAGGAGAAGCACTTTCTAACTGGGTTGAGGAGAAACACTCTCTAACTGGGTTGAGGAGAAGCACTTTCTAACTGGGTTGAGGAGAAGCACCCTCTAACTGGGTTGAGGAGAAGCACTTTCTAACTGGGTTGAGGAGAAGCGCTTTCTAACTGGGTTGAGGAGAAGCACTTTCTAACTGGGTTGAGGAGAAGCACTTTCTAACTGGGTTGAGGAGAAGCACTCTCTAACTGGGTTGAGGAGAAGCACTTTCTAACTGGGTTGAGGAGAAGCACTTTCTAAATGGGTTGAGGAAAAGCACTTTTTAAGGTGGCTATTTTAGAAACTATTAATGGAAAAAGATAATTTTGATGGGTGTTTTTATTATTTAGGTATAACAGTACTAAATACAGTGCAAGTCAAAATAAGTTGTAGGATAACCACTATAAGCTATGTACCTCTCCCTTCCTACACTGATAAGACCATAAGCTGGCATCATTTTCCGGAAAGCTCTCAGCGAGAGCTTTCCAGAAAATGATGTCACATTCTGATCTTATCAGTGCACGAGGAGCAGTATACTTCTTAGTTCATTGCGGTTATGATACAACTAATTTTGACTTCTACTGTGTGTGAATTAGTTTGACCCGCCTCGAAAATGATGCAATATCTTAAACTTATCAGCAATTGTCTATTTGGTATGTTTTTGTGGAAACCCCTACTAAACCTAGACACCTGACCGTGGAGTCCTTCCTGTCAACTTTCTCTCTTATTTGTTGCATGCACTTCCCCTCCCCCAGGTTAGTACTGTTATACCTGAACGATGAATGTATTGGAAACTATATCCATCAATAATAATACTGACACTTTGGACGTCCGCTGATTTGTCGCGGTTCTCGGATGAGAAGGCCTTGGTTACCCCTGTACTCCCAACTGCCTACCTATTCCCACGCTTCTTCTCTCCTCCCATCATTCGGAGACGAACTGCTTGATGACATCCCTTACCCCATTCTTCCCAATCTCTCCGATTAGCATATTAACCCTCTCCCTTGAGTCTCCCACTAACCACATGTCCTTCATTCTCCCATCCCACTTCCCCATTATACTCCCAGTGAAATCTTATTCTTTTAGACTGGTATTTTGGGCATTCTAGAAGAAAGTGTTCCAGGGTCTCCACCACGCCCAAATATTACACATCTGGCACTCCTTTTCACTGTTTTTCCCAATTTTCCCCTCAGCTCCAGGGATCGCGACCTCAGCTTGAACAACAGTGACCCACCAAAGGTGCCATCAAGGTACACCTCTCAAACAGGGTCCTCTTTATCACGCAGGCCACCCAAAGACCTCTTTGATTCGACCCCCTCTCGCCAATTAATGTTACCATCCTTCATGACCCTTTCGCTGACGATTTTTCCCCTGGTTTGCCCCAACGTCTAGGTCCGAGATCTCCAATGAGTAGTTCTCTATCAGCTCCCTCACTTGGACCATCCACCATGTCTTGATATTTGAGTTGAAAATTCTCAGGAATATTACTTTACACCATCGGCTATCTGGGTGATTTAAGAAATAATTAAGATAACCGAGTTTCAACAGGTCTATACTGTCCTTGATCCTCATCCACCCTATCTCACCCCTGATTGCTTCTAGTACTGCGGCATTACCCGATCCCGTTATCCATCGGCCTGCAACATTATGCAGGATTTTCAAGCTCTTTACGGCCGTCTGGTTTAGGGGTACCACTTCCGTAACATATGTTATACTTGACAGACCCTCCATTTCCAAATGGTTTTCCCCACGAAAACCTTATTGAAACTGTTTCTCCCTATAAGTTTCATTTGGTTAAAGATTCGCTTCCCCTTCACAATCAATTTATTTGTGTGGTTTCGGTAGATGCCTCTTCCTGTAATGTTTATATTTACCCCCAGGTACTCGTAGTCACTAGTCTCTCCTACACTAATACGTTTGCTACTACCTTCCGGAATACAGAACTCACCCACTCTCCACCTTCGAGTGGGGTCCACGTTGTGACCCACAGGTATAACCTTGCTCTTGCTTTCATTAAGTTCGAGTCTCCATATTTCCCAACAATTCCCACCATTTTCGCTAGCCCCTCTTCGCTTTTTAACACTAGCACCATATCGACTGCACAAAATAGCCCTGGGATCTTCAAGGCCACAACTGCTACCCCTCGTCGCTATGCAGGAGTTCATCTCCTAAACCTTTGATGTACAATGCAAAAAGAATTGGCGAAAGGATACAGTGCCGTTTAGGTCTATCGCCATAGGCACACGTTTTGTTGTTATGTTACCCAGGCTAAGTTCACTCTATATCTTTATATAATACTTTCATAATTCCAACAAACTCGCCACCCAAGACCAGAACCTCAAGCTTGGTCACATACCCTCCCTCCATAATCTATCGTATGCCTTTTTAACATCCAAAAAGGCCATAAACATCTTTTTCTTTTTTGCTTTCGCGGATTCTATCATTTGGGATAGCGTGAAAAAGTGGCCAGTGACTCCCCTTCCCTTCCTGAAGCCATTCTGGATCTCTCCCCAGAAACCCTTCTCTTCAATCACGTCCTCTAATCTCCCATACAGGACTTTATAGAAAACTTTTCCAATGTTGCAGAGATCCTTCGATAATTATCCAAAACGTCTTTTCTCCCCTTTTTGTGAATAAATGTCCCTTTGCTTTCTCTCCACACCTCATTTGGGACCTCT
This sequence comes from Pictodentalium vernedei, assembly GCA_031216915.1. Classification (NCBI taxonomy): domain Eukaryota; kingdom Metazoa; phylum Mollusca; class Scaphopoda; order Dentaliida; family Dentaliidae; genus Pictodentalium; species Pictodentalium vernedei. The sequence goes on along the minus strand of CM062290.1, from coordinate 18,697,047 downwards.
TGTTTTTCTATGGCTAAATTGAACAGGGCAGTTAGGCATTCCAAGAGTTCCTCTCCCTCTGTTTTGAAAAACACGTTAGGAATTTCGTCCACCCCTCCCGCTTTTCCATTCCTTAATTTTGAAATCACCCTTCGCACCTTCTTAGTTTTGATTTCGCTGCACACGAAATTCGATAGATTTTCCTCGACCTGGTTCGGACACACAGGTGGGCTCCACATGCCCCAGCGCTTATCGTTTACCTTTTCCCAGTGCTTGACTAGTTTTGATGCGATTTGGTCTTCATCGTCTGTAACTCTGCCATCTGTGTTAATACTCTGTCGGTCAGTTCCTTTGTTACTCTTATTCACCCAATTCCAAAATACGTTCGAACTCGACCCCTCCCCCCCCCCCCCCGTCATTCTTATCGTCCTAATAAGAATGCTATTTCGCACTCTCCGATTATCGTCTTCAATCTTATTTACTTTATTTCGTGCTTGTTGGTATTCATCCTTTGCTACCGTGGCCTCGTTGCTTTCCACCCCCTCAAGTTTTCTTCTTTTCTACCCTTTATGGCCCTTTTCAGTTCTTCGTTCACTCTGTACTCAAGTTCCCGTGTTGGCACCCTAATCTTTCCTACACTTTCCTTCCCTGCCTCCACTAGGCTCGTAACTATGGCGTCGGCCATCTTCTGGACACTGCCCCCCCCCCCTCCTTGGGTACCGTTGCAAGCTTTAGTTTCAATTTTTCTTCGAACTTCGCCCAGTCAGCATCCTTTTTGAGTTCCCAAATCTCTTTGAAGCTTCCTTTGCTTTTTACTGGGTTTTTGGCCCTGATCGTCACTGTAATCAAGTTGTGATCACTATCCACCTCCATTTTACCCTCATCATCCACTTCTACCCCTATCCCCCCCCCCCCCCCCCCCCCCCCCCCATAAATTAATATCTGTGAGAATATAGTCGATTATTGATTTTCTGTCGTTTCTCTCCCAGGTCCGTTTCCCCTTACACCTCGCGTCCCTGTTCAGAATCTTCAGACCGAGCTCATTTGTGAAGTTCAACAGCTTCCTTCCATTCCTGTTGACTTTCTTGTCCCCGCCCTCTATGCCTTCTTTCTTATCACCTATGTGTCCATTAAAGTCACCCATCAGAATTATACCGAGCCCCCTGTTTTCTAGTTTGGTGATAATGGACCTTAGTGTTGGTGTTGAGTATACCGAGTCATTCCACTCGGGTTTGCTTCCCTCCATCGCACCCTGCACAACCGCAAGGGCAATACTTTTTTTTCTTAGATTGATCTTTTCCCATCTAATTTCTTTCGATACCTCAGCTGGGGTGCTGACATCTTCTAGGTGTGTGATCAACGACGGTTTTAAATCCTCTTTAATGTGCATGCCTTCCCATCCCCCCTTTTCTGGCCTTCCGTTCGCCCTACACCTATCCACACGCAACCTCTCGCTTGGTCTACCCGTTCCTCGTGTCTTACCCACGTCTCACTTAAGCCCATGACGCCAAAGTTCTCTGCCTCGATCAATGTAGCACTTTCTCTTACTTTCCGGCGGAGACCCTGGATTTTGCTATAACCCACTTTCAGGGTACCGAGATTCATTGGCTTCCGCATACTGGTCCCATTCATTGTTTTATGGCGTTAGCATTGGTAATCTTATTCTGTCCCCCTCGCTCTTGTTCACCCCACCTGTGTCCACTCTTGTTATACTTGCCTCTGGCCTCCCGCACCGCTCCTCTCCAACAAAGGCTCCGCTACCCCTAGAATTTTATCCCCCAATATAAGTTTTCCCATCTTGCTAAGATGCAGCCCGTCACGCTCGTACATGCTCGCGTTGCCCCAAAACGTGCCCCAGATGGTCGATAAAGGGTATTCCCAGGGCAACACAATAGTCCTCCAACTCCTCATTCAGCGCCAAAATCCTTGAGTTTTGTTCGTCTCAACCTCCAAGGACAGGAAGGACCCTGATACAACTACTCTTGCATTCCTACTTAGCAGTTTGCTGACTAAACCTCTATACGACTCCACCAAACTTACTGACGTTCTTTCTCTGATATTGTTGGTCCCCATATGGACAACCACTACCGGTTCCGATCCTGACCCTGCCACAGTACCATCTACCCGGTCCATCAGATCCTCCACCCTCACTCCCGGAAAGCACAAGACTGTTCGATTAGAACCATCTGGACCACAAACCACATTGTCAATCCGACGTACAATGCCACTCCCCCGCTACAACTAATTTTCTCACCCCCCCCCCTCCCCCGTTCCTATCTCATCTGCACGTTTTGCATGCCTCTGGCCACCTTTTCTCTTCACCGCCCTCCTTGCCCCATCTGACCTATCAAGATCAGCCGCCACCTCTCCGCCCTCAATGTCCTCCTCACTCTCATCCCCAGGAGTATCGGAATCTAACACACTGAACCTGTTCTCTAAACACCGCCTAGCAACCTTGGCAGCCTTAGCCGACTCTGGCCTGTCTCTACGCAACCCTGTCCTGACGCCACCTTCCGAATTTTTCTACTAGATCCCCGTCCCCGGTTATTCTTCCCCCACGTTTCCTGCCTCCCTGTTTCCTCCTTGAGTCCACAACGACCTTCCATCCTCCTTCCACCTCCCCATCATAGGTAACCTTCATTGGTGTGACTCCAGATACACCAGCCCTCACCAACCGCCCCTTTAGCTCCGCAATTTCCCGCTCGAATTCAACACACTTCTCTAACAACTGTAAAATGTCCCTGCAATTCGCACACAACCCACTACTATCCACTGGCGGACCACCACCATACCTCATATGACACTGTCAACACGCCTCTGTATCCTCAATCCCTCCACCTGCATCTGCACCCCCTCGACTCACCTCCCCCAACCCCCTTTAATAATCATACTTTCCTCCGTCTGGACACCCGTCGAGCACTTGCAATTCATGTTTACAAATATTATAGGACCTAATGACCGAAATCGGCAAAACACCAAACACACGAGAAAAGGCAACTAAGGTAAATAAATGCAAACTCCGGAAAACCTATCACCTAAACTTCCTTAGTTCACCCTATAATCCTCCCCTAACACACAAACTAAATATAAAGTTACACTTTCCTGAAATAAAACTAATAAAAAGAAATACTTATAAAAACTCTGGAAAACAAATCTCGACTTCTCTTCTTGAGTACTATTCACATACGAAAATATATCCATCAATATGGGTAGAAATGTCCAAGGTGAAATTGTTTGTTTCCTTTAATTAAAATAAACAAAAACACTAAGTGGTCAGTTAATTTGAATGTGGTTAATACATTTTTATATTTATTTAATTGCCTAACTTACCATACATCTTTCTTGTACCTCAGTATCTAATGGATATATCTATTAACTTCTTTGTGATTGCTTGTGTTACCTCAGTATCTAATGGATATATCTATTAACTTCTTTATTGTACCCCAGTATCTAATGGATATATCTATTAACTTCTTTATTGTACCCCAGTATCTAATGGATATATCTATTAACTTCTTTATTGTACCCCAGTATATAATGGATATATCTATTAACTTCTTTATTGTACCCCAGTATCTAATGGATACATCTATTAACTTCTTTATTGTACCCCAGTATATAATGGATATATCTATTAACTTCTTTATTGTACCTCAGTATCTAATGGATATATCTATTAACTTCTTTATTGTACCCCAGTATATGATGGATATATCTATTAACTTCTTTGTGATTGCTTGTGTTACCTCAGTATCTAATGGATATATCTATTAACTTCTTTATTGTACCCCAGTATCTAATGGATATATCTATTAACTTCTTTATTGTACCCCAGTATATGATGGATATATCTATTAACTTCTTTGTGATTGCTTGTGTTACCTCAGTATCTAATGGATATATCTATTAACTTCTTTATTGTACCTCAGTATCTAATGGATATATCTATTAACTTCTTTATTGTACCCCAGTATCTAATGGATATATCTATTAACTTCTTTATTGTACCTCAGTATCTAATGGATATATCTATTAACTTCTTTGTGATTGCTTGTGTTACCTCAGTATCTAATGGATATATCTATTAACTTCTTTATTGTACCCCAGTATCTAATGGATATATCTATTAACTTCTTTATTGTACCCCAGTATCTAATGGATACATCTATTAACTTCTTTATTGTACCCCAGTATATAATGGATATATCTATTAACTTCTTTATTGTACCTCAGTATCTAATGGATATATCTATTAACTTCTTTGTGATTGCTTGTGTTACCTCAGTATCTAATGGATATATCTATTAACTTCTTTATTGTACCCCAGTATCTAATGGATATATCTATTAACTTCTTTATTGTACCCCAGTATATAATGGATATATCTATTAACTTCTTTATTGTACCCCAGTATCTAATGGATATATCTATTAACTTCTTTATTGTACCTCAGTATCTAATGGATATATCTATTAACTTCTTTATTATATCTCAGTATCTAATGGATATATCTATTAACTTCTTTATTGTACCTCAGTATCTAATGGATATATCTATTAACTTCTTTATTGTACCCCAGTATATAATGGATATATCTATTAACTTCTTTATTGTACCCCAGTATCTAATGGATATATCTATTAACTTCTTTATTATATCTCAGTATCTAATGGATATATCTATTAACTTCTTTATTGTACCTCAGTATCTAATGGATATATCTATTAACTTCTTTATTGTACCCCAGTATATAATGGATATATCTATTAACTTCTTTATTGTACCCCAGTATCTAATGGATATATCTATTAACTTCTTTATTGTACCCCAGTATCTAATGGATATATCTATTAACTTCTTTATTGTACCCCAGTATCTAATGGATATATCTATTAACTTCTTTATTGTACCCCAGTATATAATGGATATATCTATTAACTTCTTTATTGTACCCCAGTATCTAATGGATATATCTATTAACTTCTTTATTGTACCCCAGTATCTAATGGATATATCTATTAACTTCTTTATTGTACCCCAGTATATAATGGATATATCTATTAACTTCTTTATTGTACCCCAGTATCTAATGGATATATCTATTAACTTCTTTATTGTACCCCAGTATCTAATGGATATATCTATTAACTTCTTTATTATATCTCAGTATCTAATGGATATATCTATTAACTTCTTTATTGTACCTCAGTATCTAATGGATATATCTATTAACTTCTTTATTGTACCCCAGTATATAATGGATATATCTATTAACTTCTTTATTGTACCCCAGTATCTAATGGATATATCTATTAACTTCTTTATTGTACCTCAGTATCTAATGGATATATCTATTAACTTCTTTATTGTACCTCAGTATCTAATGGATATATCTATTAACTTCTTTATTGTACCTCAGTATCTAATGGATATATCTATTAACTTCTTTATTGTACCCCAGTATATAATGGATATATCTATTACTTCTTTATTGTACCCCAGTATATAATGGATATATCTATTAACTTCTTTATTGTACCCCAGTATATAATGGATATATCTATTAACTTCTTTATTGTACCCCAGTATCTAATGGATATATCTATTAACTTCTTTATTGTACCTCAGTATCTAATGGATATATCTATTAACTTCTTTATTTACCTCAGTATCTAATGGATATATCTATTAACTTCTTTATTGTACCCCAGTATCTAATGGATATATCTATTAACTTCTTTATTGTACCTCAGTATCTAATGGATATATCTATTAACTTCTTTATTGTACCTCAGTATCTAATGGATATATCTATTAACTTCTTTATTGTACCCCAGTATCTAATGGATATATCTATTAACTTCTTTATTTACCTCAGTATCTAATGGATATATCTATTAACTTCTTTATTGTACCCCAGTATCTAATGGATATATCTATTAACTTCTTTATTGTACCTCAGTATCTAATGGATATATCTATTAACTTCTTTATTGTACCTCAGTATCTAATGGATATATCTATTAACTTCTTTATTGTACCTCAGTATCTAATGGATATATCTATTAACTTCTTTATTGTACCTCAGTATCTAATGGATATATCTATTAACTTCTTTATTGTACCCCAGTATCTAATGGATATATCTATTAACTTCTTTATTTACCTCAGTATCTAATGGATATATCTATTAACTTCTTTATTGTACCCCAGTATCTAATGGATATATCTATTAACTTCTTTATTGTACCCCAGTATCTAATGGATATATCTATTAACTTCTTTATTATACCTCAGTATCTAATGGATATATCTATTAACTTCTTTATTATACCTCAGTATCTAATGGATATATCTATTAACTTCTTTATTGTACCTCAGTATCTAATGGATATATCTATTAACTTCTTTATTGTACCCCAGTATCTAATGGATATATCTATTAACTTCTTTATTGTACCCCAGTATCTAATGGATATATCTATTAACTTCTTTATTGTACCTCAGTATCTAATGGATATATCTATTAACTTCTTTATTTACCTCAGTATCTAATGGATATATCTATTAACTTCTTTATTGTACCCCAGTATCTAATGGATATATCTATTAACTTCTTTATTATACCTCAGTATCTAATGGATATATCTATTAACTTCTTTATTGTACCTCAGTATCTAATGGATATATCTATTAACTTCTTTATTGTACCTCAGTATCTAATGGATATATCTATTAACTTCTTTATTGTACCCCAGTATCTAATGGATATATCTATTAACTTCTTTATTGTACCCCAGTATCTAATGGATATATCTATTAACTTCTTTATTGTACCCCAGTATCTAATGGATATATCTATTAACTTCTTTATTGTACCTCAGTATCTAATGGATATATCTATTAACTTCTTTATTGTACCTCAGTATCTAATGGATATATCTATTAACTTCTTTATTGTACCCCAGTATCTAATGGATATATCTATTAACTTCTTTATTGTACCCCAGTATCTAATGGATATATCTATTAACTTCTTTATTATACCTCAGTATCTAATGGATATATCTATTAACTTCTTTATTATACCTCAGTATCTAATGGATATATCTATTAACTTCTTTATTGTACCCCAGTATCTAATGGATATATCTATTAACTTCTTTATTGTACCTCAGTATCTAATGGATATATCTATTAACTTCTTTATTGTACCCCAGTATCTAATGGATATATCTATTAACTTCTTTATTATACCTCAGTATCTAATGGATATATCTATTAACTTCTTTATTATACCTCAGTATCTAATGGATATATCTATTAACTTCTTTATTATACCTCAGTATCTAATGGATATATCTATTAACTTCTTTATTGTACCTCAGTATCTAATGGATATATCTATTAACTTCTTTATTGTACCCCAGTATCTAATGGATATATCTATTAACTTCTTTATTGTACCTCAGTATCTAATGGATATATCTATTAACTTCTTTATTGTACCTCAGTATCTAATGGATATATCTATTAACTTCTTTATTGTACCTCAGTATCTAATGGATATATCTATTAACTTCTTTATTGTACCTCAGTATCTAATGGATATATCTATTAACTTCTTTATTGTACCTCAGTATCTAATGGATATATCTATTAACTTCTTTATTGTACCCCAGTATCTAATGGATATATCTATTAACTTCTTTATTGTACCTCAGTATCTAATGGATATATCTATTAACTTCTTTATTGTACCTCAGTATCTAATGGATATATCTATTAACTTCTTTATTGTACCCCAGTATCTAATGGATATATCTATTAACTTCTTTATTATACCTCAGTATCTAATGGATATATCTATTAACTTCTTTATTATACCTCAGTATCTAATGGATATATCTATTAACTTCTTTATTGTACCTCAGTATCTAATGGATATATCTATTAACTTCTTTATTGTACCCCAGTATCTAATGGATATATCTATTAACTTCTTTATTGTACCTCAGTATCTAATGGATATATCTATTAACTTCTTTATTGTACCTCAGTATCTAATGGATATATCTATTAACTTCTTTATTGTACCTCAGTATCTAATGGATATATCTATTAACTTCTTTATTGTACCCCAGTATCTAATGGATATATCTATTAACTTCTTTATTTACCTCAGTATCTAATGGATATATCTATTAACTTCTTTATTGTACCCCAGTATCTAATGGATATATCTATTAACTTCTTTATTATACCTCAGTATCTAATGGATATATCTATTAACTTCTTTATTGTACCTCAGTATCTAATGGATATATCTATTAACTTCTTTATTGTACCCCAGTATCTAATGGATATATCTATTAACTTCTTTATTGTACCCCAGTATCTAATGGATATATCTATTAACTTCTTTATTGTACCCCAGTATCTAATGGATATATCTATTAACTTCTTTATTTACCTCAGTATCTAATGGATATATCTATTAACTTCTTTATTGTACCCCAGTATCTAATGGATATATCTATTAACTTCTTTATTGTACCTCAGTATCTAATGGATATATCTATTAACTTCTTTATTATACCTCAGTATCTAATGGATATATCTATTAACTTCTTTATTGTACCCCAGTATCTAATGGATATATCTATTAACTTCTTTATTGTACCTCAGTATCTAATGGATATATCTATTAACTTCTTTATTGTACCCCAGTATCTAATGGATATATCTATTAACTTCTTTATTTACCTCAGTATCTAATGGATATATCTATTAACTTCTTTATTGTACCCCAGTATCTAATGGATATATCTATTAACTTCTTTATTGTACCTCAGTATCTAATGGATATATCTATTAACTTCTTTATTGTACCCCAGTATATAATGGATATATCTATTAACTTCTTTATTTACCTCAGTATCTAATGGATATATCTATTAACTTCTTTGTGATTGTGATTCCTTAATCTGATGTATCTAAAGAAGTTGTTAACCCTTTTCCTAGTATGAACAGCAGACGACACTTGCAAACAAAATTGTTGAATAACTAATTTGTTTCATTTTTTGTCTCAAAAACATAGGTTATGACCCCTCTTTGGAACGAGCTCAACGAGCTCATTCCAAAGAGAAGTCATAACCTATGATTTTGAGACAAGAAATGAAAAAATAATGAAAATTAATTGGTGATTTTTGTGAATAGCGCTGGCCGGTTTTAAAGAATTCCCTCATTTTGCACTAAGTTAAATAATATGAACGCTGTTCAACCCAGAGACGTGATTAGAACAAATTTGAATCTAAATATCATAAGGATGCTGTAAACCAAATATCAAAAATATTATTGCCGGTGGATCTGAAGAAAAGTATTTTTATTTTAAAGAACATTCTTTATATAGCACTGAGTAAAAAAAAATGGATCCCATAAGGAGAGTTGATTTAAAAAGGAAAAAGATTTTGACGGGGGGGGGGGGGGGGGGGGGGGGGGGGGGGGTAAATAAGAAGATTTTTAAACAATTGTAAAATAAAAGTAAACCCAGGACTTGATTTAAACAAACTTAAATTTGGCAGCTCTAGTGATCTTGCATACCAAATATCAAAAGATTCTGATTGGTGGTTCTGGAAAAAGCAGATTGTTTAATTTTTTTAAACAAATTTTGGGTGCAAACGAATTTATCTCCCCTGCAACGGCTTTATTTGCACGAACTTGAATTGACACATGTAGTGGGATGTTTATAATACGTTTGTTTCAATTGGTCCAATTTAAAGTCCATGATGGATGAATGGACGAACAACGGACATACAGATGGACGATATTCGTCAAGTGAGCAGTAAAGCTCACCTCGATCGAGCTTCGCTCAGGTTTGTTAATTATAAAATGAAATGCATTGGGTGATCAACTTTGGTGAGAGGTTATTGTTATAGGAGAAATAGTGGGGGGTGGGAGAGGGTGGAGGGGGGAGAGTATTCCTCAGTTAGAAAATTTCTGAAGTCCTTTTAGGTACCATCGTAACAGTTTCTCAAACGTCCTAATAGTAATACATGGATTATTTTAGAGACAGTACTTCTAGTTTTAAAACACCTGCATGCATAGTGTACAGAGCTACAATCTATAGTACCTGAACGATTGTATGTCTGACATTTTATCATAAAAATAGTCTTATTCTTTCAATTTCTTTTAATAATCCCAACATTAAAAGCACTTTGCGTATTACCTTTCTCTGCTTTGTATTTCCGCTTTTTGTATTAACCCTTTACTAACATGAAAAGCAGACGACACATGCAAAGAAAAATTCTTGAATAACTAATTTGTTTCATTTTTTGTCTCAAAGACATAGGTTATGACCTCTCTACGAGCTCGTTCCAAAGAGGGGTCTTAACCTATGTTTTGGGGACAAAAAATTTAAAAAATAATAGAAATTAATTGGTGATTTTTGTGAATAGCGCTGTCGGTTTTGGTCGTTACGTTGGGTAAACGGTTAAACGCTTTCTGGTGTTCACATCCTTCCCCTCCACATGGAATAAACTACCTTCACCTCGACTTTATTCCCAGAAATTTGGGGAAGTGGAAAAGAGATTAGAAGTATATAACGAGAAGATCGTCACACATTTGAGAAGGATATCTAGAAATCCAATGATAGGAAACAGTTGTACTAGTTTTAGGCAAATAAGAAGTATTCTGAACTCTGAATACTGTAGAATGGTCATATTCTGGGGGAATACAGACAAGGCTACTTAAAAAGTCCGATGATCGTATTTTATGTTCAGAACACAAATGGAATCTGAAAATGATAGAAATGGTCATATTGTTCCTAAAATTGAGCGTATTATTTCCCTTTTCTTCCTACCCGAGTTGATTCTGGATGAAACCACATCCCGCATCTCCGTTCAACAACTACATGTAACAATGCATATGTTTTTGTGTATTTTATTATTTTAGTCCTACACCTTTGGGCGCACTGTAATAAAAACTTACAATGCGATCCCAAAAACTACATCTACATCAAGAAAATAATGCGTCACCCTGCGAATTGCGACAATGTTGTATACAATAAATTCGATACCCTTTTCTTGTCGGTATTGGGAGTCTTGGCCTCCACTTTCGATGGCGGGTAACATAAGTCTGGATGAGATTCGAACATGTGAAGACTTCAGTTTTACCCATAAGTATAATATGAAAACACAGTCAATAGCTGATGATCCAGAATCTCCTTTTAACTCAAATATCCGCAACTGCAAATATTATATGCCAAATGAATTTCAGCAAAATTATACAGGCTTGAACAATTCTTTGGCAATTTTAAGTTTAAACATCAGAAGTTTAAACACACATTGGGATGAATTAAATAACTTTCTACTCAGTTTACAGAATAAAGAAAATGTTTTTGACATTATAGGACTAACAGAGGTTTTCAAAATACAGGATAATGTATCATTTAAACTCAGTGGATATCACGACATAGTAAGTAATGTAAGAGATGATGATGGCAGGGGAGGGGAGGGGAGGGTTTGGTCTCTACATTAAGGAAGATATAAATTTTAAAATAAGGTCTGATTTGACAGCATTTATTCCGCATGTTTGGGAGACTCTTTTTGTTGAAATATCTAAAAAAAACACAGGCCTACGACAATAGTTGGCGTTGTCTATTTACCGAATACTCAACCCAAAGCCGACCTAGAAGTTTTCATGAACAAAATCACAGAGATAATAAATTTGGTAAATGACGAAAAGAAACAATGCTTCCTGATTGGTGACCTGAATATTGATTTACTTAAAATATAAACACATAAACAAACCGACGACTTTATTGATATGATATTTAGTCAAGACTTTCTACCAACTATAACGAAATCAACTCGAGTTACAGATTACTCAGCCTCCTTAATTGACCATATTTACTCTAATAACGTCTCCCCTACCGTTGAATCTGGCATAAATATTACAGACATTACTGATCACCTCGGAACATTCTTATTAGACCTAAAACTAAAAGTAGATCGAGAGAATAGAACAGAATTTAAAAGAAATATCCCCCCAGAGAATATACAGCTATTTAGAGAGAAACTCTCACAAACAGAGTATACAAATGTTCTCGAATCCACCAGTATGGAGACTGATATGCAGGTATATGCAGGTATTTGAGGAAGTCTTCCCCTTGAAGCAAATCAAACTGAATAAAAAATATATAAAGAAACAACCCTGGATGACTAATGGTCTATTACAGTCATCTCTATATAAACACATGCTTTATAATAAGCAATTAAAAAAATCCATTTACCGAAAACAAAATTAACTACAAACAATACTGCAAATTGTTTGATACAACTGAAAGAAAGAGTAAAGACTTGCATTATAAAAACCTCCTGGCCGAAAGTAAAAATAATATTAAAAATCATAGCAAATCCTGAATGATGTAATCAAAAAACCTAGTAAAATTTGTAAACTTCCAGATACCTTTATCATTCATGATACTGAAGTTTCAGATCCCAGTGAAATAGCTAATGCGTTCAAGACGTTCTTTTCCTCTATTGGGTCTTCCACCAATGACCTCATTCCCATTTCTGATACATCTCACACTAGCTTTTTGACAGGCAATTTTCCTGATAGTTTTTTTTTATTGAACCAACAACACCCGGTGAAATTATCTGTTTCGCAAATAGACTTAAATCTAAACGATCCAAGGACTGTGATGGTCTATCAACATGGTTAATAAAGCAAACAATCGGTGAAATTGCTTTTCCTTTATCAGATATTATAAACAAATCATTTAGAAGTGGTATTGTCCCATGAGGAATGAAAATTTCCAAGGTAATGCCTATATTTAAATCGGGTGACAACGGGAACCTTAATAATTATAGCCCAATTTGTATACTTCCTGTCTTCTCCAAAATTCTGGAAAAGGTCATGTACGCCAGACTAATTAATTTTCTCAATCTGTATGATGCTCTATATGATCATCAATATGGTTTCAGAAAAGGTTATAGAACGATATACCCTATATTACAGTTTCTGAAACATGTATCTGAAGAAAATAACACCACCTTGAAAAATAGTACCTTAGCCGTGTTTTTAGATCTATCAAAAGCTTTGGAGACTATAAACCACACCATTTTGTTAATAAAATTAGAGCCCTATGGCATTAGAGGTATAGGTAATAGCTGGTTTCGTAGCTATCTGACCGATAGAGTTCAGTTTGTCGAATACTCTGGAAAAAAGTCGTCAAAGGCGTACGTTGACTGTGGAATTCCCCAAGGTTCGATCCTCGGGCCCCTCCTATTTCTGATCTATGTAAATGATCTCCCCCAAGCAACATCGCTTAATATTCTCTCATTCGTCGACGACACTTCAGCGTACAAATCAGGCATAGATGCCAGAACACTGCAAAATACGGTAAACCTTGAACTAAATAAAGTTGATACGTGGTGCAGAGCTAATCGCTTATTATTAAATGCCAAAAAAGTAAATTTATCGAGTTAAACTCAAAATATCCGAACTCTGATAACCACAAACCATTAACTATTGCCGGTAAACCAATAGAGAAGGTTTACGGGTCCTCTGGCCCAAATAGCTCAGTCCTTTGTTCGGGAGTATGTATTGATGACAAATTAAACTACAAAATTCATATATCTATGGTGTGCTCTAAAATTGCTCGGGCAATGTATTCAACAAATAAAGTAAAAAACTTTCTTTCGTACCAAGCCTTATTATCACTTTACTACGCTTTAGTACACAGTCTTCTTTTATATGGAATTCAAATATGGGGTCACTCAACTCATATTAATAAATTGTTTCTATTGCAAAAGAGAGCAGTTCGCATAATCAATAATAAAAAATATAACAGTCACACAGATCCTCTATTTTTAAAATGTAAAATATTGAAGATAAAAGATCTTCATACTCTTCACACGTTGTTATTTATTCACGCATGACTGGTATAATAATAACCTTCCTCCTTGTTTTCAATCATTTTTCGAAAGAAACACTAATCTTTCGGGTATTGAGACAAGGCAATCTGACTAACTGAAAATTGGTAGAGCAAGGACAAAAGCACATTCCAAGCTGCCAAACAATCTATTCCCTAAAATGTGGAACGAGCTAGATGCCGAAATACGATCTACAACAAATAGGAACCTATTTAAGAAAGCAGTAATCTCAATGGTGATTGGTACTTATAATCAAACTGTAAATTGTACCAATCCGCATTGTAACGATTGTGCTCTCGTAATGTGATCCACAAATTGTGAACGCAGCCTCCTCGTGCTACCGCAAGATAAACTGGGTACAAGCAAGCAGGTTCACGGAATTATGATAATGTGTTTACTTGAGCTCTTCAACGGAGAGTCGTGGCCAGTGCCTTTATTCACTAATCGACGTTTCTCCGGCCTTGGTACTTATAATCAGTGGCTACTTTAGTCTTTGTCTTCACAAACTGAATCTCATATCCTACAACTTGACCCCCCTGTAAGACCTAATATATTCATATCTAAGTTAATCATACTCGTATCCTGCTAAGCCCATGGCAAGCTCATTACTTTTATAAAGAAATTGTTGGGATACAGACCAACATTTGCGGAAAATGGGAATGGGAAAAACAACACAATTAATTATATCTTGAAGGGTCTCTTGTGGTGTCCACTACTAAAATAAGGCACTTGAATACCGACGGAGATGGCTACGTACTTTAGAACGGATCTTGAAAGATTATTGTCGCAATTCCCAGGTTGGTGCGTGTTGCTTACCCATGTGGGAACTGGCAGGAAGACAGCCGTTGTGGCTATGTCTCTTCCCAACCATACATTCCATATACAATAGGGTGACAATAAACTGCAAATTATATGTATAAAAAAAATCTTGTAACTGTATTTTCTTTCTACTGTTATATTGTATATGTACTGTATATTGCAAATAAATCATTCATTCATTCATTCCATTCTCTGAAGAACGTAATTCTACGTGAATAAAAATGAAGTAGTACATGTTCATATGTTGTTTTTCAGTTGCCCAACAGAAGTACCAGGATGTAGTGTGAAGTACCCGGATGTAGGAGCCAAAGGTTTCTACGACCCGTATCCCCCGAAATATATTTCCCATTAGTATACTACCACGTCATAAGTATCAATTAATTGTTAGCTTATTTCATCGATGAAATTCGAGTCGTTCTCGTTACGGTTCCAATTACTGCTCGATTGGCTTTCAGGCTTATTTGTAGGAACAATACCGACAATCGTTGTATACAAGAGAAAAAAACTCTGTTTAGGTAAATAAAGTGACTGATGACATCATTGATGACAGATAGTTGAAGGCAGGTAGAAGTCAGAAGCTGGAGACAGTGAGAAGGATATCTAGAAATCCAATGATAGGAAACAGTTGTACTGGAAACTAGAGAGAAACAAGAGAATAGTGCTTACACAATCTTTTTCACATAATCATTTTATAGGACGTGTCTGTGGTTTTGGAACGTTTTTGTTCGAGGTGAATCGTCAAGTCGTTCGACAATGCACTTGTTCAAATCATCACGCGATAGCCTATTTGCTCGACAAAATTCGAATCGTTCGAACAGTACCTGTTCCAGTCACTGCTGGATTGACCCACCGAGACGAGGGAATCACACTGGTATCAATGAATGATGTGGCAGTGGGCGGAACTTAGATAAAAAGAATACTATTCTTATTAGCTCGAGATGATGACTAGGTCTGGTTCATTTTTAGAGACCTTTGCTCGTCTTTTGTGATTTTAGGTAGGTGTCGGATGGTTTGCGGCAAATAGATATACTCCAATTTAATTCAGCGCACGCTCCGTTACATACCCCCTTCCTATTAGACGCTTTTCAGGGTCATAGCAACCACGCGTCACAGTACACAAAACAGACGATGGAAACGCGTGTCACATTGACAACACGACCAGCGCATGTACACTAACACCACTTATTACCATGGAAATGATAGCACAACAGGGGCGCTCACGCTCTCGATCATGATAACGTCATGACGAGGCCGCGTGACGTAACTGGATCCTGTGACCATTACGTCAATTCCTGAGTCCTGCTCGGGTCATGAAATTGTAGGACGATATCGTTATATTTTACTGAGATGAGCAACAGTTCAGTTGGAAATAGTAAATTGTTTGAGAAGACACTTGTGTACTGTCAAGTTCAGTCATTTTAGGAAGTGTTAAGTAATTTACTGTCGATTATATTAAACTAAACTAATAAATGTACAAGTTTTACAAGCAAAGAAGATTAGCTATGATGAGGCGATGATTTTTAGTTTGTTTTGGTAGTCCCGTAATAAAGATGAGCTGTATGGAAGTGATTGTTGTGTGTTTGCCTCGCTGGTCGCACCGTGATGAAGATCAGCTGAATGGAGACCATTCCTTCCAGTATGCCTTGGAGGTCGTGCCATAATGAAGACTAACTATAAGGGTGCGCTCTCTGTTCATTTGTTATGGATGTCGCACCGTATGTAAGTTTGCTTTGGAAGTCGTGTCGTATATAAGTTTACCTTGGAAGTCGCGCCGTATTGAAGATGAATTATATGGAGGCAATTCCAGTAAGTGAAGATTTTTGTGATCACCATCGATCTTTACAACATCGAGAGAGTTGTTACTTTCTTGATTACAGATCAATTTTACAGTCCAAACGGGTTGACGTACCCCGTGAGCCGCCGCTTTCTGGTGGTTAACTTAAAGCATCTATTACAAATCAATTTGACGGAACTCTCGCCGGGTCGTCGTACTCCACGAGCCGCCACCCTGTGGTGGTTGCTTTAAAGCACCGATTACAGATGAATTTGACGATCCACCCGGGCTGTCGTACTCCATGAGCCAACAGTCTGTGGTAGTTAAAGCACAGATTACATATCAGTTTTACGGTTCATCCAAGCTGTCGTACTCCATGAGCCGCCGCTTGCAGATCAAAATGACGGCCCACCAGAGCGGCTGTTGTACTCCATAAGTCGCTCGCTCATCTGTGGTTGGCGCTTTAAAGTAACGATTACAGATCAATTTGACGGTCCAGACGGGATGTCGTACCCCGTGAACCGGCGCTTTATTTACAGCACCGATTGCAGATCAACTTTACAGTCCACCTGAGCAGCAAGCCTGACATTCTTAAAAATGCAGGAGGGCTAAAACGCTCTCCCCTCGCATGCCCTAAGCGATCGACTAGCTCTCCTCAAGCTTACAAAAGCTAAAATTGCAAAATAAAGTTTTTCTGCCAAATGGGCTTTATACATTTTATTTGGTGCTTCTAAAATGGTAGTCTCTGTGAGACAGCTAGACTGCCCTTCCCACGCCTTGGCAAGGCCCGGAGATGTGGGAAGGGCGGTGTGGCTGTATTACAGAGACCAGCATCATACATGTAGCAGAGATCATAAAAGATGTGGGTTTTAGGCATAGGCGGTTATGGTAATCATTAGTTTCTAAGGCCAGGAGGGCTAGTTTTCGCCCTCCTTAACTTTTTAGGGCGAGCAGTAGGCGAGCGAATAAATCTCTCTCCTGAAAATGCCAGGCCTGGAGCTGTCGTACTCCATGAGCCGCCACTATGTGTCGGTGCACTTGGCATGGAGCTGTCGCCTTTATAGTGGTAACTCTAAGAAACCGAATTCAGGAAAACTTTGTGGTAGCTGCTTTAAAGAACAGATTACTGATCAATTTACGGTCTGTCGTACTCCATGAGTCGCCACACTATAGTTGTTGTTTTAAAACACCGATTGAGGATCAATTTGACTGTCCACCCTGGCTGTTGTGCTCCTGAAGTCGCCTGCCGATCTGTGGTGATTACTTTATAGAACCGATTACAACACCAATTTACGATCCACACGGGCTGGCGTACTTCACGAGCCGCTTCTGTGTGGTGACTGTTTTAATGCACTGATTACAGACCAATTTGACGGTCCACACGGGCAGCCGTACCACGTTAATGGGCTATTCGTGGTGGTTACTTTAAATCACAGATTACAGGTCAATTTGACTGTCCATACGGGCTGTCGTATTCCATGAGCCACCGCACTATGGGGTTGTTTTAAAACACCGATTACAGATCAATATGAGGGTCCACTCGGGCTGTTGTGCTCCATAAGTCGTCGGCCGTTGTGTGGTGGTTGCTTTAAAGTACCGAATACATTTCAATTTGACGGTCCACACGGGCTGTCGTACTCCACGAGCTGTCGCTTTTGGGTGGTTGCTTTAACAGATCAATTTGTCAGTCCACACGGGTTGCCGTGTTCCATAATTCGCCAGCTAATCTGTCGTGGTTCTTTTAAAGTACCGACTGCAGATCTATTTGATGGTTCACCCAAGCTCCCGCACTCCGTGATTGCTTTAAAACACTAATTACACATCAATTTGACGGTCCACATGGGCTGCCTTACTCCAGGAGCCGCTGCTTCGTAGTGGTTGCTTTAAACCACGGTTTAAGGACCAATTTGACCGTTCACACGGGCTGCGGTACTTCAGGAGCTGCTGCTTCGTGTGGTTACTTTAACGCACCGATCACAGATCATTTGACAGTACACACGGACTGTTGTACTGCATCGGTCGCCGCTTCGTTGTGGTTACTTTAAAGCACGGATTACAGATCAAATGGACCATCCGCGAGCAGCCTTTCTGTTGTGGTTGCTTCAAATCACCGATTGCAGACCAATTTGACGGTTCGCACGGGCTGTCGTAGTCCTTGAGCCGCCGCACTGTGGTGGTTTCTTTAAAGTATTGATTACAGATCAATTTGATGGTCCACACAGGCTGGCGTACTCCATGAGTTGACGATCTGTGGTTCTTGCTTTAAAGCACCGATTGCAGATCAATGTGACGGACCACACTTACTGTCGTACTCCATGAGCCGTGGCTCTGTGATCGCATCTTTATAGCACCGATTTTAGATCAATGTGACGGTCCGCACGAGCTGTCGTAACCCGAGAGCTGCCCTCCGCTATGTGATGGTTGCTTTAGCGCACCGATTACAAGTCAATTTGACGGTTCACACGAGCTGTCAGACTCAAAGAGCCGCCGCTCTGTGGCAGCACCGTTAACGCCCTGGTTACAGATCAATTTGTCCACACGGGCCGTCGTACCGAGTGAGCCGCCCGCCGCTCTGTGGGGGTTACTTTAAAGCACCAATTTTTGCAGATCAAATTGATTGTCCACACGGGCTGTCGTATTCCACTAATCGCACGCTGCTCTGTGGTGGTTTCTTTAAAACACTGATTACAGATCAATTTGACGGTCCACACGGGTTGTCGTACTCCATGAGCCGCCACTCTGTCCTGGTTGCTTTAAAGTGCCGATTAAAACTCAGTTTGACGGCCCACACGGACTGTGGTACTCAATGAGCCGCCGTTTTGTGCTGCTTGCTTTAAAGCACCGATTTCAGATCAATTTGACGGACTGTCGTACTCCACGATCCGTTACTCTGTCCTGGTAGGTCAAAAGCGCCGATTACAGATCAATTTGAAGGTCCACCCGAAATGGCGTACTCCATGAGCCGCCGCTTCGTGGTGGTTACTTTAAACCACGGATTACAGATCAATTTGAACATCCACACGGACTGTTGTACCCCGTGAGCCGGCGCTTCACAGTGTTTACACTCTGTAGTGGTTGCTTTCAAGGACCGATTACAGATGAATTTGAAAGTCCACACGAGCTATCGTACCACGTGAACAGACGCTTCACAGTTGTTACTTTAAAGCACCGATTACAGATCAGTTTGACGGTCCACACGGGCTGTCGGACTTCGTGAGCCGGCGCTTTGTGGTGGTTGCTTTAAATCCGATTGCTTACGCTCAATGACAGTCTTCCGAGACTGTTTAGCCTCCATTAAATTACTTACGCACTGTTTGTTCATGCATGTCGTTTTAACCTTTTACCCAACCAATCGCCCGCGTAATATGCAAATTCAGCAGCTGAAAAAATATTATTTTTCGAAAAATTTCGACAAAACCATATCATGTGACCCTCTTTGGTACGAGCTCGTCGAGCTCGTTCCAAAGAGGGGTCACAAGATATAGTTTTGTTTTTAATTTTTTGAAAAAATTTAAAAAATGATATTTAAAATAATAAATTTTGATATCGTCTGCGTTGGGTAAAGGGTTAAATCGCAGTTACAGTAATACTGGCCTGCCATACACGCTAGCGCATTTCTCAGAGATATTGAATGGCGTCAAATCAAATTTTTCAATAAATATCGAAAAATCGCCATTCTCGATGATAACACCGAAATCCTGATTAGCAGTCCCTCCAAACTCATTTCCATGAAGTAGGGGGTATACGTACAAAAATAGTAATCTTGCAGTAATTATGGCAAATTCAAATTTATGCAAATACAATGTATGTTCAATGGTATACTGATCAAAAGTAGAATAATGTACAATTATGGACTTTTGTGGTGGTGAAGATGATATGATATGAACCTAAAAAACTTATATTGACCGAGGCGTTAGCCGAGATAATATAAGTTTTTAGGTTCATATCACATCATATTTACCACCAGAAAAGTCCATAACTGTTTTATTGTATACACCCTCCTCAAAAAACAAACTTCTATTTGTCAATTAAAAATTATATCAACCAGAAATACTTACTTTTATTTAACAATAAAATAGTTATAATCTTCAAAAAAACCCATACAAATAAACAGCGTATCACAGTATGTCAACAAGTGTCTCAAAGTTGGAGGTAAAAGGAGTTATTTCGTTTGAAATAGAACTAGAGAAGGGATTTCCGAAAGCTATATTTAGAAAGTTAATATTCACTGGAAAACTGTTGTACATGGATTTTCAAGTACCAGTCATATAGGTTTTTACCCGCTGAAGGTCAGTGACACCAAACTTGGATGCTGTACGCAAGAGGAAAATTTAACGTTTTAAATGCTTCCATCGGAAGTCTGTTGTGTGTTGTTTTATTGGGGGTTTAACGTCACCTTCAACAGCCAGGGTCACATTTTGTTAGACAGTTTACGAGTGGAGGAAAACAGAGTACCCGAAGAGACCTACCAAGCAGAGCTGAAAATGAACAAAATCGACGGGTGCAGTTTTAAGCTCCCGAAAAATCAGAGACAAGAGTAAATTGCACCCGTAAAATGTTGGTATATGAATTTTCGAGGGAATACTGTCACCAAACACCAGAAATGTATTATCACCAAATCGCTCATGGAGTGAATGGAGTGAATATTCCACTCAGGCAAGAATTTCTGATTTGTTATGGAGGTTTAACGAAACTTTCAACATCCTGGGTCAGATATTGTCGGACAATTTTACGAGTGGAGGACGCCAAAGAACCAAGAAGTAATGGTCAACAGCTGTCAGACTCTCTAACTTACTAACTCTGCAAAAGCATTGTTAACATTGGTTGAAGACAAGAGCACTATTAAAGTGCAGTTCGCCTTAGTACACTGCGCCACCGTTCCCCAACCTGGACAATCAGCATTAAGTTCCGCGCCCAAGGACACAACGCAGTTACCCCTGGTGATGATCGAACCATGGACATTTTGGTTTCAAGTCCAATACCGAAACCACATACATATTCATCGCGGTTCCTGGGCTCGGCGTGCTAAATATGAAACCCAAAATAGTACATTTCGCGACGTCAAAGGCCACAGAAGAAACAAATCTTGGTTGGGGTAGTGTAAGTTAAGAGATGGGAATCACGACAATATGGGGGTAGTGCAAGTTAAGGGTGGGACTCACGTCAGTATGGGGATAGGGTTGGGGTAGTGTAAGTTAAGAGATGGGAGTCACGACAATATGGGGATAGGGTGGGGGTAGTGCAAGTTAAGAGGTCGGAAACATATCAATTTGGGGGTAGGGTGGGGTAGTGCAGGATTTTGAAACTTGTCTCACAGCGATGTTTTGTTTCATTACTTTTTGTCGGAGTTGACATGGTTTCGCAGGTCATTCCCACCTCCAACAGATGCATTCCCAAACAAGGCCCTAACACACACACTCTCACAAACAAGATCACAAAAAAACTCCATTCGGTGCGTTTTCATTGTTTGCCACATTTATGTTTCGTAAATAACGATGATTGACTTGTACTCAATACAGCTCACACGGTATCATCTAGAGAGTAGGGGTCGAGTTGACTGATCATCTAGAGAGTAGGGGTCGAGTTGACTGATCATCTAGAGAGTAGGGGTCGAGTTGACTGGTGGACGGTATCATCTAGAGAGTAGGGGACGAGTTGACTGATGGACGGTATCATCTAGAGAGTAGGGGTCGAGTTGACTGATCATCTAGAGAGTAGTGGTCGAATTGACTGATCATCTAGAGAGTAGGGGTCGAGTTGACTGGTGGACGGTATCATCTAGAGAGTAGGGGTCGAGTTGACTGATCATCTAGAGAGTAGGGGTCGAGTTGACTGATCATCTAGAGAGTAGGGGTCGAGTTGACTGGTGGACGGTATCATCTAGAGAGTAGGGGACGAGTTGACTGGTGGACGGTATCATCTAGAGAGTAGGGGACGATTGACTGGTGGACGGTATCATCTAGAGAGTAGGGGCCGAGTTGACTAATGAACAGATGATTAGCAAGATTCAGTTCGTGCAAATAAGTCAGGGTCGAGCTTGTTTAAATTGTCGTAGTTGTAGTTGTCTAGATGTGCGGTGACCTGCTTTTTTTTCTTTTCAACAAAATAAAACACTACTTTGTGAGACGTTTATTATGTCAGTATGGACGGGTCATCGGTTTTTATGTGGTTATTAAAATAAATTTATATCCATGGGTGTTCTTTTATACTTTGTGTCAACAGCTTTTCACATTGTCATAAAAGTATAAATAAAAGGTTGTGGACTATTTGTACTGATGTGTGCGTTTTGAATCATGTAGGGTACTCTAAATTGATAGACTGTTTTTATTTTTAACCCCCGTATTTTCCAGCCTTTTTATGATTGCGAGCTCTCTGCCAGGTCAAGTAAGTGACTGATGAAGGGTATGCGTTTCACAGATACACTATTAATCTAACTGTAGCTTAACACTCGTGGTTGCTCTTTTAGTCTGATTATAGCAGACCTACAGTTAAAACTAGAACTCCTGTCACCAAGTAGGCTTAATTTTGCGTAGGAATTGCGCGCAATTGCCATATCGAATGACATCCAAAGCATGGCAGTTTCTCCTGCTTACTCATGGCAAACACAGGCAATGTTTCTGCCAATGGACCTCCGGCTTACCCGGAGGTCCATTGGCTGAAACATTGCTTGTGCACAGGCCATATGTACAGAATTTGATAGCTTTACTATGGTCATAACGCGTAGATTAACACGCAGATCGACTATTTGTGCGCATGCCATGGCAGGACTTCGTTTTAACTGTACCCAGTGTTGCTCTTCTAATAATTAAGACTATAGCTGTACTACCTGGTGTGTTTCTTGTTGTCTGACTATAACTACCCGGCGTCGCCCTTGTCTGACTATAGTTTAACTACCCGGGGTTGCTCTTCTAGTCTGACGATAGCTGCCCAACCTGGTATTCTCTTGTTGTCTGACTATAAGTTGCACTACCCGGCGTTGCTCTTCTAGTCTAACTATAGCTAAATTACCAGGTGTTGCTCTTATAAAATAACTATAGCTGATCTACGCGGTGTTACTCTTCTTGTCTGACTATTCCTGAACTACCCGACGTTGCTCTTGTTGTCTGACTATTGCTGCACTGCCTGGCGTAGTTCTTCTAGTCTGACTATATCTGAGCTGCGCGGTCTTACTCTTGTTGCCTGACTACAACCGAACTACCTGGCGTTGCCCTTCTAGTGACTATAGCTGAACTAACTGGTGTTGCTCTTCTAGTTTTAGTTTAGCTGCACTACCCAGTGTTGTTCGCCTTGTTTAACTGTAGCTGAACTAACCGGCATTGCTCTTCTGGTCTAACTATAACCGAAGTACCCTGAGCTTCCGTTTCAGTCTAATTTTAGCTGAACTACCTGGTGTTGCTCTTTTAGTTTGCATTTAGCTGAACAACCCGGCGTTGCTGTTCTAGTCTGACTTTAGCTGAACTACCCGGCGTTGCCCCAGTCTGACTGTATGTGGCATTGCTCCAGTCTGACTTTATTCAGTGTTGCTCTAGTCTGCCTTTACGCGGCTTTGGTCTAGTCTGCCTGTACACGCGTTGGTCTAGTCTGCCTTTATGCTGAGTTGCTATAGTGTGGCTTTACGTACGCGTCCTTCCTCGTCTAGTCGGCGTTACTCTAGTCTGGCGGTATTCGGCGTTACTATTCTATTCTAACTTTATGTGGCGTTGCAAAGCGGTGTTGCCGAGGGTTCGAATCCCGGCGGGAGATCAGAAACCAACATTTAAAATTCCTCTAAATCATGATTGTGTCATTTGAAAACAAGCACACACAAACACGGAGTAGCATTCATAAAAATAAAAAAGGAGTAATCTGCATGACATCATTTCTGTACATTGCAAAAATATTATGCGTAGAATACGATACGTAAATAGTACGATACGATACGTAAAGAGTGGGTTACTAGTAAGACTTTCTCAGAGAAAGGGTTTCTACTCGGATAATAAGTCTCAAATTCCATGAAAAAGGATCAGGGAAACAGGCAATATTTCATCCAATATACCTCCAGACTGAACCTGGTGATCTGTTGATGGAACGCTCGCCTGTACGACTAATGTTCTTTCAGAAAATGCAATTTATTGTCTATGTGGAATTTCCACTCCACTAGTGTGTTTACCCAATCTCCGCGTATTGTGTCTACCATACCTACCGACAAACAAACATGTGGTGGCTTAAGGGTCATGGATATGTACCATACTTACAGACATACAGACCTGCTGTGACTTACGGGCTTTGGACATGTATCATTCATACAGATATACAGACTTATGATGGCTTATGGGTCATGAATATGTACCATATCAACAGACCTGTGACGGCTTACAGGTAATAGGTATGTACCATATCTACAAACTTACAGACCTATCATGGCTTGCGGGTTTTGGATTTTTGTCATACCTACAGACATATAGACCCGAGGTAGCTTGTGGATCATGGATGCGTACCATACCTACAGACATACAGACCTGCTGTCACTTACAGGCTTTGGACATGTACCATCCATACAGACATACAGACCTATGATGGCTTATGGGTCATGAATGTGTACCATATCAACAGACCTGTTGCGGCTTACAGGTAATGGGTATGTACCATATCTACAGACATACAGACCTATGATGGGTTATGAGTCATGGATATAACCATACCTACAGGCATACAGTCCTATGACGGCTTACAGGTCAGGGATATATACCATGCCTAAAGACATACAGACCTATGGTGGCCTTTGGGCCGGGATAAGTACCATACCTACAGACATACAGACCTATGACGGCCTATTGTTTATTAATATGTACCATACCTACAGATACCTACAGATATACAGACCCATGACGGCCTAAGAATCATAGATATGTACCATACCAACAAAAATACAGATGTATGATGGCTTACGGGTCATCGATATGTACCATAACTTCAGACTTACAGTTAAAACTAGAAGTCCTGTCACGAAAAGTGCGCTTATCTAGGCTTAATTGCGCGTTGGGATTGCGCGCAATTGCCATATCGAATGGCATCCAAAGCACGGCAGTTTCTCTTGGTTACTCAAAGCAAACACATGCAATGTTTCTGCCAATGGACCTCCGGGTTACCCGGAGGTCCATTGGCTGAAACATTGCTTGTGTACAGGCCATATGTACAGAATTTGATAGCTTTACTTGGGCCATAACGCGTATATTAACGCGCATATCGACGTGTTATTTGTGCGCATTTCATAACAGGACTTCTAGTTTTAACTGTATGATGGGATGTGGGACATGGATATGTTCCATACCTACAGACATACATACCTATGATGGCTTACAGGTCTTGGATAAATACCCTACCTACAGACAAACAGACTTGTGGTGGCTTGCAGGTTATGGATATTTACCATACCTTCAGACATACAGTCCTGTAGTGGTTTACAGGTCATGGATATGGGTCATCGGTACCATACCTACAGACATACAGACCTGTGGCATCCTATGGGTCATTGATATGTATCATACCTACATACATACAGACATGTGATGGCTCACGGTCTTCGATATGTACAATACCTACATATATACAGACCAACATACAGACCTATATCGTCCTATGTGTAATGAGTATGTACTACCCCTACAGACATACAGACCTATGACGGCTTATGAGTCATAGATATGTACCATACCTACTGACATACAGACCTATTGAGGCATATATGTTATGGATATGTACCATACCTACAGACACACAGACCTATGGAGGCTTATGAGTCTTGGATATGTACTATACTGACAGACATACAGATATACAGACCTGTGGTGGCTTACTGGTGATGGCTATTTACCACACATACAGACATACAGACCTGCGGTGGCCTACTGGTCATGGATATGCACCATACCTTCAGATATAACGATGTATAACGGCTTATGAGTCATCGATATGTACAGTGCATTCAGACATACATACCAGTGGCAGCTCATGGGCCATTCCTACAGACATATGGATCCGCAGTGGCTTATGGGTTATGATTTTTACCATTCCTACCGACATATAGACCAGTGGTGGCTTATGGGTCATGGATATGTAACTTACCTGCAGATACACAGACCTATGATGGCTTACGGGTCTTGGATATGTACCATACCTGCAGACTTACAGGACCGAGGTAGCTTATGGGTTATGGTTATTTATCACAACTACAAACATACAGACCGGTGTTGGCCTACAGGTCATGGATATGTACCATACCTATCGACAATCAGTCCTGTAGTGGCTTATGGGTCATGGATATGTACCATACCTATCGACAATCAGTCCTGTAGTGGCTTATGGGTCATGGAAGGCGGGCGGGCGGGCGGGCGGGCGGGCGGGCGGGCGGGCGGGCGGGCGGGCGGGCGGGCGGGCGGGCGGGCGGGCGGGCGGGCGGGCGGGCGGGCGGGCGGGCGGGCGGGCGGGCGGGCGGGCGGGCGGGCGGGCGGGCGGGCGGGCGGGCGGGCGGGCGGGCGGACGGGCGGGCGGGCGGACGGACGGGCGGGCGTGTGGGTGGGCGGGCGGGCGGGCGGGCGGGCGGGCGGGCGGGCGGGCGGGCGGGCGGGCGGGCGGGCGGGCGGGCGGGCGGGCGTATTGGGCGGGCGATCGGGCGGGCTGGCGGGCGGGCGGGCGGGCGGGCGGGCGGGCTGGCGGGCGGGCGGGCGGGCGGGCGGGCTGGCGGGCGGGCGGACGGGCGGGCGGGCGGGCGGGCGGGCGGGCGGTTTGGGCGGGCGGGCGGTCTCGGGCGAGCTTCTGGCGGGCGAATGTCGCTACGAGTCCTAAGGGTAGATCAGACTCCGGAGCTCGACTCGGATACATATTTTGTACATCCACATAATGGTAATAATATCTATGTACCGTATCTACAGACATACAGACCTATGGTGGCTTACGGGTCTTAGGTATGTACCAAACCTTCAGACATACAGACCTATGGTGGCTTACGGGTCTTAGGTATGTACCAAACCTTCAGACATACAGACCTATGGTAGCTTACGGGTCCTAATTATGTACCAAACCTTCAGACATACAGATCTATGGTGGCTTACGGGTCCTGGGTATGTACCAAACCTTCAGACATACAGACCTATGGTGGCTTATGGGTCCTGGGTATGTACCAAACCTTCAGACATACAGACCTATGGTGGCTTACGGGTCTTAGGTATGTACCAAACCTTCAGACATACAGACCTATGGTGCCTTACGGGTCCTGGGTATGTACCAAACCTTCAGACATACAGACCTATGGTGGCTTACGGGTCTTAGGTATGTACCAAACCTTCAGACATACAGACCTATGGTGGCCTACGGGTCCTAGGTATGTACCAAACCTTCAGACATACAGACCTATGGTGGCTTACGGGTCCTGGGTATGTACCAAACCTTCAGACATACAGACCTCTTCATGGCTTATGGGTCCTGGGTATGTACCAAACCTTCAGACATACAGGCCTATGGTGGCTTACGGGTCCTGCGTATGTACAAACCTTCAGACATACAGACCTATGGTGGCTTACAGGTCCTGGGTATGTACCAAACCTTCAGACATACAGACCTATGATAGCTTACGGGTCCTGGGTATGTACCAAACCTTCAGACATACAGACCTATGGTGGCTTACGGGTCCTGGGTATGTACCAAACCTTCAGACATACAGACCTATGGTGGCTTACGGGTCCTGGGTATGTACCAAACCTTCAGACAAACGGGCCTATGGTGGCTTATGGGTCCTAGGTATGTACCAAACCTTCAGACATACAGACCTATGGTGGCTTACGGGTCCTAGGTATGTACCAAACCTTCAGACATACAGACCTATGGTGGCTTACGGGTCCTAGGTATGAACCAAACCTTCAGACACACAGACACATGGTGGCTTTCGGGTCATGGGTATCTACCAAACGTTCAGACATACAGACCTATGGTGGCTTACGGGTCCTGGGTATGTACCAAACCTTCAGACATACAGACCTATGGTGGCTTACGGGTCTTAGGTATGTACCAAACCTTCAGACATACAGACCTATGATGGCTGACGGGTCCTAGGTATGTACCAAACCTTCAGACATACAGACCTATGGTGGCTTACGGGTACTAGGTATGTACCAATTCTTCAGACATACAGACCTATGGTGGCTTACGGGTCCTAGGTATGTACCAAACCTTCAGACATACAGACATATGAAGGCTTACGGGTCCTAGGTATGTACCAAACCTTCAGACACCCAGACACACAGTGGCCTTCGGGTCATGGGTATCTACCAAACCTTCAGACCTTCAGACCTATGGCGGCTTACGGGTCCTAAATATGTACCAAACCTTCAGACACACAGACACATGGTGGCTTATGGGTCATGGGTATCTACCAAACCTTCAGACATACAGACCTATGGTGGCTTATGGGTCCTGGGCATGTACCAAACTTTCAGACATACAGACCTATGGTTGCTTACGGGTCCTGGGTATGTACCAAACCTTCAGACATACAGATCGATGGTGGCTTACGGGTCCTGGGTATCTACCAAACCTTCAAACATACAGACCTATGGTGGCTTACGGGTCCTGGGTATCTACTAAACCCTCAGCCATACAGACCTATGGTGGCTTACGGGTCCAGGGTATGTACCAAACCTTCAGACATACAGACCTATAGTGGCTTACAGGTCCTGGGTATGTACCAAACCTTCAGACATACAGACCTATGGTGGCCTACGGTTCCTGGGTATGTACCAAACCTTCAGACATACAGATCTATGGTGGTTTACGGGCCCTAGGTATGTACCAAAACTTCAGACGAATGATATCTTAAAAGTCATGACTATGTTCCATAGCGAGAGACATACAGACTTATGATGGCTTACGGGTCTTAGATGAGTACCGTAACTACAGACATGCAGACCTGTGCTGGCTTATGGATGATGGCTAAGTACCAAAACTACAGACCTGTGATGACTTAACAGGTCATGGATATCTACCATACCTACAGATGCACAAACCTATGACATATTAAGGGTCATGGATTCGTACCACAGTTACAGAAATAGAGATTTATCATGACTTTTATGTCATGGGTGTGTACCATATCTACAGATATCCAGACTTTTGACAGCTTTCAGGTTATGGATACGTATCATACCAACAGAAGTGAAATCATGTTGGGTTATGCATAAGTGCCATACCTACAGACATACAACCCAAATGATAGCTTTATTGGTCATGAATAGGAGCCATACCTACTGATATGCAGATCTGTGACGGCTTATGGGTCATGGTTATGTACCATACATACAGACATCTAGACCACCGGTGGCTTATTCGCCAGTCACACATTAACGGAAACGGCAAACGTATGAGTAACGTATGAGTAACGTAAAGATAATTTTTATCCGGTGGGAAATTTGAAATTGTCCAGTGAAGAATTTATTTTTGAACGGCCAAGAACAGGATATGCACAGTATATGCACAGTATATGAACAGAATATGGATCGGATAAACCAGACGACCAACGTGTACGGATCGAAAATTGCCAACGGAGAGCAACGAATGAGTAACGAACAACACCGAATGATAAACGAATAACCAACAGTTGACCACCGCAAAAAAAGAGAAGATGTATCGGATAGAACGATTTAGCACCGTATAAGGATCGAACATATACCATCCATCCCTCCGGAGTTCCTGCATCAACTGGTCATACAGTCCAAACCGACGCCGCCTCTTAGGGCCTAACCATGCCCTTGACCACCATCTCCTTCTCCTCATGCCACTCCTCCTCCTGTTGTGAATATAATCGTGGATGTCAACTGTGCATTCTGGATATTCAGCTGAGCCTGCAGTAGTGCCAACTGTCACTGAGCCCGGAGCCGGACTTGAACCATCACTTGAAAAATGAGGTCCTCACTCTTGGGCAGCTGAAGATGTACTGACATGATGACCAAAGGACCTCATATTTGTATACCCTCGGCAGACTGCAACGCCATCGGTTTTTTTCCTGTGTGTAGCCCTTACATGTCCGCTAGTTTTCCGCCCGATTTGCGGTACATTTCCTGTGCATAATTGGACCTTTTGCGTTTTGTTTGGTTTCTCCCGTTCTCGTCTGTTATTGTCCTTCAATCATCAGGTAATTGTATGGTAGGTATCCTGTGGCTGTCCTGTTTGTATTCGTGTATTGTCTGTTTCATCTGTTGCGTGTTCAGTAGTTGTTCGGAATCAACCATAACCACCGGAAAACCACTGGACCGCCAAAGGATACATCAGGATAAGTTACGAACATGTACATTATGTGTAGAGGACAAAACGAATGAAAAACGAAGAAAGACCGTACGCAAGTGTCCTTTGATGCAAGCCGAAAATTTTGAACATGCTCAAAAATATTTCGGAGCGTCTCCGGACACAAACTGGTAAGAAACGTAGTCCAACGAACATAACGAACATGAAACGAACATGGAAAGGATAGAAAACGAACTTCAACGAACATAAACGGAGCGCAAAAATTCTTTTCCGTTTCTCATACGTTTGCCGTTTTCTGTTAATGTGTGCCTGGCGCATTACAGGTCATGGATACGTACCCTTACCATACATACAGAGATACTAACCTATGACGGCTTACAGGTCATGAATATGTACCATACTTTTAGACATACGGATAGATGCCTATGGGTTATGAACATGTACCATATCTACAAACAGACCTACGGCAGCTGACAGGTTTTAGATATGTACCACACCTACAGACATACAGACCTGTGTTGGCCTACCTGTGACGGATATTTACCTTGCCTACATACATACAGCCCTTTATGGGTTACAGGTTATGGATATGTACCATACCTACAGGCAAACAGACCTTTGGTGGCTCGCGGGTCATGGATATGTACCATACCTACAGACATACAGACCTGTGATCGCTTACGGTCTTGGATATGTAACATACCTACAGACATACAGTCTTGTGGCGGCTTACGGGTTATGGATATTTACCATACCTAGAGACATTCAGTCCTGTAATGGCTTACAGGTCATGGACTTGTGCCTTACCTAGAGACACTCGGACCTGCGATGGCTTACGGGTCATGGATATGTGCCATACCTACTGACATACAGACCTGTGGCGGCCTATGGGTCAAGTGTATGTACCATACCTACAGACATACAGACATGTGGCGGTCTATGGGCCATGGATATGCACCATACCTACAGACATAAAGACCTGTGGCGGCCTATGGGTCAAGGATAAGGGTTATGTACCATACATACAGACATACTGGCGTTTGGTGGCTTACAAGTCTTGGACATGCACCATACCGACCGATTACGTGTCATGTATGTGTACCATACATTCTGACACACAGACAGGTATCAGCTTAAGGTTCATGGACATGTACCATACCTACAGATATACAGACCTATGGCAGCTTACAGGTCTTGGATATGTACCATACCTACAGACATACAGATCTGTGGTGGCTTACAGATCTTGGATATGTACTATGCCTGCAGACATACAGACCTGAGGTGGCTTACAGGTCATGGATATGGGTCATCGGTACCATACCTACAGACATACAGACCTGTGGCGGCCTATGGGTCATGGATAAGGGTTATGTACCATACATACAGACATACTGGCGTTTAGTGGCTTACAGGACATGCACCATACCTACAAATATACAGACGTATGACGGATTACGTGTCATGTATGTGTATCATACATTCAAACACACAGACAGGTATCAGCTTATGGTTCATGGACATGTACCATACCTACAGACATACAAACCTATGGCATCTTACAGGTCTTGGATATGTACCATACCTACAGACATACAGATCTGTGGTGGCTTACAGATCTTGGTTATGTACCATGCCTGCAGACATACAGACCTGAGGTGGCTTACAGGTCATGGATATGTACCACACCTGCCGACAATCAGTAGAATCATCCACGATGAAGCTGATAACATTTGTTTTCAGGTGCATTTGTTGAGCACCTCAAACTGTGCTCTACGAATGCGCTGGGCAACGTGGACTTGCCACCCATGACATACTGGCCTATTGCTTTGTCGATGTCTGGTCGATATCGAGTTCTCGTGAGAACTTGGAGCAGTGTAGATGGGTAAACGCCACAGGAAGGTTGCTTCCTATCAATCCCGAGCCGAAGATCTCCCGCTGGCTCTTGTACAGGACAGTATAGCGGCATCCAACAATGAAATAACTCGAACTCCTCTCCCCATTAAGCGTCGCATAAATTGTTCCTAATTTGATTTATTTAGTCACAGTATATATGCAACCATAATTCCTTGTAGGATGTGACAGGTAGATCGCCAATCTGTCTATATCACCTCTCACAGTATGCTGCATATTATATCTGTGAAATATCTGTAACCATTTATAGTTGAAACTAGAAGTCATGTGACTGTGTTCTGCACTATTTTGAAAAGTAATAGCGCGCCAAGTAAGTGCACTTCTGATCCTATCAAACTGCACCTTTAGCGTAACTCATTTCTAGTAGATAAACACAACTCTGTACAAATCTATGCTACTAAATAGAGACCATTAACATCATTTCTAACCACTATTGTGATACATGTACATGCAATGACGTAAATAGATATTAAAATTAGACAAATAGTAAATAGACAGAACGCGATGCGTGTTTGAATCGGTGGGTGTTTTACATAACGAGTTGGAATGGCATAGTCATATTTCGCGAGAGCTCTCGCGAAATATGACCTCGCCATTCCAACTCGTTATGTAAAACACCCACCGATTCAAACACACATCGCGTTCTGTGTTTATTACACAACCCATGCATTAAAATGCATTTAAATAAATAAATTTTAATTCCGATAATTTAACCCAAAGGTGAAGAGTTTGTTTTGACTGAAGCTGTACTGATCATATGGATCGATAAAAAATCAAAACAACCTTTTCGGAAGCAGTGTTTGTTGAAATTCCTATCGCTGCTTACTAACAGTACTAGCCACCAAATGGTGCCCATTCACGCCCAACCATTTAGTGGCTATTACTGGTAGTAAAAATATAAGTACAAATATGTGCAGATTTGCAAAACAGCTGGGAGAAACGTTTTTAAAAGTAGTTCGAACCATGTCAAGGTGTACGAAGATTTATCGAAATAAAGTTGACCAATTTAGATATAATGGGATCCACAAAACGAGACGTCAACGGGACTGGGTTAATGTTCTGGTTGGAAATGATTGTTTTTTTTAAAAATATTATCTCATTTTTGGCTAATTTTTTGTGAACCTACTTTATTTTGCTTTGGACGTTTTCATTTTCATACTATGCGACAGACGGTCGATGATTGTATAACGAAATTTGGAAACTTTTCGATGCGTAACTAAACGGTGCAGTAAAAAGTTCCGGCTTGTGTATCACCCGTTGAATACAGAATCATTTATATCATAGCGGCGATTCCGTTGAATACAACGGTTTAAAGTTTAATAGATGTGTGATAAATAGATATTAAAATTAGACTGCATATAGAGAATGTGGAGAGTGGATTACTAATTAATCGCAGCGCCATATATTCTCCATCGGAAAAGTATTTATATTTGTTTATAACAGCACAAGAAACATTTGCAATCTTTCATCACATGGAATGAAAGTTTGCAAGTGCTTGTTGTGTTTTGACCTCAGAAATAGTAAATAATTACCTTGTGAAAAATCTATCCCACAGCGATTTAGTAGTTATCCACCCTTCACATACTGTAGTCACAATATCTCCTTTCTGTGTGATGGGTTCAGTTCGTGATTTCACTACCGACCTTGCTAATAGCGCATTATATTTTGCATTGCATAGCACAGCACAAACTCTCTGGCGTATTTCAGTCTATTTCATTCTTCTGCAGTAAGAAGAGTATTAACTAACGAACATTTTCAGCGCTAATTGTGACAGGATTTCTTGTTTCAATTGTATGTTTTTGTCACCGTCTATGTATCCTGTCAATAAAATAATCTGAATCCGAATCAACACCACGCATGAATTTGACAATTTTACAGATACTGATTTTGCAGGAACTGCCCACTATAAATTTGTTTTACAAATGTCGGCGTCATGTAGGGGATACATTACATAACATAGATGTATTCCACAGGCGCTGATTACGTTATACCGGAGATATCCACCATTAACTTGTTCACGGGTGCTTATTACATCATGCAGTATTTGCTTACAATAAGCTTATTTAACAGGTCGTCCCCTGAGTTCCAATGTGTTCTATGAGCCTTCTGGCACATAGAACACATTGGAACTCAGGGGACGAGGTGCTGAACACAGGAGATAGCACCATAAATTTATTTTACAGGTTGTGATCGCGTCATGCAGGTGATATCCACCAAATCTACCGTTGCCGATAATGTCAAACATGACTTATCAACAATAATTTATTTACAGGTGCTAATTACGTGATGCGTGATTTGTCTTTTATAAATTTGTTTTATATGTGCTGATTATATAATACAGGAGATAACCTCAATATATTTGTTTTGCCGGTACCGATTACGTCGAGCAGGAGATGCCTCAAATTCGCAAGTGTTGATACTTTCGAACAGGGCTAGATTCACCCCTACCATTCAAGTTCAGAAATTTAAAAAAAATTCTTTTCAGAAAAGTCTCTACTTCCTAGAAATCGAAAGGGTTTGAGTATGTAAATAGTAAGGTTTGGTAACCAAGAGGTCTACAAACGCGGACTACGTCATACAAGAGTTTACCGCCATAAACGTTGCTCCAATTTATTGTGAAGTGACCGTGGACCCCCCCCACCCCCCCCCCCCCCCCTCCCCGTAATAAAATGTAACAGAACTGAACCATGCAAACATGCATCTGAATGAGAGGCGGTTGAGCTGGAAAGGTCACGGAGCACAGATGCCCTCACTGCTGCCATAGACATATTGCATTAATACTGAGTACGTGTAAAAGATTGAGATAATGTAATGTACCAGTAAACAAAGATTCCTGCTATATATTTAGAAAATACAATGCACCAGTAAACAGGCATTCCTGCCATTTTTGAGAGTGTGTAAGTGTGACAGTAAACAGGCATTCCTGTCATTTTTAGAGCTTGTAAACGTGACAGTAAACAGGCATTCCTCTAATTTTTTAGAGCTTGTAAATGTGACAATAAACAGGCATTCCTGTCATTTTTTGCGAGTGTGTAATTGTGACAGCAAACAGGCATTTCTGCCATCTTTTAGAGCTTGTAAACGTGACAGTAAACAGACATTCCTGTCATTTTTTAGAGCTTGTAAATGTGACAGTAAACAGGCATTCCTGTCATTTTTAGAGCTTGTAAACGTGACAGTAAACAGGCATTCCTGTCATTTTTTAGAGTTTGTAAATGTGACAGTAAACAGGCATTCCTGTCATTTTTTAGAGCTTGTAAATGTGACAGTAAACAGGCATTCCTGTCATTTTTTAGAGCTTGTAAATGTGACAGTAAACAGGTATTCCTGTCATTTTTTAGAGCTTGTAAATGTGACAGTAAACAGGCATTCCTGTCATTTTTTAGAGCTTGTAAATGTGAAAGTAAAGAGGCATTCCTGTCATTTTTTAGAGCTTGTGAATGTGACAGTAAACAGGCATTTTTGCCATTTTTTAGAGCTTGTAAACGTGACAGTAAAGAGGCATTCCTGTCATTTTTTAGAGCTTGTAAACGTGACAGTAAACAGGCATTCCTGTCATTTTTAGAGCTTGTAAACGTGACAGTAAACAGGCATTCCTGTCATTTTTAGAGCTTGTAAACGTGACAGTAAACAGGCATTCCTGTCATTTTTAGAGCTTGTAAACGTGACAGTAAACAGGCATTCCAGTCATTTTTAGAGCTTGTAAACGTGGCAGTAAACAGGCATTCCTGTCATTTTTAGAGCTTGTAAACGTGACAGTAAACAGGCATTCCTGTCATTTTTAGAGCTTGTAAACGTGACAGTAAACAGGCATTCCTGTCATTTTTAGAGCTTGTAAACGTGACAGTAAACAGGCATTCCTGTCATTTTTGAGAGAATGTAAAATACCACTAAAAAGGTATACATTCCTATCATATTTTAAGAGTATGTAAATGTCCCAACAAAAGGTATTCCTTTCATACTTCGAGAGTATTTAAATGTACCAGCAAAAGGCATTCCTGTCATATTATGAGAGAATGTAATGTACAGTGTGTAGAATGTAAATGTACTGGTAAGCATTCCTTCTTCTCATATTTTGAGAGTACAGTACATGGAGGGTGTATTATCACTAAATCACCCACAGAGTGGCCAATTCACCCAAGCAATAATTGAAAATTTGTTGCAAAGCATAACCAGCACAAGAAAAGTTTTAGCTAATGGACCTCCGGGTTAAACCCGGAGGTCCATTAGCTAAAACATTGCTTGTGTTTTTTTGTCGATATGTACAAAATTTGAAAGTTATAACATGGGTGATAACTCCACTCCGCGGGTGATTTACTTACAATCCACTCTCCACGTACTGTATGTAAATGTTAAAATAAACAGACATTCCTGTCATTTTTGAGTGTATGTAAAGGTACAGCAAATGGCACTCCTGTCATATTTTGAGAGAATGTAAATGTACCAACAAAAGACATTCCTGGCATATTATGAAAGAATGTAAATGTTCAAATAAACAGACATTCCTGTCGTTTTTGAGTGTACGTAAATGTACCAGCACAGAGCATTCCTGGCATATGATGAGAGTATTTAAATGTACCAATAAAAGGAATTTCGGAAAAAGCTACATTCCAGGAAACGAAAAACCGAGTGACCACTTAAACTGTGTAAAATCCAGCATGGCGACATGTATGTTTACAGGGAGTGATCAGTGTGAGATGAAACAAATTGCTGTGCCTAAAACATGGAGTTTATTATAAACGAAACTGTAATATGGATCAATGTATCGGAGTTTTATTGTCTATACACGTATGTTAATCGAAACAGCAATAACGGCAACATATATGATGTATCAGCTAACCTTGATTAAGGTTTGTTCCTCGATCGGTATGTCCTCAGCGGTTGAGACTTATAATGATGATGACGAAGCCAGGACAAATAAATCAATTTGGTTTTGTGTTCAAGTTTGTCAAGTCTTAATTAACGCGTCTTACTATAATTTTTACGATCGACAGTGGTGGCGAGGGTTCGCGAAAAAAATGCAAAAATGTATTGACAGTACTGAATTATTTGTCCATTCTTTGGACCCGACACCTTCAAACCTGTAATATTTGTTCCCAGTTGATTTTTCTTGCTCTGCCCCTTCTTTTACACTAAAGTGGCACCACAGTGTCTGAGAGATGCTATTACTACACCATTAGCAACATTGTCTGTGTTGATATTATTCCATACTTTAGCCACAGTGTCGGGGGTGGGGGAGGGTGGTGGTGATATTACTTCATCCTTTAGCAGCGATGTATGGAGGGTGATATTACTCCACCATATCGAACAGTGACTGGTTGTCTGGTAATCATATTATTTCACCCTTTACCCACAGTATCTACTGGGTGACCATCCTTTAACCAGGGTGTCTGGTAGAAAAAAATGACTTTAGCAACAGTGTCTAGGAAGGATGTTACTTCAATTTTTAACCACAGTTTTTATGGGATGATATTACTCCACCTTTTAGTCACGGTATCTTTGAGATGATATTACTCCACACTTTAGCCACGGTATCTTTGGGATGATTACCCCACCGTTTAGCCACAGTGTCTGGAAATGAGGTTACTTCATCTTTTAGCCACAGTGTTTGGGGAATGTTACTACTTCAACCTTTAGCCACAGTATATTTGGGATTATATTACTCCACCCTTTAGTCACGGTATCTGTGAGATGATATTACTCCACCCTTTAGTCACGGTATATTTGGGATGATATTACTCCACACTTTAGTCACGGGTATCTTTGGGATGATATTACTCCACCCTTTAGTTACAGGTATCTTTGGGATGATATTACTCCACCCTTTAGTCACGGGTATCTTTGAAATGATATTACTCCACCCTTTAGTCACGGGTATCTTTGAGATGATATTACTCCACCCTTTAGTCACGGTATTTTTGAGATGATTTTACTCCACCCTTTAGCAATGGTATCTTTGAGATGATATTACTCTGCACTTTAGTCACGGTATCTTTGGGATGATGTTACTCCAGCCTTCAGTCACGGTATCTTTGAGATGATATTATCCCACCCTTTAGACAGGGTATTTTTTAGATGATTTTACTCCACCCTTTAGTCACGGTATCTCTAAGATGATGTTACTCCACACATTTGTCAGGTATCTTTGGGATGATGTTACTCCACCCTTCAGTCACGGTATCTTTGAGATGATATTACCCCACCCTTTAGACAGGGTATTTTTGAGATGATTTTACTCCACCCTTTAGTCACGGTATCTTTAAGATGATGTTACTCCACACCTTTGTCAGGTATCTTTGGGATGATGTTACTCCACCCTTTAGACACGGTATCTTTGGGATGATATTACTCCACCCTTTAGTCACGGTATCTTTAAGATGATGTTACTCCACACTTTTGTCAGGTATCTTTGGGATGATGTAACTCCACCCTTTAGTCACGGTATCTTTGAGATGATATTACTCCACCCTTTAGTCAGGGTATTTTTGAGATGATGTTACTCCACCCTTTAGACACGGTATCTTTGGGATGATATTACTCCACCCTTTATTCACAGTATCTATGGGATGATATGACGCCCCACTTTAGTCACAGTATCTTTGAGATGATATTACTCCACCCTTTAGTCACGGTATCATTGGGATGATATTACTCCCCCCTTTAGTCACAGTATCTTTGAGATGATATTACTCCAACCTTTAGTCACGGTTTATTTGGGATGATATTACTCCACCCTTTAGTCACGGTATATTTGGGATGATATTACTCCACACTTTAGCCACGGTATCTTTGAGATGATATTACTCCCCCCTTTAGTCACAGTATCTTTGAGAGGATATTACTCCACACTTTAGCCACGGTATCTTTGAGATGATATTACTCCACCATTTAGTCACAGTATCTTTGGGATGATATTACCCAATTCTTTAGTCACGGTATCTTTGGGATGATATTACTCCATACTTTAGGCACGGTATCTTTGAGATGATAATACTAGACGCTTTAGTCACAGTATCTTTGGGATGACATTACTTCCCCCTTTAGTCACAGTGTCTTTGGGATGATATTACTCCGCACTTTAGTCACGGTATCTTTGGGATGATATTACTCCCCCCTTTAGTCACAGTATCTTTGGGATGATATTACTCCGCACTTTAGCCACGGTATCTTTGGGATGATATTACTCCCCCCTTTAGTCACAGTATCTTTGGGATGATATTACTCCCCCCGTTAGTCACAGTATCTATGGGATGATATTATTCCCCTCTTTAGTCACAGTATCTTTGGGATGATATTACTCCTCCCTTTAGTCACAGTATCTTTGGGATGATATTACTCCCCCCTTTAGTCACAGTATCTTTGGGATGATATTACTCCGCACTTTGGTCACGGTATCTTTGGGATGATAGTACTCCCCTCTTTAGTCACAGTATCTTTGGGATGATATTACTCCGCACTTTAGCCACGGTATCTTTGGGATGATATTACTCCCCCCTTTAGTCACAGTATCTTTGGGATGATATTACTC
Source organism: Pictodentalium vernedei (assembly GCA_031216915.1). Lineage (NCBI taxonomy): Eukaryota > Metazoa > Mollusca > Scaphopoda > Dentaliida > Dentaliidae > Pictodentalium > Pictodentalium vernedei. Next base: position 18,656,825 of record CM062290.1, on the reverse strand, counting down.
CCCCCTTTAGTCACGGTATCTTTGGGATGATATTACTCCGCACTTTAGCCACGGTATCTTTGGGATGATATTACTCCCCCCTTTAGTCACACTATCTTTAGGATGATATTACTCCCCCCTTTAGTCACGGTATCTTTGGGATGATATTACTCCGCACTTTAGCCACGGTATCTTTGAGATGATATTACTCCGCACTTTAATGACGGTATCTTTGGGATGATATTACTCCACCATTTAGTCACAGTATCTCTGGGATGATATTACCCAATTCTTTAGTCACGGTATCCTTGGGATGATATTACTCCACCCTTTAGCCACAGTGTTTGGAATGACGTTAATTTGTTCTTTAGCCACAGTGTCTTGGAATGATGTTACTTTGTTCTTTAGCCACAGTGTTTTGGAATGATGTTATTTCGTCTTTTAGCCACAGTGACTTGGGAATGATATGACTTAACCCTTTAGCCACAGTGTCTTGGAATAATATTACTCCACCCTTTAGTCACAGTGTCTTGGAATGATATTACTCCACCCTTTAGCCACAGTGTCTTGGAATTATATTACTCCACCCTTTAGTCACAGTGTCTTGGAATGATATTACTCCACCCTTTAGCCACAGTGTCATGGAATGATATTACTCCGCCCTTTAGCCACAGTGTCTTGGAATGATATTACTCCACCCCTTAGCCACAGTGTCTTGGAATGATATTACTTCAACCTTTAGCCACAGTGTCTTGGAATGATATTACTCCACCCTTTAGTCACGGTATCTTTGGCATGATATGACACCACCCGTTAGCCACAGTCTCTTGGAATGATATTACTCCACCAATGAGCCACAGTGTCTTGGAATGATATTACTCCACACTTTAGCCACCGTATCTTTGGAATGACATTACTCCACCCTTTAGCCATGGTATCTCTGGAATGATATTACTCCACCCTTTAGCCACAGTGTCTTGGAATGATATTACTCCACCCTTTAGCCACAGTGTCTTGGAATGATATTACTCCACCCTTTAGCCACAGTGTCTTGGAATGATATTATTCCACCCTTTAGTCACAGTGTCTTGGAATGATATTACTACACCCTTTAGCCACAGTGAGTTGGAATGATATTACTTCACCCTTTAGCCACAGTGTCTTGGAATGATGTTACTCCACCCTTTAGCCACAGTGTCTTGGAATGTTGCTCCGTCCTTTAGCCACAGTGTCATGGAATGATATTACTCCATCCTTTAACCACGGTATCTTGGAATGATGTTACTTTGTTCTTTAGCCACAGTGTCTTGGAATGATGTTACTCCACCCTTTAGCCACAGTGCCTTGGAATGATAATACTCCACCATTTAGCCACGGTATCTATGGAATGATATTACTCGATCCTTTAGCCACAGTGTCATGCAATGATATTACTACACCCTTTAGTCACAGCGTCTTGTAATGATATTACTCCACCTTTTATCTACAGAGTCTTGGAATGATATTACTCCACCCTTTAGCCACAGTGTGTTGGAATGATGTTACTTTGTTCTTTAGCCACAGTGTCTTGGAATGATGTTACTCCATCCTTTAGCCACAGTGCCTTGGAATGATAATACTCCACCCTTTAGCCACACTGTCTTGGAATGATATCACTCCACCCTTTAGCCACCGTGTCTTGGAATGTTGCCCCGTCCTTTAGCCACAGTGTCTTGGAATAATATTACTCCACCCTTTAGCCACAGCGCCTTGGAATGATGTTACTCCACCCTTTAACCACGGTATCTTTGGAATGATATTACTCCACCCTTTAGCCACAGTATCTTGGAATGATATTACTCCACCGTTTAGCCACAGTGTCTTGGAATGACATTACTACACTCTTTAGTCACAGTGTCTTGGAATGATATTATTCCACCCTTTAGCCACAGTGTCATGGAATGATATTACTCCACCCTTTAGCCACAGTGTCTTGGAATGATGTTACTTTGTTCTTTAGCCACAGTGTCTTGGAATGATGTTACTCCACCCTTTAGCCACAGTGTCTTGGAATGATAATACTCCACCCTTTAGCCACAGTGTCTTGGAATGATATTACTCCACCCTTTAGCCACACTGTCTTGGAATGTTGCTCCATCCTTTAGCCACAGTGTCTTGGAATGATATTACTCCATCCTTTAGCCACAGTGACCAGGAATGATATTACTTCACCCTTTAGCCACAGTGTCTTGGAATGATGTTACTCCACCCTTTAGCCACAGCATCTTGGAATGATAATACTCCACGCTTTAGCCACAGTGTCTTGGAATGATATTACTCCACCCTTTATCAACAGTGTCTTGGAATGTTGCCCCGTCCTTTAGCCACAGTGTCTTGGAATGATATTACTCCATCCTTTAGCCACAGTGTCTTGGAATGATATTACTCCACCCTTTAACCACGGTATCTTTGGAATGATATTACTCCACCCTTTAGCCACAGTATCTTGGAATGATATTACTCCACCCTTTAGCCACAGTGTCTTGGAATGATATTGCTCCACCCTTTAGCCACAGTGTCTTGGAATGATATTACTCCACCCTTTAGCCACAGTGTCTTGGAATGATAATACTCCACCCTTTAGTCCCAGTGACTTGGAATGATATTATTCACCCTTTAGCCACAGTGGTGTCTTGGATTGATATTACTCCACCCTTCAGCCACAGTGTCTTGGAATGATATTATTCCACCCTTTAGTCACAGTGTCTTGGAATGATATTATTCCACCCTTTAGTCACAGTGTCTTGGAATGATATTACTCCACCCTTTAGCCCCAGTGACTTGGAATGATATTACTCCACCCTTTAGCCACAGTGGTGTCTTGGATTGATATTACTCCACCCTTCAGCCACAGTGTCTTGGAATGATATTATTCCACCCTTTAGTCACAGTGTCTTGGAATGATATTACTCCACCCTTTAGCTGCATTGTCTTGGAAAGATATTACTCCACCCTTTAGTCACAGTGTCTTGGAATGATATTACTCCACCCTTTAGACACAGTTTCTTGGAATAATATTACTCCACCCTTTAGCCACAGTGTCCTGGAATGATATTACTCCACCCTTTAGCCACAGTGTCTTGGAATGATATTACTCCACCCTTTAGTCACAGTGGCTTGGAATGATATTACTCCGCCCTTTAGCCACGGTGTCTTGGATGATATTACTTCACCCTTTAGCCACAGTGCCTTGGAACGATGTTACTTTGTCCTTTAGCCACAGAGTCTTGGAATGATGTTACTGCACCCTTTAGCCACAGTGTCTTGGAATGATATTACTCCACCCTTTAGTCACAGTGGCTTGGAATGATATTACTCCACCCTTCAGCCATTGTTATCTTGGAATGATATTACTCCACCCTTTAGCCACAGTGTCTTGGAATGGTATTACTCCACCCTTTAGCCACAGTGTCTTGGAATGATGTTACTGCATCCTTTAGCCAAAGTGGTTTGGAATGATATTACTACACCCTTTAGCCACAGTGTCTTGGAACGATATTACTCCACTCTTGAGCCATAGTGTCTTAGAATGTTATTTCGTCCTTTAGCCACAGTGTCTTCGAATGATAATACTCCACCCTTTAGCCACAGTGTCTTGGAATGATATTACTCCACCCTTTCGCCACAGTGTCGTGGAATGATGTTACTTCGTCCTTTTGCCACAGTGTCTTGGAATGATATTACTACACCCTTTAGCCACAGTGTCTTGGACTGATATTACTCCACCCTTTAGCCACAGTGTCTTGGAATGATATTACTCCACCATTTAGCCACAGTGTCGTGGAATGATGTTACTTCGTCCTTTTGCCACAGTGTCTTGGAATGATATTACTCCACCCTTTAGCCACAGTGTCTTGGAATGATATCACTCCACCCTTTAGCCACAGTGTCTTGGAATGATGTTGCTTCGTCTTTTTGCCACAGTGTCTTGGAATGATATTACTCTACCCTTTAGCCACAGTGTCGTGGAATGATATTACTCTACCCTTTAGCCACAGTGTCGTGGAATGATATTACTCCACCCTTTAACCACAGTGTCTTGGAATGATATTACTACACCCTTTAGCCACAGTGTCGTGGAATGATATCACTCCACCCTTTAGCCTCAGTGTCTTGGAATGATGTTGCTTCGTCTTTTTGCCACAGTGTCTTGGAATGATAGTATTCCAACCTTTACCCACAGTGTCTTGGAATGATGTTGCTTCGTCCTTTAGCCACAGTGCCTTGGGAATGTTTTTACCCACAGTATCTTGCAATGATATTACTCCACCCTTTAGCCGCAGTGTCTTGGAATGATATTACTCCACCGTTTAGCCACCGTGTCTTGGAATGGTGCCCCGTCCTTTAGCCACAGTATCTTTGGAATGATATTACTCCACCCTTTAGGCACAGTATCTTGGAATGATATTACTCCACCCTTTAGCCACAGTGTCTTGCAATGATATTACTACACTCAGTCACAGTGTCTTGGAATGATATTATTCCACCCTTTAGCCACAGTGTCTTAGAATGATATTACTCCACCCTTTAGCCACAGTGTCTTGGAATGATGTTACTTTGTTCTTTAGCCACAGTGTCTTGGAATGATGTTACTCCACCCTTTAGCCACAGTGTCTTGGAATGATAATACTCCACCCTTTATCCACAGTGTCTTGGAATGTTGCTCCGTCCTTTAGCCACAGTGTCATGGAATGATATTACTCCATCCTTTAGCCACAGTGACTTGGAATGATATTACTTCACCTTTTAGCCACAGTGTCTTGGAATGATGTTACTCCACCCTTTAGCCACAGTGTCTTGGAATGATAATACTCCACCCTTTAGCCACAGTGTCTTGGAATGATATTACTCCACCCTTTATCCACAGTGTCTTGGAATGTTGCCCCGTCCTTTAGCCACAGTGTCTTGGAATGATATTACTCCATCTTTTAGCCACAGCGTCTTGGAATTATATTACTCCACCCTTTAACCACGGTATCTTTGGAATGATATTACTCCACCCTTTAGCCACAGTATCTTGGAATGATATTGCTCCACCCTTTAGCTACAGTGTCTTGGAATGATATTACTCCACCCTTTAACCACTGTGTCTAGGGATGATGTTACTTTGTTCTTTAGCCACAGTGTCTTGGAATGATATTACTCCACCCTTTATCCACGGTGTCTTGGAATGTTGCCCCGTCCTTTAGCCACAGTGTCTTGGAATGATATTACTCCATCCTTTAGCCACAGCGTCTTGGAATTATATTACTCCACCCTTTCACCAGGGTATCTTTGGAATGATATGACTCCACCCTTTAGCCACAGTATCTTGGAATGATATTACTCCACACTTTAGCCACAGTGTCTTGGAATGATGTTACTTTGTTCTCTAGCCACAGTGTCTTGGAATGATGTTACTCCACCCTTTAGCCACAGTGTCTTGGAATGATAATACTCCATCCTTTAGCCCCAGTGACTTGGAATGATATTATTCACCCTTTAGCCACAGTTGTGTCTTGGATTGATTTTACTCCACCCTTTAGCCACAGTGTCTTGGAATGATATTATTCCACCCTTTAGCCACAGTGTCTTGGAATGATATTACTACACCCTTTAGCCACGGTATCTTGGAATGATATTACTCCACCCTTTAGCCACAGTGTCTTGGAATGATATTACTACACCCTTTAGCCACAGTTTCTTGGAATAATATTACTCCATCCTTTAGCCACAGTATCTTGGAATTATATTACTCCACCCTTTAGCCACAGTGTCTGGGAATGATATTACTCCACCCTTTAGTCACAGTGGCTTGGAATGATATTACTCTGCCCTTTAGCCACGGTATCTTGGATGATATTACTCCACCCTTTAGCCACAGTGTCTTGGAATGAGGGTACTTTGTCCTTTAGCCACAGAGTCTTGGAATGATGTTACTGCACCCTTTAGCCACAGTGTCTTGGAATGATATTACTCCACCCTTTAGTCACAGTGGCTTGGAATGATATTACTCCACCCTTTAGCCATGGTTATCTTGGAATGATATTACTCCTCCCTTTAGCCACAGTGTCTTGGAATGATATTACTCCACCCTTTAGCCACAGTGTCTTGGAACGATATTACTCCACTCTTGAGCCACAGTGTCTTGGAATGATGTTATTTCGTCCTTTAGCCACAGTTTCTTCGAATGATAATACTCCACCCTTTAGCCACAGTGTCTTGAAATGATATTACTCCACCCTTTAGCCACAGTGTCGTGGAATGATGTTACTTCGTCCTTTAGCCACAGTGTCTTGGAATGATATTACTACACTCTTTAGCCACAGTGTCTTGGAATGATATTACTCCACAGTTTAGCCACAGTGTCTTGGAATGATATTACTCCACCCTTTAGCCACAGTGTCTTGGAATGATATTACTCTACCCTTTAGCCACAGTGTTTTGGAATGATATTACTCCACCCTTTAGCCACAGTGTCTTGGAATGATATACTCTACCCTTTATCCACAGTGTCTTGCAATGATATTACTCAACCCTTTAGCCGCAGTGTCTTAGAATGATATTACTCCACCCTTTAGTCACAGTGTCTTGGAATGATATTACTACACCCTTTAGCCACAGTGACTTGGAATGATATTACTTCACCCTTTAGCCACAGTGTCTTGGAATGATATTACTCCACCCTTTTGCCAGTGTCTTGGAATGATATTACTCCACCCTTTAGCCACAGTGTCTTGGAATGATATTACTCCACCCTTTAGCCACAGTGCCTTGGAATGATATTACTCTACCCTTTGGCAAAAAGTGTCTTGCAATGATATTACTCCACTCTTTAGCTGCAGTATCTTGGAATGATATCACTCCACCCTTTAGCCACAGTGTCTTGGAATGATGTTACTCCACCCTTTAGCCACAGTGTCTTGGAATGATATTTCTCCACCCTTTAGCCACAGTGTCTTGGAATGATATTACTACACTCAGTCACAGTGTCTTGGAATGATATTATTCCACCCTTTAGCCACAGTGTCTTGGAATGATATTACTCCACCCTTTAGCCACAGTGTCTTGGAATGATGTTACTTTGTTCTCTAGCCACAGTGTCTTGGAATGATGTTACTCCACCCTTTAGCCACAGTGTCTTGGAATGATAATACTCCACCATTTAGCCACAGTGTCTTGGAATGTTGCTCCGTCCTTTAGCCGCAGTGTCATGGAATGATATTACTCCATCCTTTAGCCGCAGTGACTTGGAATGATATTACTTCACCCTTTAGCCACAGTGTCATGGAATGATGTTACTCCACCCTTTAGCCACAGTGTCTTGGAATGTTGCTCCGTCCTTTAGCCACAGTGTCATGGAATGATATTACTCCATCCTTTAGGCACAGTGACTTGGAATGATATTACTTCACCCTTTAGCCACAGTGTCTTGGAATGATGTTACTCCACCCTTTAGCCGCAGTGTCTTGGAATGATAATACTCCACCCTTTAGCCACAGTGTCTTGGAATGATATTACTCCACCCTTTATCCACAGTGTCTTGGAATGTTGCCCCGTCCTTTAGCCACAGTGTCTTGGAATGATATTACTCCATCCTTTAGCCACAGCGTCTTGGAATTATAATACTCCACCCTTTAACCACGGTATCTTTGGAATGATATTACTCCACCCTTTAGCCACAGTATCTTGGAATGATATTACTCCACCCTTTAGCCACATTGTCTTGGATTGATATTACTCCACCCTTTAGCCACAGTGTCTTGGAATGATATTATTCCACCCTTTAGTCACAGTGTCTTGGAATGATATTACTACACCCTTTAGCCACAGTGACTTGGAATGATATTACTTCACCCTTTAGCCACAGTGTCTTGGAATGATGTTACTCCACCCTTTAGCCACCGTGTCTTGGAATGTTGCTCCGTCCTTTAGCCACAGTGTCATGGAATGATATTACTCCATCCTTTAGGCACAGTGACTTGGAATGATATTACTTCACCCTTTAGCCACAGTGTCTTGGAATGATGTTACTCCACCCTTTAGCCACAGTGTCTTGGAATGATAATACTCCACCTTTTAGCCACAGTGTCTTGGAATGATATTACTCCACCCTTTATCCACAGTGTCTTGGAATGTTGCCCCGTCCTTTAGCCACAGTGTCTTGGAATGATATTACTCCATCCTTTAGCCACAGCGTCTTGGAATTATATTACTCCACCCTTTAACCACGGTATCTTTGGAATGATATTACTCCACCCTTTAGCCACAGTATCTCGGAATGATATTACTCCACCCTTTAGCCACATTGTCTTGGAATGATATTACTCCACCCTTTAGCCACAGTGTCTTGGAATGATGTTACTTTGTTCTCTATCCACAGTGTCTTGGAATGATGTTACTCCACCCTTTAGCCACAGTGTCTTGGAATGATAATACTCCATCCTTTAGCCCCAGTGACTTGGAATGATATTATTCACCCTTTAGCCACAGTTGTGTCTTGGATTGATTTTACTCCACCCTTTAGCCACAGTGTCTTGGAATGATATTATTCCACCCTTTAGTCACAGTGTCTTGGAATGATATTACTACACCCTTTAGCCACGGTATCTTGGAATGATATTACTACTCCCTTTAGCCACAGTTTCTTGGAATAATATTACTCCACCCTTTAGCCACAGTGTCTTGGAACGATGTTACTCCACTCTTGAGCCATAGTGTCTTGGAATGATGTTATTTCGTCCTTTAGCCACAGTGTCTTCGAATGATAATACTCCACCCTTTAGCCACAGTGTCTTGGAATGATATTACTCCACCCTTTAGCCACAGTGTCGTGGGATGATGTTACTTCGTCCTTTAGCCACAGTGTCTTGGAATGATGTTACTCCACCCTTTAGCCACAGTGTCTTGGAATGATAATACTCCACCCTTTAGCCACAGTGTCTTGGAATGATATTACTCCACCCTTTATCCACAGTGTCTCGGAATGTTGCCCCGTCCTTTAGCCACAGTGTCTTGGAATGATATTACTCCATCTTTTAGCCACAGCGTCTTGGAATTATATTACTCCACCCTTTAATCACGGTATCTTTGGAATAATATTAGTCCACCCTTTAGCCACAGTATCTTGGAATGATATTACTCCACCCTTTAGCCACAGTGTCTTGGAATGATATTACTCCACCCTTTAACCACTGTGTCTAGGGATGATGTTACTTTGTTCTTTAGCCGCAGTGTCTTGGAATGATATTACTCCACCCTTTATCCACGGTGTCTTGGAATGTTGCCCCGTCCTTTAGCCACAGTGTCTTGGAATGATATTACTCCATCCTTTAGCCACAGCGTCTTGGAATTTTATTACTCCACCCTTTAACCAGGGTATCTTTGGAATGATATGACTCCACCCTTTAGCCACAGTATCTCGGAATGATATTACTCCACCCTTTAGCCACAGTGTCTTGGAATGATATTACTCCACCCTTTAGCCACAGTGTCTTGGAATGATGTTACTTTGTTCTCTAGCCACAGTGTCTTGGAATGATGTTACTCCACCCTTTAGCCACAGTGTCTTGGAATGATAATACTCCATCCTTTAGCCCCAGTGACTTGGAATGATATTATTCACCCTTTAGCCACAGTTGTGTCTTGGATTGATTTTACTCCACCCTTTAGCCACAGTGTCTTGGAATGATATTATTCCACCCTTTAGTCACAGTGTCTTGGAATGATATTACTACACCCTTTAGCCACGGAATCCTAGAATGATATTACTCCGCCCTTTAGCCACAGTTTCTTGGAATAATATTACTCCATCCTTTAGCCACAGTGTCTTGGAATTATATTACTCCACCCTTTAGCCACAGTGTCTGGGAATGATATTACTCCACCCTTTAGTCACAGTGGCTTGGAATGATATTACTCCGCCCTTTAGCCACGGTATCTTGGATGATATTACTCCACCCTTTAGCCACAGTGTCTTGGAATGAGGGTACTTTGTCCTTTAGCCACAGAGTCTTGGAATGATGTTACTGCACCCTTTAGCCGCAATGTCTTGGAATGATATTACTCCACCCTTTAGTCACAGTGGCTTGGAATGATATTACTCCACCCTTTAGCCATGGTTATCTTGGAATGATATTACTCCTCCCTTTAGCCACAGTGTCTTGGAATGATATTACTCCACCCTTTAGCCACAGTGTCTTGGAACGATATTACTCCACTCTTGAGCCACAGTGTCTTGGAATGATGTTATTTCGTCCTTTAGCCACAGTTTCTTCGAATGATAATACTCCACCCTTTAGCCACAGTGTCTTGAAATGATATTACTCCACCCTTTAGCCACAGTGTCGTGGAATGATGTTACTTCGTCCTTTAGCCACAGTGTCTTGGAATGATATTACTACACCCTTTAGCCACAGTGTCTTGGAATGATATTACTTCACAGTTTAGCCACAGTGTCTTGGAATGATATTACTCCACAGTTTAGCCACAGTGTCTTGGAATGATATTACTCTACCCTTTAGCCACAGTGTCTTGGAATGATATTACTCCACCCTTTAGCCACAGTGTCTTGGAATGATATTACTCTACCCTTTATCCACAGTGTCTTGCAATGATATTACTCAACCCTTTAGCCGCAGTGTCTTAGAATGATATTACTCCACCCTTTAGTCACAGTGTCTTGGAATGATATTACTACACCCTTTAGCCACAGTGTCTTGGAATGATATTACTCTACCCTTTATCCACAGTGTCTTGCAATGATATTACTCAACCCTTTAGCCGCAGTGTCTTAGAATGATATTACTCCACCCTTTAGTCACAGTGTCTTGGAATGATATTACTACACCCTTTAGCCACAGTGACTTGGACTGATATTACTTTACCCTTTAGCCACAGTGTCTTGGAATGATATTACTCCACCCTTTTGCCAGTGTCTTGGAATGATATTACTCCACCCTTTAGCCACAGTGTCTTGGAATGATATTACTCCACCCTTTTGCCAGTGTCTTGGAATGATATTACTCCACCCTTTAGCCACAGTGTCTTGGAATGATATTACTCCACCCTTTAGCCACAGTGAGTTGGAATGATATTACTTCACCCTTTAGCCACAGTGTCTTGGAATGATATTACTCCACCCTTTAGCCACAGTATCTTGGAATGATATTACTCCACCCTTTAGCCACATTGTCTTGGAATGATATTACTCCACCCTTTAGCCACAGTGTCTTGGAATGATATTATTCCACCCTTTAGTCACAGTGTCTTGGAATGATATTACTACACCCTTTAGCCACAGTGAGTTGGAATGATATTACTTCACCCTTTAGCCACAGTGTCTTGGAATGATGTTACTCCACCCTTTAGCCACAGTGTCTTGGAATGTTGCTCCGTCCTTTAGCCACAGTGTCATGGAATGATATTACTCCATCCTTTAGGCACAGTGACTTGGAATGATATTACTTCACCCTTTAGCCACAGTGTCTTGGAATGATGTTACTCCACCCTTTAGCCACAGTGTCTTGGAATGATAATACTCCACCCTTTAGCCACAGTGTCTTGGAATGATATTACTCCACCCTTTATCCACAGTGTCTTGGAATGTTGCCCCGTCCTTTAGCCACAGTGTCTTGGAATGATATTACTCCATCCTTTAGCCACAGCGTCTTGGAATTATATTACTCCACCCTTTAACCACGGTATCTTTGGAATGATATTACTCCACCCTTTAGCCACAGTATCTTGGAATGATATTACTCCACCCTTTAGCCACATTGTCTTGGAATGATATTACTCCACCCTTTAGCCACAGTGTCTTGGAATGATGTTACTTTGTTCTCTAGCCACAGTGTCTTGGAATGATGTTACTCCACCCTTTAGTAACAGTGTCTTGGAATGATAATACTCCATCCTTTAGCCACAGTATCTTGGAATGATATTACTCCACCCTTTAGCCACATTGTCTTGGAATGATATTACTCCACCCTTTAGCCACAGTGTCTTGGAATGATATTATTCCACCCTTTAGTCACAGTGTCTTGGAGTGATATTACTACACCCTTTAGCCACAGTGAGTTGGAATGATATTACTTCACCCTTTAGCCACAGTGTCTTGGAATGATGTTACTCCACCCTTTAGCCACAGTGTCTTGGAATGTTGCTCCGTCCTTTAGCCACAGTGTCATGGAATGATATTACTCCATCCTTTAGGCACAGTGACTTGGAATGATATTACTTCACCCTTTAGCCACAGTGTCTTGGAATGATGTTACTCCACCCTTTAGCCACAGTGTCTTGGAATGATAATACTCCACCCTTTAGCCACAGTGTCTTGGAATGATATTACTCCACCCTTTATCCACAGTGTCTTGGAATGTTGCCCCGTCCTTTAGCCACAGTGTCTTGGAATGATATTACTCCATCCTTTAGCCACAGCGTCTTGGAATTATATTACTCCACCCTTTAACCACGGTATCTTTGGAATGATATTACTCCACCCTTTAGCCACAGTATCTTGGAATGATATTACTCCACCCTTTAGCCACATTGTCTTGGAATGATATTACTCCACCCTTTAGCCACAGTGTCTTGGAATGATGTTACTTTGTTCTCTAGCCACAGTGTCTTGGAATGATGTTACTCCACCCTTTAGTAACAGTGTCTTGGAATGATAATACTCCATCCTTTAGCCCCAGTGACTTGGAATGATATTATTCACCCTTTAGCCACAGTTGTGTCTTGGATTGATTTTACTCCACCCTTTAGCCACAGTGTCTTGGAATGATATTATTCCACCCTTTAGTCACAGTGTCTTGGAATGATATTACTACACCCTTTAGCCACAGTGACTTGGAATGATATTACTTCACCCTTTAGCCACAGTGTCTTGGAATGATATTATTCCACCCTTTAGTCACAGTGTCTTGGAATGATATTACTCCACCCTTTAGCCACAGTATCTTGGAATGATATTACTACACCCTTTAGCCACAGTTTCTTGGAATAATATTACTCCACCCTTTAGTCACAGTGTCTTGGAATGATATTACTCCACCCTTTAGCCACAGTGTCTGGGAATGATATTACTACACCCTTTAGCCACAGTGACTTGGAATGATATTACTACACCCTTTAGCCACAGTGTCTTGGAATGATATTATTCCACCCTTTAGTCACAGTGCCTTGGAATGATATTACTCCACCCTTTAGCCACAGTATCTTGGAATGATATTACTACACCCTTTAGCCACAGTTTCTTGGAATAATATTACTCCACCCTTTAGTCACAGTGTCTTGGAATGATATTACTACACCCTTTAGCCACAGTGTCTTGGAATGATATTATTCCACCCTTTAGTCACAGTGTCTTGGAATGATATTACTCCACCCTTTAGCCACAGTGTCTTGGAATGATATTACTCCACCCTTTAGCCACAGTGTCTGGGAATGATATTACTCCACCCTTTAGTCACAGTGGCTTGGAATGATATTACTCCGCCCTTTAGCCACGGTATCTTGGATGATATTACTCCACCCTTTAGCCACAGTGTCTTGGAATGATGTTACTTTGTCCTTTAGCCACAGAGTCTTAGAATGATGTTACTGCACCCTTTAGCCGCAGTGTCTTGGAATGATATTACTCCACCCTTTAGTCACAGTGGCCTGGAATGATATTACTCCACCCTTTAGCCATGGTTATCTTGGAATGATATTACTCCACCCTTTAGCCACAATGTCTTGGAATGATATTACTCCACCCTTTAGCCACAGTGTCTTGGAACGATATTACTCCACTCTTGAGCCATAGTGTCTTGGAATGATGTTATTTCGTCCTTTAGCCACAGTGTCTTCGAATGATAATACTCCACCCTTTAGCCACAGTGTCTTGGAATGATATTACTCCACCCTTTAGCCACAGTGTCGTGGGATGATGTTACTTCGTCCTTTAGCCACAGTGTCTTGGAATGATGTTACTCCACCCTTTAGCCACAGTGTCTTGGAATGATAATACTCCACCCTTTAGCCACAGTGTCTTGGAATGATATTACTCCACCCTTTATCCACAGTGTCTTGGAATGTTGCCCCGTCCTTTAGCCACAGTGTCTTGGAATGATATTACTCCATCTTTTAGCCACAGCGTCTTGGAATTATATTACTCCACCCTTTAACCACGGTATCTTTGGAATAATATTACTCCACCCTTTAGCCACAGTATCTTGGAATGATATTACTCCACCCTTTAGCCACAGTGTCTTGGAATGATATTACTCCACCCTTTAACCACTGTGTCTAGGGATGATGTTACTTTGTTCTTTAGCCACAGTGTCTTGGAATGATATTACTCCACCCTTTATCCACGGTGTCTTGGAATGTTGCCCCGTCCTTTAGCCACAGTGTCTTGGAATGATATTACTCCATCCTTTAGCCACAGCGTCTTGGAATTTTATTACTCCACCCTTTAACCAGGGTATCTTTGGAATGATATGGCTCCACCCTTTAGCCACAGTATCTCTGAATGATATTACTCCACCCTTTAGCCACAGTGTCTTGGAATGATATTACTCCACCCTTTAGCCACAGTGTCTTGGAATGATGTTACTTTGTTCTCTAGCCACAGTGTCTTGGAATGATGTTACTCCACCCTTTAGCCACAGTGTCTTGGAATGATAATACTCCATCCTTTAGCCCCAGTGACTTGGAATGATATTATTCACCCTTTAGCCACAGTTGTGTCTTGGATTGATTTTACTCCACCCTTTAGCCGCAGTGTCTTGGAATGATATTATTCCACCCTTTAGTCACAGTGTCTTGGAATGATATTACTACACCCTTTAGCCACGGTATCTTGGAATGATATTACTACACCCTTTAGCCACAGTTTCTTGGAATAATATTACTCCATCCTTTAGCCACAGTGTCTTGGAATTATATTACTCCACCCTTTAGTCACAGTGTCTGGGAATGATATTACTCCACCCTTTAGTCACAGTGGCTTGGAATGATATTACTCCGCCCTTTAGCCACGGTATCTTGGATGATATTACTCCACCCTTTAGCCACAGTGTCTTGGAATGAGGGTACTTTGTCCTTTAGCCACAGAGTCTTGGAATGATGTTACAGCACCCTTTAGCCGCAATGTCTTGGAATGATATTACTCCACCCTTTAGTCACAGTGGCTTGGAATGATATTACTCCACCCTTTAGCCATGGTTATCTTGGAATGATATTACTCCTCCCTTTAGCCACAGTGTCTTGGAATGATATTACTCCACCCTTTAGCCACAGTGTCTTGGAACGATATTACTCCACTCTTGAGCCACAGTGTCTTGGAATGATGTTATTTCGTCCTTTAGCCACAGTTTCTTCGAATGATAATACTCCACCCTTTAGCCACAGTGTCTTGAAATGATATTACTCCACCCTTTAGCCACAGTGTCGTGGAATGATGTTACTTCGTCCTTTAGCCACAGTGTCTTGGAATGATATTACTACACCCTTTATCACAGTGTTTTGGAACCTTATTACTACACCCTTTAGCGACAGTGTCTTGGAATGATATTACTCTACCCTTTGGCCACAGTGTCTTGCAATGATATTACTCCACTCTTTAGCTGCAGTATCTTGGAATGATATTACTCCACCCTTTAGCCACAGTGTTTTGGAATGATGTTACTCCACCCTTTAGCCACAGTGTCTTGGAATGATATTACTCCACCCTTTAGCCACAGTGTCTTGGAATGATATTACTACACTCAGTCACAGTGTCTTGGAATGATATTATTCCACCCTTTAGCCACAGTGTCTTGGAATGATATTACTCCACCCTTTAGCCACAGTGTCTTGGAATGATGTTACTTTGTTCTCTAGCCACAGTGTCTTGGAATGATGTTACTCCACCCTTTAGCCATAGTGTCTTGGAATGATAATACTCCACTCTTTAGCCACAGTGTCTTGGAATGTTGCTCCGTCCTTTAGCCGCAGTGTCATGGAATGATATTACTCCATCCTTTAGCCACAGTGACTTGGAATGATATTACTTCACCCTTTAGCCACAGTGTCTTGGAATGATGTTACTCCACCCTTTAGCCACAGTGTCTTGGAATGTTGCTCCGTCCTTTAGCCACAGTGTCATGGAATGATATTACTCCATCCTTTAGGCACAGTGACTTGGAATGATATTACTTCACCCTTTAGCCACAGTGTCTTGGAATGATGTTACTCCACCCTTTAGCCACAGTGTCTTGGAATGATAATACTCCACCCTTTAGCCACAGTGTCTTGGAATGATATTACTCCACCCTTTATCCAAAGTGTCTTGGAATGTTGCCCCGTCCTTTAGCCACAGTGTCTTGGAATGATATTACTCCATCCTTTAGCCACAGCGTCCTGGAATTATATTACTCCACCCTTTAACCACGGTATCTTTGGAATGATATTACTCCACCCTTTAGCCACAGTATCTTGGAATGATATTACTCCACCCTTTAGCCACATTGTCTTGGAATGATATTACTCCACACTTTAGCCACAGTGTCTTGGAATGATATTATTCCACCCTTTAGTCACAGTGTCTTGGAATGATATTACTACACCCTTTAGCCACAGTGACTTGGAATGATATTACTTCACCCTTTAGCCACAGTGTCTTGGAATGATGTTACTCCACCCTTTAGCCACAGTGTCTTGGAATGTTGCTCCGTCCTTTAGCCACAGTGTCATGGAATGATATTACTCCATCCTTTAGGCACACTGACTTGGAATGATATTACTTCACCCTTTAGCCACAGTGTCTTGGAATGATGTTACTCCACCCTTTAGCCACAGTGTCTTGGAATGATAATACTCCACCCTTTAGCCACAGTGTCTTGGAATGATATTACTCCACCCTTTATCCACAGTGTCTTGGAATGTTGCCCCGTCCTTTAGCCACAGTGTCTTGGAATGATATTACTCCATCCTTTAGCCACAGCGTCTTGGAATTATATTACTCCACCCTTTAACCACGGTATCTTTGGAATGATATTACTCCACCCTTTAGCCACAGTATCTTGGAATGATATTACTCCACCCTTTAGCCACATTGTCTTCGAATGATATTACTCCACCCTTTAGCCACAGTGTCTTGGAATGATGTTACTTTGTTCTCTAGCCACAGTGTCTTGCAATGATGTTACTCCACCCTTTAGTAACAGTGTCTTGGAATGATAATACTCCATCCTTTAGCCCCAGTGACTTGGAATGATATTATTCACCCTTTAGCCACAGTTGTGTCTTGGATTGATTTTACTCCACCCTTTAGCCACAGTGTCTTGGAATGATATTATTCCACCCTTTAGTCACAGTGTCTTGGAATGATATTACTACACCCTTTAGCCACGGTATCTTGGAATGATATTACTACACCCTTTAGCCACAGTTTCTTGGAATAATATTACTCCACCCTTTAGCCACAGTGTCTTGGAATGATATTACTCCACCCTTTAGCCACAGTGTCTGGGAATGATATTACTCCACCCTTTAGTCACAGTGGCTTGGAATGATATTACTCCGCCCTTTAGCCACGGTATCTTGGATGATATTACTCCACCCTTTAGCCACAGTGTCTTGGAATGATGTTACTTTGTCCTTTAGCCACAGAGTCTTAGAATGATGTTACTGCACCCTTTAGCCGCAGTGTCTTGGAATGATATTACTCCACCCTTTAGTCACAGTGGCCTGGAATGATATTACTCCACCCTTTAGCCATGGTTATCTTGGAATGATATTACTCCACCCTTTAGCCACAGTGTCTTGGAATGATATTACTCCACCCTTTAGCCACAGTGTCTTGGAACGATATTACTCCACTCTTGAGCCATAGTGTCTTGGAATGATGTTATTTCGTCCTTTAGCCACAGTGTCTTCGAATGATAATACTCCACCCTTTAGCCACAGTGTCTTGGAATGATATTACTCCACCCTTTAGCCACAGTGTCGTGGGATGATGTTATTTCGTCCTTTAGCCACAGTGTCTTGGAATGATATTACTACACCCTTTAGCCACAGTGTCTTGGACTGATATTACTCCACCCTTTAGCCACAGTGTCTTGGAATGATATTACTCCACCCTTTAGCCACAGTGTCTTGGAATAATATTACTCTACCCTTTAGCCACAGTGTCTTGGAATGATATTACTCCACCCTTTAGCCACAGTGTCTTGGAATGATATTACTCTACCCTTTATCCACAATGTCTTGCAATGATATTACTCCACCCTTTAGCCGCAGCGTCTTGGAATGATATTACTCCACCCTTTAGTCACAGTGTCTTGGAATGGTATTACTACACCCTTTAGCCACAGTGACTTGGAATGATATTACTTCACCCTTTAGCCACAGTGTCTTGGAATGATTTTACTCCACCCTTTTGCCAGTGTCTTGGAATGATATTACTCCACCCTTTAGCCACAGTGTCTTGGAATGATATTACTCCACCCTTTAGCCACAGTGCCCTGGAATGATATTACTCTACCCTTTGGCCACAGTGCCTTGCAATGATATTACTCCACCCTTTTGCCAGTGTCTTGGAATGATATTACTCCACCCTTTAGCCACAGTGTCTTGGAATGATATTACTCCACCCTTTAGCCACAGTGCCTTGGAATGATATTACTCTACCCTTTGGCCACAGTGTCTTGCAATGATATTACTCCACCCTTTAGCTGCAGTGTCTTGGAAAGATATTACTCCACCCTTTAGTCACAGTGTCTTGGAATGATATTACTCCACCCTTTAGTCACAGTGTCTTGGAATGATATTACTACTACACCCTTTAGCCACAGTGTCTTGGAATGATATTACTCCACCCTTTAGCCACATTGTCTTGGAAAGATATTACTCCACCCTTTAGCCACATTGTCTTGGAATGATATTACTCCACCCTTTAGTCACAGTGTCTTGGAATGATATTACTACTACACCCTTTAGCCACAGTGTCTTGGAATGATATTACTCCACCCTTTGGTCACAGTGTTTTGGAACCTTATTACTACACCCTTTAGCGACAGTGTCTTGGAATGATATTACTCCACCCTTTGGCCACAGTGTCTTGCTATGATATTACTCCACCCTTTAGCTGCAGTATCTTGGAATGATATTACTCCACCCTTTAGCCACAGTGTCTTGGAATGATATTACTCAACCCTTTAGCCACAGTGTCTTGGAATGATGTCACTCCACCCTTTAGCCACAGTGTCTTGGAATGATATTACTCCATCCTTTAGCCACAGTGTCTTGGAATGATATTAGTCTACTCTTTAGCCACAGTGTCTTGGAATGATATTATTACACCCTTTAGCCACAGTGTCTTGGAATGATATCATTCCACCCTTTAGCCTCAGTGTCTTGGAATGGTGTTGCTTCGTCCTTTTGCCACAGTGTCGTGGAATGATGTTACTTCGTCCTTTAGCCACAGTGTCTTGGAATGGTATTACTCCACCCTTTAGTCACAGTGGCTTGGAATGATATTACTCCGCCCTTTAACTACGGTATCTTGGATGATATTACTCCACCCTTTAGCCACAGTGTCTTGGAATGATGTTACTTTGTCCTTTAGCCACAGAGTCTTGGAATGATGTTACTGCACCCTTTAGCCACAGTGTCTTGGAATGATATTACTCCACCCTTTAGTCACAGTTGCTTGGAATGATATTACTCCACCCTTTAGCCATGGCTATCTTGGAATGATATTACTCCACCCTTTCGCCACAGTGTCTGGGAATGATGTTACTCCACCCTTTAGTCACAGTGTCTTGGAATGATATTACTACACCCTTTAGCCACAGTGTTTTGGACTGATATTATTCCACCCTTTAGCCGCAGTGTCGTGGAATGATGTTACTTCGTCCTTTAGCCACAGTGTCTTGGAATGATATTACTCCACCCTTTAGCCACAGTGTCTTGGAATGATATTACTCCACCCTTTAGCCGCAGTGTCGTGGAATGATGTTACTTCGTCCTTTAGCCACAGTGTCTTGGAATGATATTACTCCACCCTTTAGCCACAGTGTCTTGGAATGATATTACTCCACCCTTTAGCCACAGTGTCTTGGAATTATATTACTCTACCCTTTAGCCACAGTGTCTTGGAATGATATTACTCCACCCTTTAGCCGCAGTGCCTTGGAATGATATTACTCCACTCTTTAGTCACAGTGTCTTTGAATGATATTACTCCACCCTTTAGCCACAGTGTCTTGGATTGATATTACTCTACCCTTTGGCCACAGTGTCTTGGAATGATATTACTCCACCCTTTAGCCAGAGTGTCTTGGAATGATATTACTCTACCCTTTATCCACAGTGTCTTGCAATGATATTACTCCACCCTTTAGCCGCAGTGTCTTGGAATGATATTACTCCACCCTTTAGTCACAGTGTCTTGGAATGATATTACTCCACCCTTTAGCCACAGTGTCTTGGAATGATATTACTCCACCCTTTAGCCACAGTGTCTTGGAATGATGTTACTGCATCCTTTAGCCAAAGTGGTTTGGAATGATATTACTACACCCTTTAGCCACAGTGTCTTGGAACGATATTACTCCACTCTTGAGCCATAGTGTCTTGGAATGATGTTATTTCGTCCTTTAGCCACAGTGTCTTCGAATGATAATACTCCACCCTTTAGCCACAGTGTCTTGGAATGATATTAGTCCACCCTTTAGCCACAGTGTCGTGGAATGATGTTACTTCGTCCTTTAGCCGCGGTGTCTTGGAATGATATTACTACACCCTTTAGCCACAGTGTCTTGGACTGATATTATTCCAGCCTTTAGCCACAGTGTCCTGGAATGATATTACTCCACCCTTTAGCCACAGTGTCGTGGAATGATGTTACTTCGTCCTTTAGCCACAGTGTCTTGGAATGATATTACTCCACCCTTTAGCCACAGTGTCTTGGAATGATATTACTCCACCCTTTAGCCACAGTGTCTTGGAATTATATTACTCTACCCTTTAGCCACAGTGTCTTGGAATGATATTACTCCACCCTTTAGCCGCAGTGCCTTGGAATGATATTATTCCACCCTTTAGTCACAGTGTCTTGGAATGATATTACTCCACCCTTTAGCCACAGTGTCTTGGAATGATATTACTCTACCCTTTGGCCACAGTGTCTTGGAATGATATTACTCCACCCTTTAGCCACTGTGTCTTGGAATGATATTACTCTACCCTTTATCCACAGTGTCTTGCAATGATATTACTCCACCCTTTAGCCGCAGTGTCTTAGAATGATATTACTCCACCCTTTAGTCACAGTGTCTTGGAATGATATTACTACACCCTTTAGCCACAGTGACTTGGACTGATATTACTTTACCCTTTAGCCACAGTGTCTTGGAATGATATTACTCCACCCTTTAGCCACAGTGAGTTGGAATGATATTACTTCACCCTTTAGCCACAGTGTCTTGGAATGATATTATTCCACCCTTTAGTCACAGTGTCTTGGAATGATATTACTACACCCTTTAGCCACAGTGAGTTGGAATGATATTACTTCACCCTTTAGCCACAGTGTCTTGGAATGATGTTACTCCACCCTTTAGCCACAGTGTCTTGGAATGTTGCTCCGTCCTTTAGCCACAGTGTCATGGAATGATATTACTCCATCCTTTAGGCACAGTGACTTGGAATGATATTACTTCACCCTTTAGCCACAGTGTCTTGGAATGATGTTACTCCACCCTTTAGCCACAGTGTCTTGGAATGATAATACTCCACCCTTTAGCCACAGTGTCTTGGAATGATATTACTCCACCCTTTATCCACAGTGTCTTGGAATGTTGCCCCGTCCTTTAGCCACAGTGTCTTGGAATGATATTACTCCATCCTTTAGCCACAGCGTTTTGGAATTATATTACTCCACCCTTTAACCACGGTATCTTTGGAATGATATTACTCCACCCTTTAGCCACAGTATCTTGGAATGATATTACTCCACCCTTTAGCCACATTGTCTTGGAATGATATTACTCCACCCTTTAGCCACAGTGTCTTGGAATGATGTTACTTTGTTCTCTAGCCACAGTGTCTTGGAATGATGTTACTCCACCCTTTAGTAACAGTGTCTTGGAATGATAATACTCCATCCTTTAGCCACAGTATCTTGGAATGATATTACTCCACCCTTTAGCCACATTGTCTTGGAATGATATTACTCCACCCTTTAGCCACAGTGTCTTGGAATGATATTATTCCACCCTTTAGTCACAGTGTCTTGGAATGATATTACTACACCCTTTAGCCACAGTGAGTTGGAATGATATTACTTCACCCTTTAGCCACAGTGTCTTGGAATGATGTTACTCCACCCTTTAGCCACAGTGTCTTGGAATGTTGCTCCGTCCTTTAGCCACAGTGTCATGGAATGATATTACTCCATCCTTTAGGCACAGTGACTTGGAATGATATTACTTCACCCTTTAGCCACAGTGTCTTGGAATGATGTTACTCCACCCTTTAGCCACAGTGTCTTGGAATGATAATACTCCACCCTTTAGCCACAGTGTCTTGGAATGATATTACTCCACCCTTTATCCACAGTGTCTTGGAATGTTGCCCCGTCCTTTAGCCACAGTGTCTTGGAATGATATTACTCCATCCTTTAGCCACAGCGTCTTGGAATTATATTACTCCACCCTTTAACCACGGTATCTTTGGAATGATATTACTCCACCCTTTAGCCACAGTATCTTGGAATGATATTACTCCACCCTTTAGCCACATTGTCTTGGAATGATATTACTCCACCCTTTAGCCACAGTGTCTTGGAATGATGTTACTTTGTTCTCTAGCCACAGTGTCTTGGAATGATGTTACTCCACCCTTTAGTAACAGTGTCTTGGAATGATAATACTCTATCCTTTAGCCCCAGTGACTTGGAATGATATTATTCACCCTTTAGCCACAGTTGTGTCTTGGATTGATTTTACTCCACCCTTTAGCCACAGTGTCTTGGAATGATATTATTCCACCCTTTAGTCACAGTGTCTTGGAATGATATTACTACACCCTTTAGCCACAGTGACTTGGAATGATATTACTTCACCCTTTAGCCACAGTGTCTTGGAATGATATTATTCCACCCTTTAGTCACAGTGTCTTGGAATGATATTACTCCACCCTTTAGCCACAGTATCTTGGAATGATATTACTACACCCTTTAGCCACAGTTTCTTGGAATAATATTACTCCACCCTTTAGTCACAGTGTCTTGGAATGATATTACTCCACCCTTTAGCCACAGTGTCTGGGAATGATATTACTACACCCTTTAGCCACAGTGACTTGGAATGATATTACTACACCCTTTAGCCACAGTGTCTTGGAATGATATTATTCCACCCTTTAGTCACAGTGTCTTGGAATGATATTACTCCACCCTTTAGCCACAGTATCTTGGAATGATATTACTACACCCTTTAGCCACAGTTTCTTGGAATAATATTACTCCACCCTTTAGTCACAGTGTCTTGGAATGATATTACTACACCCTTTAGCCACAGTGTCTTGGAATGATATTATTCCACCCTTTAGTCACAGTGTCTTGGAATGATATTACTCCACCCTTTAGCCACAGTGTCTTGGAATGATATTACTCCACCCTTTAGCCACAGTGTCTGGGAATGATATTACTCCACCCTTTAGTCACAGTGGCTTGGAATGATATTACTCCGCCCTTTAGCCACGGTATCTTGGATGATATTACTCCACCCTTTAGCCACAGTGTCTTGGAATGATGTTACTTTGTCCTTTAGCCACAGAGTCTTAGAATGATGTTACTGCACCCTTTAGCCGCAGTGTCTTGGAATGATATTACTCCACCCTTTAGTCACAGTGGCCTGGAATGATATTACTCCACCCTTTAGCCATGGTTATCTTGGAATGATATTACTCCACCCTTTAGCCACAATGTCTTGGAATGATATTACTCCACCCTTTAGCCACAGTGTCTTGGAACGATATTACTCCACTCTTGAGCCATAGTGTCTTGGAATGATGTTATTTCGTCCTTTAGCCACAGTGTCTTCGAATGATAATACTCCACCCTTTAGCCACAGTGTCTTGGAATGATATTACTCCACCCTTTAGCCACAGTGTCGTGGGATGATGTTACTTCGTCCTTTAGCCACAGTGTCTTGGAATGATGTTACTCCACCCTTTAGCCACAGTGTCTTGGAATGATAATACTCCACCCTTTAGCCACAGTGTCTTCGAATGATATTACTCCACCCTTTATCCACAGTGTCTTGGAATGTTGCCCCGTCCTTTAGCCACAGTGTCTTGGAATGATATTACTCCATCTTTTAGCCACAGCGTCTTGGAATTATATTACTCCACCCTTTAACCACGGTATCTTTGGAATAATATTACTCCACCCTTTAGCCACAGTATCTTGGAATGATATTACTCCACCCTTTAGCCACAGTGTCTTGGAATGATATTACTCCACCCTTAAACCACTGTGTCTAGGGATGATGTTACTTTGTTCTTTAGCCACAGTGTCTTGGAATGATATTACTCCACCCTTTATCCACGGTGTCTTGGAATGTTGCCCCGTCCTTTAGCCACAGTGTCTTGGAATGATATTACTCCATCCTTTAGCCACAGCGTCTTGGAATTTTATTACTCCACCCTTTAACCAGGGTATCTTTGGAATGATATGGCTCCACCCTTTAGCCACAGTATCTCTGAATGATATTACTCCACCCTTTAGCCACAGTGTCTTGGAATGATATTACTCCACCCTTTAGCCACAGTGTCTTGGAATGATGTTACTTTGTTCTCTAGCCACAGTGTCTTGGAATGATGTTACTCCACCCTTTAGCCACAGTGTCTTGGAATGATAATACTCCATCCTTTAGCCCCAGTGACTTGGAATGATATTATTCACCCTTTAGCCACAGTTGTGTCTTGGATTGATTTTACTCCACCCTTTAGCCGCAGTGTCTTGGAATGATATTATTCCACCCTTTAGTCACAGTGTCTTGGAATGATATTACTACACCCTTTAGCCACGGTATCTTGGAATGATATTACTACACCCTTTAGCCACAGTTTCTTGGAATAATATTACTCCATCCTTTAGCCACAGTGTCTTGGAATTATATTACTCCACCCTTTAGTCACAGTGTCTGGGAATGATATTACTCCACCCTTTAGTCACAGTGGCTTGGAATGATATTACTCCGCCCTTTAGCCACGGTATCTTGGATGATATTACTCCACCCTTTAGCCACAGTGTCTTGGAATGAGGGTACTTTGTCCTTTAGCCACAGAGTCTTGGAATGATGTTACAGCACCCTTTAGCCGCAATGTCTTGGAATGATATTACTCCACCCTTTAGTCACAGTGGCTTGGAATGATATTACTCCACCCTTTAGCCATGGTTATCTTGGAATGATATTACTCCTCCCTTTAGCCACAGTGTCTTGGAATGATATTACTCCACCCTTTAGCCACAGTGTCTTGGAACGATATTACTCCACTCTTGAGCCACAGTGTCTTGGAATGATGTTATTTCGTCCTTTAGCCACAGTTTCTTCGAATGATAATACTCCACCCTTTAGCCACAGTGTCTTGAAATGATATTACTCCACCCTTTAGCCACAGTGTCGTGGAATGATGTTACTTCGTCCTTTAGCCACAGTGTCTTGGAATGATATTACTACACCCTTTAGTCACAGTGTTTTGGAACCTTATTACTACACCCTTTAGCGACAGTGTCTTGGAATGATATTACTCTACCCTTTGGCCACAGTGTCTTGCAATGATATTACTCCACTCTTTAGCTGCAGTATCTTGGAATGATATTACTCCACCCTTTAGCCACAGTGTTTTGGAATGATGTTACTCCACCCTTTAGCCACAGTGTCTTGGAATGATATTACTCCACCCTTTAGCCACAGTGTCTTGGAATGATATTACTACACTCAGTCACAGTGTCTTGGAATGATATTATTCCACCCTTTAGCCACAGTGTCTTGGAATGATATTACTCCACCCTTTAGCCACAGTGTCTTGGAATGATGTTACTTTGTTCTCTAGCCACAGTGTCTTGGAATGATGTTACTCCACCCTTTAGCCATAGTGTCTTGGAATGATAATACTCCACTCTTTAGCCACAGTGTCTTGGAATGTTGCTCCGTCCTTTAGCCGCAGTGTCATGGAATGATATTACTCCATCCTTTAGCCACAGTGACTTGGAATGATATTACTTCACCCTTTAGCCACAGTGTCTTGGAATGATGTTACTCCACCCTTTAGCCACAGTGTCTTGGAATGTTGCTCCGTCCTTTAGCCACAGTGTCATGGAATGATATTACTCCATCCTTTAGGCACAGTGACTTGGAATGATATTACTTCACCCTTTAGCCACAGTGTCTTGGAATGATGTTACTCCACCCTTTAGCCACAGTGTCTTGGAATGATAATACTCCACCCTTTAGCCACAGTGTCTTGGAATGATATTACTCCACCCTTTATCCAAAGTGTCTTGGAATGTTGCCCCGTCCTTTAGCCACAGTGTCTTGGAATGATATTACTCCATCCTTTAGCCACAGCGTCCTGGAATTATATTACTCCACCCTTTAACCACGGTATCTTTGGAATGATATTACTCCACCCTTTAGCCACAGTATCTTGGAATGATATTACTCCACCCTTTAGCCACATTGTCTTGGAATGATATTACTCCACACTTTAGCCACAGTGTCTTGGAATGATATTATTCCACCCTTTAGTCACAGTGTCTTGGAATGATATTACTACACCCTTTAGCCACAGTGACTTGGAATGATATTACTTCACCCTTTAGCCACAGTGTCTTGGAATGATGTTACTCCACCCTTTAGCCACAGTGTCTTGGAATGTTGCTCCGTCCTTTAGCCACAGTGTCATGGAATGATATTACTCCATCCTTTAGGCACACTGACTTGGAATGATATTACTTCACCCTTTAGCCACAGTGTCTTGGAATGATGTTACTCCACCCTTTAGCCACAGTGTCTTGGAATGATAATACTCCACCCTTTAGCCACAGTGTCTTGGAATGATATTACTCCACCCTTTATCCACAGTGTCTTGGAATGTTGCCCCGTCCTTTAGCCACAGTGTCTTGGAATGATATTACTCCATCCTTTAGCCACAGCGTCTTGGAATTATATTACTCCACCCTTTAACCACGGTATCTTTGGAATGATATTACTCCACCCTTTAGCCACAGTATCTTGGAATGATATTACTCCACCCTTTAGCCACATTGTCTTCGAATGATATTACTCCACCCTTTAGCCACAGTGTCTTGGAATGATGTTACTTTGTTCTCTAGCCACAGTGTCTTGCAATGATGTTACTCCACCCTTTAGTAACAGTGTCTTGGAATGATAATACTCCATCCTTTAGCCCCAGTGACTTGGAATGATATTATTCACCCTTTAGCCACAGTTGTGTCTTGGATTGATTTTACTCCACCCTTTAGCCACAGTGTCTTGGAATGATATTATTCCACCCTTTAGTCACAGTGTCTTGGAATGATATTACTACACCCTTTAGCCACGGTATCTTGGAATGATATTACTACACCCTTTAGCCACAGTTTCTTGGAATAATATTACTCCACCCTTTAGCCACAGTGTCTTGGAATGATATTACTCCACCCTTTAGCCACAGTGTCTGGGAATGATATTACTCCACCCTTTAGTCACAGTGGCTTGGAATGATATTACTCCGCCCTTTAGCCACGGTATCTTGGATGATATTACTCCACCCTTTAGCCACAGTGTCTTGGAATGATGTTACTTTGTCCTTTAGCCACAGAGTCTTAGAATGATGTTACTGCACCCTTTAGCCGCAGTGTCTTGGAATGATATTACTCCACCCTTTAGTCACAGTGGCCTGGAATGATATTACTCCACCCTTTAGCCATGGTTATCTTGGAATGATATTACTCCACCCTTTAGCCACAGTGTCTTGGAATGATATTACTCCACCCTTTAGCCACAGTGTCTTGGAACGATATTACTCCACTCTTGAGCCATAGTGTCTTGGAATGATGTTATTTCGTCCTTTAGCCACAGTGTCTTCGAATGATAATACTCCACCCTTTAGCCACAGTGTCTTGGAATGATATTACTCCACCCTTTAGCCACAGTGTCGTGGGATGATGTTATTTCGTCCTTTAGCCACAGTGTCTTGGAATGATATTACTACACCCTTTAGCCACAGTGTCTTGGACTGATATTACTCCACCCTTTAGCCACAGTGTCTTGGAATGATATTACTCCACCCTTTAGCCACAGTGTCTTGGAATAATATTACTCTACCCTTTAGCCACAGTGTCTTGGAATGATATTACTCCACCCTTTAGCCACAGTGTCTTGGAATGATATTACTCTACCCTTTATCCACAATGTCTTGCAATGATATTACTCCACCCTTTAGCCGCAGCGTCTTGGAATGATATTACTCCACCCTTTAGTCACAGTGTCTTGGAATGGTATTACTACACCCTTTAGCCACAGTGACTTGGAATGATATTACTTCACCCTTTAGCCACAGTGTCTTGGAATGATTTTACTCCACCCTTTTGCCAGTGTCTTGGAATGATATTACTCCACCCTTTAGCCACAGTGTCTTGGAATGATATTACTCCACCCTTTAGCCACAGTGCCCTGGAATGATATTACTCTACCCTTTGGCCACAGTGCCTTGCAATGATATTACTCCACCCTTTTGCCAGTGTCTTGGAATGATATTACTCCACCCTTTAGCCACAGTGTCTTGGAATGATATTACTCCACCCTTTAGCCACAGTGCCTTGGAATGATATTACTCTACCCTTTGGCCACAGTGTCTTGCAATGATATTACTCCACCCTTTAGCTGCAGTGTCTTGGAAAGATATTACTCCACCCTTTAGTCACAGTGTCTTGGAATGATATTACTCCACCCTTTAGTCACAGTGTCTTGGAATGATATTACTACTACACCCTTTAGCCACAGTGTCTTGGAATGATATTACTCCACCCTTTAGCCACATTGTCTTGGAATGATATTACTCCACCCTTTAGCCACATTGTCTTGGAATGATATTACTCCACCCTTTAGTCACAGTGTCTTGGAATGATATTACTACTACACCCTTTAGCCACAGTGTCTTGGAATGATATTACTCCACCCTTTGGTCACAGTGTTTTGGAACCTTATTACTACACCCTTTAGCGACAGTGTCTTGGAATGATATTACTCCACCCTTTGGCCACAGTGTCTTGCTATGATATTACTCCACCCTTTAGCTGCAGTATCTTGGAATGATATTACTCCACCCTTTAGCCACAGTGTCTTGGAATGATATTACTCAACCCTTTAGCCACAGTGTCTTGGAATGATGTCACTCCACCCTTTAGCCACAGTGTCTTGGAATGATATTACTCCATCCTTTAGCCACAGTGTCTTGGAATGATATTAGTCTACTCTTTAGCCACAGTGTCTTGGAATGATATTATTACACCCTTTAGCCACAGTGTCTTGGAATGATATCATTCCACCCTTTAGCCTCAGTGTCTTGGAATGGTGTTGCTTCGTCCTTTTGCCACAGTGTCGTGGAATGATGTTACTTCGTCCTTTAGCCACAGTGTCTTGGAATGGTATTACTCCACCCTTTAGTCACAGTGGCTTGGAATGATATTACTCCGCCCTTTAACTACGGTATCTTGGATGATATTACTCCACCCTTTAGCCACAGTGTCTTGGAATGATGTTACTTTGTCCTTTAGCCACAGAGTCTTGGAATGATGTTACTGCACCCTTTAGCCACAGTGTCTTGGAATGATATTACTCCACCCTTTAGTCACAGTTGCTTGGAATGATATTACTCCACCCTTTAGCCATGGCTATCTTGGAATGATATTACTCCACCCTTTCGCCACAGTGTCTGGGAATGATGTTACTCCACCCTTTAGTCACAGTGTCTTGGAATGATATTACTACACCCTTTAGCCACAGTGTTTTGGACTGATATTATTCCACCCTTTAGCCGCAGTGTCGTGGAATGATGTTACTTCGTCCTTTAGCCACAGTGTCTTGGAATGATATTACTCCACCCTTTAGCCACAGTGTCTTGGAATGATATTACTCCACCCTTTAGCCGCAGTGTCGTGGAATGATGTTACTTCGTCCTTTAGCCACAGTGTCTTGGAATGATATTACTCCACCCTTTAGCCACAGTGTCTTGGAATGATATTACTCCACCCTTTAGCCACAGTGTCTTGGAATTATATTACTCTACCCTTTAGCCACAGTGTCTTGGAATGATATTACTCCACCCTTTAGCCGCAGTGCCTTGGAATGATATTACTCCACTCTTTAGTCACAGTGTCTTTGAATGATATTACTCCACCCTTTAGCCACAGTGTCTTGGATTGATATTACTCTACCCTTTGGCCACAGTGTCTTGGAATGATATTACTCCACCCTTTAGCCAGAGTGTCTTGGAATGATATTACTCTACCCTTTATCCACAGTGTCTTGCAATGATATTACTCCACCCTTTAGCCGCAGTGTCTTGGAATGATATTACTCCACCCTTTAGTCACAGTGTCTTGGAATGATATTACTCCACCCTTTAGCCACAGTGTCTTGGAATGATATTACTCCACCCTTTAGCCACAGTGTCTTGGAATGATGTTACTGCATCCTTTAGCCAAAGTGGTTTGGAATGATATTACTACACCCTTTAGCCACAGTGTCTTGGAACGATATTACTCCACTCTTGAGCCATAGTGTCTTGGAATGATGTTATTTCGTCCTTTAGCCACAGTGTCTTCGAATGATAATACTCCACCCTTTAGCCACAGTGTCTTGGAATGATATTAGTCCACCCTTTAGCCACAGTGTCGTGGAATGATGTTACTTCGTCCTTTAGCCGCGGTGTCTTGGAATGATATTACTACACCCTTTAGCCACAGTGTCTTGGACTGATATTATTCCAGCCTTTAGCCACAGTGTCCTGGAATGATATTACTCCACCCTTTAGCCACAGTGTCGTGGAATGATGTTACTTCGTCCTTTAGCCACAGTGTCTTGGAATGATATTACTCCACCCTTTAGCCACAGTGTCTTGGAATGATATTACTCCACCCTTTAGCCACAGTGTCTTGGAATTATATTACTCTACCCTTTAGCCACAGTGTCTTGGAATGATATTACTCCACCCTTTAGCCGCAGTGCCTTGGAATGATATTATTCCACCCTTTAGTCACAGTGTCTTGGAATGATATTACTCCACCCTTTAGCCACAGTGTCTTGGAATGATATTACTCTACCCTTTGGCCACAGTGTCTTGGAATGATATTACTCCACCCTTTAGCCACTGTGTCTTGGAATGATATTACTCTACCCTTTATCCACAGTGTCTTGCAATGATATTACTCCACCCTTTAGCCGCAGTGTCTTCGAATGATATTACTCCACCCTCAGTCACAGTGTCTTGGAATGATATTACTACACCCTTTAGCCACAGTGACTTGGAATGATATTACTTCACCCTTTAGCCACAGTGTCTTGGAATGATATTACTCCACCCTTTTGCCACAGTGTCTTGGAATGATATTACTCCACCCTTTAGCCACAGTGTCTTGGAATGATATTACTCTACCCTTTGGCCACAGTGTCTTGGAATGATATTACTCCACCCTTTAGCCACTGTGTCTTGGAATGATATTACTCTACCCTTTATCCACAGTGTCTTGCAATGATATTACTCCACCCTTTAGCCGCAGTGTCTTCGAATGATATTACTCCACCCTTAGTCACAGTGTCTTGGAATGATGTTACTTCGTCCTTTAGCCACAGTGACTTGGAATGATATTACTTCACCCTTTAGCCACAGTGTCTTGGAATGATATTACTCCACCCTTTTGCCACAGTGTCTTGGAATGATATTACTCCACCCTTTAGCCACAGTGTCTTGGAATGATATTACTCTACCCTTTGGCCACAGTGTCTTGCAATGATATTACTCCACCCTTTAGCTGCAGTGTCTTGGAAAGATATTACTCCACCCTTTAGTCACAGTGTCTTTGAATGATATTTCTCCACCCTTTAGCCACAGTGACTTGGAATGATATTACTACACCCTTTAGCCTCAGTGTCTTGGAATGATATAACTCCACCCTTTAGCCTCAGTGTCTTGGAATGATGTTGCTTCGTCGTTTTGCCACAGTGTCTTGGAATGATGTTGCCTCGTCCTTTAGCCACAGTGTCTTGGGAATGTTATGACTTCACCCTTTAGCCACGGTATCTTTGGAATGATATTACTCCACCCTTTAGCCACAGTGTCTTCGAATAATGTTTCTTCATCAACTATCTGCAGTGCCTTGGGAATGAAACAGCTCTACTCTTTTGCCACAGCGTATATGGGGTGATATTCCTCCAGCCTTCAGTCGCAGTGTCTG
The DNA here is from genome assembly GCA_031216915.1 of Pictodentalium vernedei. NCBI lineage: Eukaryota > Metazoa > Mollusca > Scaphopoda > Dentaliida > Dentaliidae > Pictodentalium > Pictodentalium vernedei. The sequence goes on along the minus strand of CM062290.1, from coordinate 18,624,325 downwards.
GGGAGTGAATAACTCCACCCTTTAGCCACAGTGTCTTTGAATGATGTTATTTCATGCTTTTGCCACAGTGTCTGGGGAATGTTCAAGCTTGGAAATAAGAAATCTGTTATTTTGCAGAACAAGGTCCCCAGAGGGGAAATTTGCTGATGCGATCCAATATAGTTGGCCAATTTATTCCCTGGGTACCTCTTTCTGTTTAGACTTGAGACCTTGATTCAGAATGAGGTCCACCGGGGGTAAATTTAGTGATGCTACCCTGAAGGGCAGCATCACCAAATTGACGCTCTGGGGACCTCATTTTTCAGTTGACCATCTGCTTATTTCCAGACTAGGGAGGGTTATGACTCCACCCTCTAGCCATGGTGTCTTTGGGAGGATATTACTCCGCCCTTTAGCCACCAGGACCCAGGGATGAGATTACTTCATTCTTTAGCCACAGTGTCTGGAAAATGATATCACAGTTTCCGGGGAGTAAAATAACTCCACCCTTTAGCCATAGTGTCTGGGGAATGGAAGAACTACACCGTTTAGCCACAGTATCTGTGAGGTGGTATTACTACAATCTTTAGCTACAGCTTTAGAGGAATGCTATTACTCTTTAGCCACAGATGTCTGGAGAATGATTTTTCTCCATCCTTTTGCCACAGAGTTGGTAAAGTGATATTACTCCACACTTTTGCCACAATGTGTGGGGAATGGTTAAAATCCACCCTTTATCCATAGTGCCTGTGGGGATGGTATTACTCCACCCTTCAGACACATTGTCTGGATAATGAAATAACTCCATCCTTTAGCCACAGAGTCTGCAGAATGAAATAACTCCACCCTTTAATAACTCCCAGTGTCTGGATAGTGTACAAAGTGTCTGTGAAATGAAATAACACCACTTTCAGCCAGTGTCTGTGGAATGAAATAACTTCACCCTTTAGCTACAGTGCCTGGGGAATGATATAACTCCACCATTTAGTCACAGTGTCTGGAGAATGAAAATAATTCCACACTTTCGCCACAGTGTCGATGGAATGAAATAACTTCACCATTTGGACATAGTGTCAGGAGAAGGAAATAACTCCACCCTTTAGCCACACTGCCTTGGAATGATGGGACAACATCCTTTAAACACAGTGTTGGTGGAATGTTATTACTCCACCCTTTGGCCACGGTATCTTTGGGATGATATTATTTCATACTTTAGCCACGGTATCTTTCAGATGATATTTCTCCACCCTTTAGCCACGGTATCGTTGGTATGATATTAATTACTCAACCCGTTAGCCACAGTGTCTTGGAATGATGTTATTTCATCCTTTAGCCACAGTGTCTGGCGAATGTTCAGCCTTGGAAATAAGTAATCTGTCATTGCAGAACGAGGTCCCCAGAGGGGTAATTTGCTGATGCGATCCCATACAGTTGGTCAATTTATTCTCTGTGTACCTCTTTCTGTTTAGTCTTGAGACCTTGATTCAGAATGAGGTTCTCCGAGGGTAAATGTATTGATGCTAATCTGCAGGGTTGCATCACCAATTTGACCCTCTGGGAACCTCATTTTTGATATGGCCGTCTGCTTATTTCCAGGCTTGGGAAGGATATTACTCCACCCTTTAGCCATGGTATCTTTGAGATGTATTACTCCACCAGGCCTGGAAATCAGATTACGTCATCCTTTAACCACTGTGTCTGGAGAATGATAGAACTCTATCCTTTAGTCGCAGTGTATATGGGTGATATTACTGCATCCTTTAGCCACAGTGTTAGGGGAGTGAAATAACTCCACTCTTTAGCCACAGTGCGAGGAGATATTACTACAACCTTTGGCTACAGTGACTGGGGAATGATATTACTCCACCGTAAGCCGCAGTGTCTGGGAAATGATATCACTCCACCCTTTAGCAACAGTGTCTGGGGAATAAAATTATGGGAAATGATATCACTCAACCCTTTATCCACTGTATCTGTGGGGTGACATTACTACAAACCTTAGCTACAGTGTCTGGGAAATGGTATTACTCATCCATTTAGCAACTGTGTCTGGGAAATGATATTATTCCACTCTTTAACAACAGCGTCTGAGGGTGAATTTACTCCATCCTTTCGCCACAGTGTCTGGGGAATGACATTACTCCATCCATGTCTCTGGGATGATATTACATCATCATTTAGTCACGATGTTTGGTGGATATTACTTTATCCTTAACAACAGTGTCTGAATGATGAGCTTATTTCACCCTTTAGCCACAGTGTCTGTGGAGTGTTATTTCTCCACGCTCCACCCCGAGCGTCTGAACAATGTTATTATTCCACCATTTAGCCACGGTGTCTGAAGGATTAAGTTACTTCACCCTTTAGATACAGTGTCTGTGGAGTGAAATTACTACACCCTTCAGCTACAGTGTCTGTGGGGTGATGTTACTCCACGCTTTAGCCACAGTGCCGGGGCAATGCTTTTACTCCACTCCTGCTGTGGGTTGATATTACTTTCTGGAAATTATATTACTTTAGCCACAGCGACTGTGGAATGATATTACTCCGCACTTTAGCCACAGTGTCTGTGAGGTGATATTGCTCCATACTTTATCCACAGTGTCTGTGGGATGATATTATTTACTCCATATTGAGCACAGTGTCTAGGGATGGTATATCTCCACACTTTAACCAGAGTATTTGGTGGATGATATTACCCCATACTTTAGCCTCAATATCTGTGGGATGATATATCTCCACACCTTAGCCACAGTGTCTGGTGGATGATATTACTCCATACTTTAGCCACAGTGTCTAGGGATGATATCACTCCATACTTTAGCCACAGTGTCCAGGGATGATATATCTCTACTTTTTGGCCAATGTGTCTGGTGGATGATATTACTCCATATTTTAGCCACAGTGTCTGTCAGATGATATCTCTCCATACTTTAGCCACAATGTTTGAGAGATAATATTACTCCATGCACAGCTTCTACGGAGGATATCACTTCACACTTTAGCCACAGTGTCTATTGGATGATATTACTTCATACTTTAGCCACAATGTCTGTTGGATGATATTACTCCATACTTTAGCCGCAGTGTGTGTGGGATGATATATCGCCACCCTTTAGCCGCAGTGTCTGTGAGATGATATATCTCCACCCTTTAGCCAAAGAGTCTATGAGATGACATTACTCCATACTTTAGCCACAGCGTCTGGTGGATGAAATGACTCTATATTTTTATCACATGTCTGTGAGATGATATTACTCCATACTGTAGACACAGTGACTGTGGGATGATATTATATCTCCACCGTTTAACCAAAGTGTCTATGGGATGAAATTACTCTATACTTTTACCACAATGTCTGTGAGATGATATTACTCCATACTGTAGCCACAGTATCTGTGGGATTATATATCTCCACCCTTTAGCCACAGTGTGTGAGAGACGATATTACTCCATACTTTAGCCACACTGTCGCCCGGATGATATTACTTCATGCTTTCGCCACAGTGTCTAAGGGATGATATTTCTCCAAACTTTAGACACACTATCTGTACAATGATATTACTTCATACTTCAGCCACACCGTCTGTACAATGACATTACTCCATACTTTAGCCACAGTGTCTGTGGGATGATAGAGATTCATTCTTTAGCCACAGTGTCTATGAGATGATATTACTTCATACTTTAGCCACAGTGTCTGTGGGGTGATATTACTTCACACTTTAGCCAAACTGTGTGTGAGATGATATTACTTCATAGTTTAGGCACAGTGTCTGTAGGATGATATTACTCCAAACTTTAGGCACAGGCTGTGGGATGATATTACTCCATACTTTAGCCACATTGTCTGTAGGATGAAATTACTCCATAATTTAGCCACATTGTCTGCGGGATGATATTCCCCACAGTGTCTGTGATATGATATTACTTCATACTTTCCCCACAGTGTCTAAAGGATGACATTACTTCATACTTTAGCCACAGAGTCTAGGGATAATATAATGTTACTTCATACTTTACCCACAGTGTCTGAGGGATGATACTATTTCATACTTTAGTCACAGTGTCCGTGAGATGATATTTCTCCATGCTTTTAGCGACAGTGTCTGCGGTTTGTTATTACTTCATACTTTAGCCAGTGTGTCTCGAGATGACACATCTTCATCCTTCAGCCACATTGTCTGTGGGTGATATTCCTCCATAATTTATCCACAGTTACTCTGGGGTGATATTACTCCATACTGTAGCCACAGTGTCTGGTGGGTGATATTACTGTATACTTTAGCCACAGTGTCTCTGGGATGATATTACTCTATACTTTAGCCACAGTGTCGTGGGATAATATTACTCCATACTTTAGCCAGTGTGTGTGTGGGATGATATACCTCCATACTTAACCACAGTGTTTGTGGGATGATATTACTTCGTACTTTAGCAAGAGGGGCTGTGGGATGATATTACTCCATACTTAACCACAGCGTCTGTGGGATGATATTACTCCATACTGAACCACAGTGTCTGTGGGATGATATTACTCCATACTTAACGACAGTGTCTGTGGGATGATATTACTCCATTCTTTAGCCACAGTGTCTGTGGGGTGATATTACTTTATATTATAACCACAGTGTCTGAGGTATGATATTACTTCATATTTTAGCCACAGTGTCTGTGGGATGATATTACTTCATATTGTAACCACAGTGTCTGTGAGATGATATTACTCCATACTTAACGACAGTGTCTGTGGGATGATATTACTCCATTCTTTAGCCACAGTGTCTGTGGGGTGATATTACTTTATATTATAACCACAGTGTCTGAGGTATGATATTACTTCATATTTTAGCCACAGTGTCTGTGGGATGATATTACTTCATATTTTAACCACAGTGTCCGTGAGATGATATTACTCCATTCTTCAGCCACATGGTCTAGGGATAGTATTACTCCATATTTTAGCCAATGTGTCTTTGGGACGATATACCTCCGTACTTAACCACAGTGTTTGTGGGATGATATTACTTCATACTTTATCCACAGTGTCTGTGCGATGATATTACTCCATACTTTAGCCGCGGTATCTTGGGATGATATTACTTCATACTTTACCCGCAGTGTCTGTGTGGTCATATTATTGCATACTTTAGTTGCAGAGTCCGTGGGATGATATTCCTTCATACTAAACCACAGCGTCTGAGAGATGATATTACTCCACACTTAACCACAGCGTGCGAGAGATGATATTACTCCATACTTAACCACAGCGTCTGAGAGATAAAATTACTCCATACTTAAGACACAGTATCTTTTGGATGATATTATTTCATAGTTTACCCACAGTGTCTGGGCCTGATATCATTCTATCATTTTGGGTCATGTTGCAACTATTTCAGCATGGTATACATACATTTTTGGGTAAAACAATCGTTCGAAGGCCGTGGGTTCATAACTAGACAGGAGCTTAAATGATAGTTTAATTCTACAACCTTATAGAGCCATATTTGGTTGTTCGATTCACTAATAAACGAACCTCTCTGCCGAAGTAAAATAGAATTGACCACTTTTGTGATCAGTTTGAAATGCACAGGGGTGAAGGGCTTGATATCTGATTCATTTGATGCGCAAATATTTTCCGCTACACAACAATAATAAAAAGGTCAATAAAGCCTTTTTACATCTTTGTATAATTCATGTTATGCTAATGCATATAGCAGGTATACATTGCTTTGCCTAATAAAAATCGAAAATAGAGAGTTTAATGCAGTCACGGTTGCTCTTCAAAGGTGAAGAAAAATGTCTTTAAAAACCTCTTGAAAGTAGGGTTTTTTTTGATACATAAATGACTTTTAAACTTCCCTTGAGTTAACGGGTAATATACATGAAATCATTTCCATTTCGAGACGCCACGTGCATGTATCTCATTAGCGCAGAGTTTCTATGGTGATCACAAATATCTATTATGCCCTCAATTATTAACCCTTTACCCAACGAATCGGCCACATCCGCCCGCATAATATGCAAATTCAGCAGCAGAAAAAATACTATTTTTCAAAACATTTCATGAAAACCATATCATGTGACCCCTCTTTGGAACGAGCTCGTCGAGCTCGTTCCAAAGAGGGGTCATATGATATGGTTTTGTTAAAAATTTGAAAAATTAAAAAAAATTATATTTAAAATAATAAATTATGATATCGCCTGCGTTGGGAAAAGGGTTAAACTTAGTTTTCAACTCCATAGATTGTTCGTCATTTATCAACCTTTTCTAACAATTGCTAACATGAGTAACTATCACTTATAAAAGAATTCAGCAAAATTTATGTTATAGGGATAGATTAGAAACAGCACGGATATAGGGTCCGTCAGAGGCGGGAATCCATGATATTGCCCACGAATCTGGCCCACAACACGTTACTATCATCACAAGTCGTCCATTGAATTAGAATGAGAGCAGTCAATATTGCATAGGCGGAAGTTAGGGGTGTCTTGGAGATGCCCAGTCTGTTAAATCCTTAATTTCGTGTACTTTGCCCAAGAAGTCGAGGAAACACCTTCTTCAGAAGTCCAAATTCGAAAATTCTAAATAAAAAAAAATGAATTTCAACTGCAAAAGTTAATGATGACCGTCATGTCTCCAGTTGCTATCCTTTATACGTTCCCCTCCCTCTCCGCTTCAAGACCAAGATAGCATGTTCCTGGTTGGTCTCGCTCGTTCCACCTCCCATATAACCAACCTTAAGACTCAGATTGAATATTTTTCTGGCACCGCGATCAAGCGACTATTAAAAGGCCTGGGTCTCTTTACAGAATTAACTCAGGTCTCAACATTCCTCTCACCAGCCTTCTCGGATAAATAACCGAGCAGTTTCTTTTGCAAAATCCTCAAATATCCTTAAGGGTCTTTGTTCAATTCTGAGTTGAAAGATAAGGCTAATTTTGGAATATGTAATATCACGGTAAAATTAGCATGAAATTGTCCTTTTTTAACATATTACAATTTATTTTACAATAAATAAGTCATCCAACGAAGTTGAAATGACTGAAGGCGATCACCAGCCTTTTTTTAGTCGGCCACGATTTAGGGTAGTTTCCCTTCTGCGATTGTGGTAAAATGTTGACAACCTTATAGCCATGTCGTCCCCTGAGTTCCAATGGGTTCTATGTGCCAGGAGGAACACCCACCCACCCACCCTGCCAGGAGGCACATAGAGCACATTGGAACTCAGGGGACGATGTCTTTCTAGTTGTCACTACTCTTTAGATTTTTGTTTCGATGCCTTTATCTAAAACAGTGGGAGGGCGGTCTTTATCTAAAACAGTGGGAGGGCGGTCTTTATCTAAAACAGTGGGAGGGCGGTCTTTATCTAAAACAGTGGGAGGGCGGTCTTTATCTAAAACAGTGGGAGGACGGTCTTTATCTAAAACAGTGGGAGGGCGGTCTTTATCTAAAACAGTGGGAGAGCGGTCTTTATCTAAAACAGTGGGAGGACGGTCTTTATCTAAAACAGTGGGAGGGCGGTCTTTATCTAAAACAGTGGGAGGGCGGTCTTTATCTAAACAGTGGGAAGGCGGTCTTTATCTAAAACAGTGGGAGGGCGGTCTTTATCTAAAACAGTGGGCGGGCGGTCGTTATCTAAAACAGTGGGAGGACGGTCTTTATCTAAACAGTGGGAGGGCGGTCTTTATCTAAAACAGTGGGAGGGCGGTCTTTATCTAAAACAGTAGGAGGACGGTCTTTATCTAAAACAGTGGGAGGACGGTCTTTATCTAAAACAGTGGGAGGACGGTCTTTATCTAAAACAGTGGGAGGGCGGTCTTTATCTAAACAGTGGGAGGGCGGTCTTTATCTAAAACAGTGGGAGGGCGGACTTTATCTAAAACAGTGGGAGGGCGGTCTTTATCTAAAACAGTGGGAGGGCGGTCTTTATCTAAAACAGTGGGAGGACGGTCTTTATCTAAACAGTGGGAGGCGATCTTTATCTAAAACAGTGGGAGGGCGGTCTTTATCTAAAACAGTGGGAGGACGGTCTTTATCTAAAACAGTGGGAGGGCGGTCTTTATCTAAAACAGTGGGAGGGCGGTCCTTATCTAAACAGTTGGAGGGCGGTCTTTATCTAAAACAGTGGGAGGGCGGTCTTTATCTAAAACAGTGGGAGGGCGGTCTTTATCTAAAACAGTGGGAGGGCGGTCTTTATCTAAACAGTGGGAGGGCGGTCTTTATCTAAACAGTGGGAGGGCGGTCTTTATCTAAACAGTGGGAGGGCGGTCTTTATCTAAAACAGTGGGAGGGCGGTCTTTATCTAAAACAGTGGGAGGGCGGTCTTTATCTAAACAGTGGGAGGGTGGTCTTTATCTAACACAGTGGGAGGGTGGTCTTTATCTAAACAGTGGGAGGTCGGTCTTTATCTAAACAGTGGGAGGGCTGTCTTTATCTAAAACAGTGGGAAGGCTGTCTTTATCTAAAACAGTGGGAGGGCGGTCTTTATCTAAACAGTGGGAGGGCGGTCTTTATCTAAAACAGTTGGAGGGCGGTCTTTATCTAAACAGTGGGAGGGCGGTCTTTATCTAAAACAGTGGGAGGGCGGTCTTCATGTAAAACAGTGGGTGGGCGGTCATTATCTAAAACAGTGGGAGAGCGGTCTTTATCTAAAACAGTGGGGGGCGGTCTTTATCTAAACAGTGGGAGGGCGGTCTTTCTCTAAAACAGTGGGAAGGCGGTCTTTATCTAAAACAGTGGGAGGGCGGTCTTTATCTAAAACAGTGGGAGGGCGGTCTTTATCTAAACAGTGGGAGGGCGGTCTTTATCTAAAACAGTGGGAGGGCGGTCTTTATCTAAAACAGTGGGAGGGCGGTCTTTATCTAAAACAGTGGGAGGGCGGTCTTTATCTAAACAGTGGGAAGGCGGTCTTTATCTAAAACAGTGGGAGGGCGCCCTTTATCTAAAACAGTGGGAGGGCGGTCTTGCGGTCGCTCGTCCGGGTTGGCGGGCGTCAGGACGTATCGCACTTTTAGCGCAAAAAGTAGAATAAACGTTCTCCGAGTTTAGCTAATATTTGCAAGAATATCCCAAGCAAGTCTGAGAACTGGTCCGCCCCGATTTTTCGTTACATATACTACTCAAACTTTGCTAAGCTCCACATATTTGACACATCATTGTGAAATTTTCTTGAGACACATTTGCGATATTTTTGGTGGATATGATTGAGGAATGTATTGAGATGGTCCCCAGTATTTACATTAGCTCTCTTGACAGGCAGACTTTTCGTGACAGTCATGGAAAGCACGTACCCCTTGATTTTCATAAATTTTTCGTGTACTTTCTACAAGCACATGAGATGTGTAGAGTATTCAGTCTTCATTTCATCACAAACCCTTATGATTTAATGATTGAATATGGCGAATGCAAATGTAAGAAGACATTTGGCTGAAGCAGAAATGTGGTGGGCTGTAGGGATGGTGGAATAAGAGGGTACCCATCATCAGGTTGGGTTGGTGAAGCCCTTGGTGTCCACCATACGATGATCACCAGAGCCTGGGCAAGATTTCAGCAGTATGGCACGCCAGTCAGACGACATGGTGGTGGCAGAGACAGGGCAACATCTGCAGCTGAACACCGGTTTTTGATCATTCAGGCCCGTAGGAACCGCTTTGACACAGCAACCCAGCTTCGCAGTGACCTTCAGAATGCATCCGGGGTAAATGTTTCGACGCAGACTATCTAGGAAAGGTTTCACGATGGTGGTCCCCGATCGAGAAGACCATGTATTCGCATTCCGCTGTCCCAGAACCACCGCCAGGAACGATATGAATGGGCCATGGATCACGTTGCATGGGCCAGAGATTGACGACCTGTCCTTTTTACAGATGAGTCAAGGTACTGACTAAACAACACAGATAGGCGTTCTAGGGTATGGAAAAGATCAGGAGAACCATTCCATGCAGCCAACATTGCTGAGCATAACCGCTATGGTGGAGGGTGAATAATGGTCTATGGCGGCAGCATCTGGGATGGACGTACAGAGCTCTGTGTCCTTGACCGTGGTACATTGGCTGCACAGCGGTATATTGATGAGATCCTGGATGCCCACATCAGATTGTATGCAGGCGCAGTGGGTGATAGATTCATTCTGATGGACGATAATGCCCGTCCTCATGTTGCCCATGTTGTCCGGGAGTGCCGACAGAGGGCGGAGATTGAGCGTATGGACTGGCCAGCAAGATCCCTTGGCCTCAATCCAATCGAACATGTCTGGAATGAGTTGCAGCTTGCAATTTCAGTCCGTCCAGTCCAACCAAGAAGTGTTCAGGAGCTTGGTGCCATGCTGGTCCAACAGTGGAACAACATCCCACAAAGGACCATCTGGAACCTGATTGGGAGCATGAGAAGGCGTTGTCAAGCTGTAATTAACAATAATGGGTCTCATACTCGATATTGAACCCATATCAGTTCGCTCCATCAACTTTTTGGCAAATTTGAAATTTCCTCTTTTACCAATAATATCCATTTTCCACGGTTATCGTATTCAAAGGCTAAAAAATAATGTTAAACACAAATAAAATCTTAATTTCTGTACTTAAATCATTAAAGATATAATTAAATATAAAATATCTACACTTTTCATAACAAAATTTCAACTAAAACGTAAAACAGGTAGTTGGATATACTTGGGGCATAGCAAACTTTGAGGAGTAAAGTTCTAGGCCTTAATAAGTCAATTTTTACGAATATTTAGCTCGTTAGCGCAATAACTTGAACAAACGTTCTCCGATTTTACTAATATTTACCATACAGGTCTTTTGCAAGAATATCTGAAGCAAGTCAAGAACTGGCCCGGTGCGATTTTTGGTTACATAGTTATGCGCCTTAATTAGTCGCTTTTGACGAATTTTGAGCTCGTTAGCTCAATAACTTGAACAAACGTTCTTCGATTTGACTAATATTTGCCGTACAGGTTTTTTTGCAATAATATCTCAAGCAGGTTCGAAAACTGGCCCGACCCGGCCCGATTTTTCATTACTGAGTTATGGGCCTTAATTAATTTTTATGAATTCTGAACTTTTTAGCATTACAACTTGAACAAAGGTTCCAGATTTGACAACCGGTATATGATAACCGGGTTACGGACATGCAACACTCTACGATTACCACCGCAACTCGACGCCTGCATCTCCGATGCGCACCTCTTGTTTTACATATACTCCTCCAATAAAAACAATATCTTAAAATGCAATGATTTTTTAGCCGACGAAAAATTCGACTGGGGTTGTCGTTGCGGCGACGGTTGGACACCAGCTCCGCAAAAATAATAGTTCATCCAATTTTCATGAAATTTTAGTATGTTATACAGTTAAAAAAATAACAAGATTGATGTTTGGATTGATAGATTTAACGGCATTGCGTTTACGTTTTTACGCCACTTTATGTTTTTACACCCCTACCATCTGTGGACAACCCTACCGCAATATTTGGTTACATTTCCTATTAAAATATATTACATACACCTCCACTACTACAGGGTGGCTCTTGAGCATTTATATGGCCACAAACGCATTACATAGTTTGTTGTGACGTCAATTCTTACCCCCTTTCCTTGTAGTGAGAGGTCTACCTCTACATCTGTTAACATGTACCGTTATAATATATTTTACGCAGCTCAATTAATAATTTGGAAGGTGGCCTCATCGTATTTATATGACTATGGGGGCAACACTGGAAACGCGATGACGTCAAAATTAATGCAACGGGTATATGAAAAGCAACACTCCCATCCCCGCCCGCTCACTCACAGCCCTGACTCAATATCTGCTAACACGTGCCACTATAATATATTACATACACCTAAATTAAAAATTAAAAGATAGCCTCGTCTCATTTTTGTGGCCATGGAGGCAGCACAGATCGTTAATTACGACAATAGTGACCAAAAAATGCGAAAAGCGCTACACCCTCCACCTTAGTGACAGTCCTACCTCTATATCTGGTAACATGTACCACTATAATATATTACATCCACTTCACTCAAAAATCAGAAGGTGGCCTCATCGCATTCATACCATCATGGAATCAACGAACACAACGCTATAACGTCAAATGTGATGGTGGTGCGAAAAACACTACCTCCCTCATTTGGTTACAGTCCTATCACCAGACTACAAAACACAGCTCTGTAATGATATAAGAGACACTAAAAGGACTAGCCTCATGATCTTGAAATCTTTGACCACGTAAGTGTTTCTTCAAATCTGGAAAGAGATGGTAGCTACCAAGTGACTACCATCTCTTTCCAAATTAAATAACACACGACGTTATGTAATGTCAAATTCAAAGCCATAATGGCAAATAATCACCCGACGTTATGTAATGGCAAATTCAAAGCCATAATGGCAAATAATCACCCGACGTTATGTAATGTCAAATTCAAAGCCATAATGGCAAATAATCACCCGACGTTATGTAACGGCAAATTCAAAGCCATAATGGCAAATAAACACCCGACGTTATGTTATGTCAAATTCAAAGCCATAATGGCAGATAATCACCCGACGTTATGTAATGGCAAATTCAAAGCCATAATGGCAAACAATCATCCGACGTTATGTAATGTCAAATTCAATGCCATGATGGCAAACAATCATCCGACGTTATGTACTGTCAAATTCAATGCCATAATGGCAAATAATCATCCGACGTTATGTAATGTCAAATTCAATGCCATAATGGCAAATAATCATCCGACGTTATGTAATGTCAAATTCAATGCCATAATGGCAAATAACCACCCGACGTCATGTTATGGCAAATTTAATGCCATAATGGCAAACAATCATCCGACGTTATGTACTGTCAAATTCAATGCCATAATGGCAAATAATCATCCGACGTTGTGTAATGTCAAATTCAAAGCCATAATGGCAAATAACCACCCGACTTATGTAATGGCAAATTTAATGCCATAATGGCAAATAATCATCCGACGTTATGTAATGTCAAATTCAATGCCATAATGGCAAATAATCATCCGACGTTATGTAATGGCAAATTTAATGCCATAATGGCAAATAACCACCCGACGTTATGTAATGGCAAATTTAATGCCATAATGGCAAGTAATCACCCGACGTTAGGTAATGGCAAATTTAATGCCATAATGGCAAATAATCATCCGACGTTATGTAATGGCAAATTCAAAGTCATAATGGCAAATAATCACCCGACGTCCACTGAGTTATTTTTCAATTTAACAACCTTGCCCTGGCTCTTCCACTATATTTTTCATTGTAAGTTATTCAGTACTCTCATGTAGACCTCCTACATGTCTGTCTGTCTGTCTGTCTGTCTGTCTGTCTGTCTGTCTGTCTGTCTGTCTGTCTGTCTGTCTGTCTGTCTGTCTGTCTGTCTGTCTGTCTGTCTGTCTGTCTGTCTGTCTGTCTGTCTGTCTGTCTGTCTGTCTGTCTGTCTGTCTGTCTGTCTGTCTGTTCATCAGACATGGTGTTTCTTTGCTTTTCACTTGCCTGGATCTACATTTTCAATAAGTGGCAGCTGACTAACTTTCACCCCCCCCCCCCTCCCCCACCACACACACAAGTATATTAAACATCAAATACCACTATATTCTTGAAGCAAATGTCTGATTCATCCTCTTTGGAAACACGTTTTCAACAATTTCAATCTTTTTGCCAGAATGGATGTCTGTGGGGATTAAAACAAAGGTTATGAAAGTGCACTTATGGGAACTTGCAGCATAAGCATAGCATTATAGAATCAATGTTTGATGGTTTACGCATCTTACCAGTGTTGAGATATCACAGTAGCAGGTACTGGTCATTCTTTTGGAAAAAACACTGTTTTATGTTTTGTCAGTGCCATACCAATGACTCTATGTGCCTTTACTGAGAAAACTGAGGCTTTTCCTTTACAAAAATTGCAAAATATTCATCAAATACAATGTGAAATGTCTTCAGAAGCCAGACTGTGATTTAAAATCTATTACAGATGGGAAAGTTCATATCACAGTAGGTTTGTTTTGGGTCAATATCAATTAAATTATGAATTATATCATAGATTTTGATGAAAAGGGGCACACCGGGGGGTCCTATTCAGAGCAAAATTTTACTACATCAGATGGTAGAATACAATTTGACATCAGTTGTTAAGATAAACTGGTATAGTCCTTTAATATTGGTGAAATATATAGCTGCATCCCCGATTTTGGAAACAAAATTGACATCCATATTGTTCCATGGGCGTTGGGACACTGTTTTGCTTACAGTATGGTTAAATGAGACAGCTTTTTCTAAAAATAGTTTGTTCTGATGCAGATTTTAGTTTTATTTTGGGATCAGGGTAGCTTTTCAAAGAGAGCTGTAAATTCTCATCCTTCTCAGGTAATTTATAAAGTAGCAGGATAGAAAAATCTTTTGGAGGCAATACCAGTTTTCACGCCCACTTTACAAAGTTTGGACACTTTTCCTTAAAAGAGCAAATTTTCCATGTTTTTGACTCAGCCAAAGCCAAAAGTTGGATTATAATGCAGAAATGACTCTTTTAACCCATACAAGTGGTAAGATGTCTCTATGGTGGGGTTGGGGATGATTATAGGTATCGCAGAATTAAATATTGAAATTAGAGAAATGATGCAATCTCTAAAAATAAACAGCCTTGGGAAAATCCATTGTTTCAATAAACGTTTGAAATATTCTATTGACATCTTGCATTATTGTTGAATATTCCTGATAAAAAAGAGGGTGATTTGATGACTTTTGGACCTAAAAAATACTATTTAATTTTTGTGTGTTTTTGTAGGGAATTCCCTGAAAAATATGTGCACGTGACCGGTACTTCCCTTTGTGTCAGTTTTTCTCTCATATTTGTTGCATGACCCCCTGTTTTCAGATCAGAAAAAGTTGTCTGAAGGGCTATACTTGACAGAGATATTTGAATGCCAAAATTAAAGTGATGCGATCATATTTTTATGATTATGGAAGTTTACACCGGTCTGGGAACTCATACACCCTCGGCTTCGCCTCAGGGTGTATGAGTTCCCAAACCGGTGTAAATTCCCATGCACCCTGGAAAACACAAGGATAACTAATAACATCATAATTATATAATTAACTTTGTTTGCATTTGCTTATTCTGTTCTTTGGTATTCTACTTACTTGATTCTGAACTTAACTCAAATTACTTACTGCGAGTCCCGAGGATTAACAAAGTAATTAATAATAATGAGTAATAAATAAATAATGAGGTGTGAAACTGTTAAAAGTGCATGCAATTTTTATAAGTTATTTTGTTTTACAAACTAATGTCTGCAATTACAATGATACAGCTAGAATAAATGAAGTGAGGGACAAAATAGTTTTCTGATGCCAATAGTAGGAGAGAAAAGGTATCCCCCACCACACATCACAGTGTACGGGATTCAATTTCTAAAACTCCCCACTTCATTTCACGGTGTGCTGGATTGAATCTGTAAAAATTGTAGCCATAAACTCCGCACATCACAGTGTACAGGACTTAATCTGTTAAAAGTGTAATCCTAAACTCCCCATTCCACTTCACAGTGTATTGGATTCATTCCGTAAAAAATTGTATTCATAAACTCTCCAGTTCAGAGTGTACAGGTCTTAATCTGTAAAAAGTGTAATCATAAACTCCCCATTTCACTTCACATTGTACTGGATTCAGTCTGTAAAAAGTGTAGTCATAAACTCCCCACTTCACAGTGTACAGGACTTAATCTGTAAAAAGTGTAATCATAAACTCCCCATTTCACTTCACAGTGTACAGGACTTAATCTGTAAAAATTATAGTCATAGACTCCCCACTTCACAGTGTACAGGACTTAATCTGTAAAAAGTGTAATCATAAACTCCCCATTTCACTTCACAGTGTACAGGACTTAATCTGTAAAAATTATAGTCATAGACTCCCCACTTCACAGTGTACAGGACTTAATCTGTGAAAAGTGTAATCATAAACTCCCCATTTCACTTCACAGTGTACAGGACTTAATCTGTAAAAATTATAGTCATAGACTCCCCACTTCACAGTGTACAGGACTTAATCTGTGAAAAGTGTAATCATAAACTCCCCATTTCACTTCACAGTGTACAGGACTTAATCTGTAAAAATCATAGTCATAAACTCCCCACTTCACAGTGTATAGGACTTAATCTGTAAAAATTATAGTCATAAACTCCCCACTTCACAGTGTACAGGACTTAATCTGTAAAAATTATAGTCATAAACTCCCCACTTCACAGTGTATAGGACTTAATCTGTAAAAGCGTAATCATAAACTCCCCGTTTCACTTCACAGTGTACTGGATTCAATCTGTAAAAAGTGTAGTAATAAACACCCCACTTCACTTCACAGTGTACTGGATTCAATTTGTAAAAATGTATAGTCATAAACTCCC
This sequence comes from Pictodentalium vernedei, assembly GCA_031216915.1. NCBI lineage: Eukaryota > Metazoa > Mollusca > Scaphopoda > Dentaliida > Dentaliidae > Pictodentalium > Pictodentalium vernedei. The sequence goes on along the minus strand of CM062290.1, from coordinate 18,607,918 downwards.
CACTTCATTTCACGGTGTACTGGATTCAATCTGTAAAAAGTATAGTCATAGACTCCCCACCTCACTTCAGGGTATACTGGATTCAATCTGTAAAAAGTGAGGTCATAAACTCCCCACTTCACTTCGCAGTCTACTGTATTCAGTCTGTAAAAAGTGTAGTCATAAACTTTCCACTTCACTTCAAGGTGTACTGGATTCGATTTGTAAAAAGTGTAGTCATAAACTCACCACTTCACTTCGCAGTCAACTGTATTCAGTCTGTAAAAAGTGTAGTCATACGCACATTAATTATATGGTGGGAAAAATCAAGATCAATGAATCAATGTTTAGAAATTTGAACTCATTAGAAAATGCCCTAAAACACACGGCAAAACAACGGTCAAGATTAACAGAACTAAAAAAAACTGAAAGGAAACAGTGTTGTAGGTTGATTGGTTATGTTGTTCATATATATTTGTTTAACTATTTATTGGGGTTTGCCGACACTTTCGACAGCCAGAGCTAGTTCGTGGTGGACAGTTTTACGGATGGAGGAAGTACCCAGAGAGAACCACACAGCGAGTAACTATCAGACTCCTGAACGTACTAATTCCACACAAGCAGGGTTAGTATTGACTGAAGACAAGAGAACCATCGACGTGCTGTATGCCTTAGTACACAGCGCCACCGCACCCCACGTTGGCAAACGGAATCAAGTGCCTTTCCCAAGGACACACAACGCAGTTACCCCTGGCGGGGATCGAAGCAAGCATCATTCGGTTTGAAGTCCAAATTCCGTAACCACTGAGCCACTACGCTCCCGTTCATACATATACCCTGTTCCAATGTAAACTGAATTTCGTTGTCTGTCTTTTTCACATAATTCTGATATTGTGATGTTACTTCGTTATACGGATATAATGAATGTCGGTTAAAGCGAACCATTTTCGTGGTCCACGTGACTTCGTTACAGTTTTGTAACTACAGTGAGAATGTTGATATCAGTATATCCATTGTTCATGGGTGATCATGTTTATTCCCCACCTTCAGATTTGTTTATTTATTGGGATTTAATGACACTTTCAACAGCCAGTATCATTTTGTGGCAGACAGTTTTACGGGTGGAGGAAGCCGGGGAGAATAACCGAGCACTGGCGAGCAGGTACGAAACTCCTCAACGAACTAAATGCACACAAACAGTGTTAACATTGGTTGAAGACAAGTGCACCATCGACGTGCAGTACGCCTTAGTAGACAGTGCCACCGTGCCCACACTAAGTACACAACGCCAACGTGCCCCCACTAAGTAAACAGCGCCAACGTGCCCCCACGAAGTACACAGCGCCAACGTGCCCCCACTAACTGCGCACCGCCAATGTGCCCCCAATAAGTACACAGCGTCACCGTGCCCATCTAAGCACAGAGCGCCAACGTGTTCCTACTAAGTACACAGCGCCACCGTGCCCCACTAAGTACACAGCGCCAACGTGCCTCCACTAAGTACACAGCGCCAACGTGCCCCCACTAAGTACACAGCGCCAACGTGCCCACTAAGTACACAGCGCCAACGTGCCCCCACTAGTACACAGCGCCAACGTGTTCCTACTAAGTACACAGCGCCATCGTGCCCCCACTAAGTACACAGCGCCAACGTGCCCCCACTAAGTACACAGCGCCAACGTGCCCACTAAGTACACGACGCCAACGTGCCTACACTAAGTACACAGCGCCAAGGTGCCCCCTCTAAGTATACAGCGTCAACGTGTCCCACTAAGTACACAGTGCCAACGTGCACCACTAAGTACACAGCGCCAATGTGCCCCCCCCCCCCCCCCCCAACTACGTACACAGCGCCAACGTGTCCCCACTTAGTACACAGCGCCAATGTGCCCCCACTAAGTACACAGCGCCAACGTGCCCCCACTAAGTACACAGCGCCAACGTGCAGTGGCAACGTGTCCCCACTAAGTACACAGCGCCATCGTGCCCCCACTAAGTACACAGCGCCACCGTGCCCTCACTTAGTACACAGCGCCAACGTGTCCCCACTAAGTACACAGCGCCACCATGCCACCACTAAGTACACAGCGCCAACGTGCAGCGCCAACGTGCCCCCACTAAGTACACAGCGCCACCATGCCCACACTAAGTACACAGCGCCACCATGATCCCACCAAGTACACAGCGCCAATGTGCCCCCTAAGTACACAGCGCCACCATGATCCCACCAAGTACACAGCGCCAACGTGCCCCCACCAAGTACACAGCGCCACCATGATCCCACCAAGTACACAGCGCCAACGTGTCCCCTAAGTACACTGCTCCACCGCACCCCACATTGGCAATCGGGATTATGTGTCTTACCCAAGCACACTACGCAGTGACCCCTGGCGGGAATCGAACCGTGGACCTTTCGTTTTGAAGTCCAATGTCGTAACCACTGAGCCTCCGCGCTCCCACCTTCAGATTAATATTAGTATTAATAATGATTTGAATAGGGAAGCTGAAATCTGTACAGATGATTCCCTACAATTGATGTCGAATTTTACAATTGAAGTAGAATTTTTAACTCACTCCCCCTCCCCCACCCCACCCCTCTCTCTTAAGAGGAGGGTATGACTTAACTCTCAATGCAACTACGAGGTATTAAATGAGGCCTTCTCTAACTTTGATTAGGGCTCTCTCTTTGACACGCCGCATCTTGATACTTTAGTTTCCAAATTTACGGACGAAATACTCAACATTGCATCCAGACATATACCCAACAAAATTGTAACTTCGAGGATGAATCAACCGAATTGGATGCATAATATCATACGACTATTAATACGATAGAGAAAACGTCTGTACCGCACAGCTAAATACGTGGAAAAATCAGTATGCATGGGCAAACTACAAACTCAAATAGAATGAAGTCGTGTCAGCCATTAGGAAGGCCAAAGCGTTCAACCTATACAAAGTTCAGTCCGCTTTGAGCAGCAAAGAAACCTCACCGTCACTTTGGTGGAAGACTTTAAAAACATTTAAAAACAACAAAAAAGCACCAGGAATTCCAAATATTATCCACTTAAACAAAATATACTCCACAAATGTTGAGAAAGCTGAACTGCCCAATGAATACTTCAGCTCGATCTCGTTAGTTGACGATTCGAATGCTTCCCTGCCAGACTCAACACCAAATGTCTCACAATGCATTGACAGTATCACCCTTCATTGTAGTGAAGTTTTGGCAAGGCGTCTGATCCAGATCTAATCAGCCCGCGCCTTCTCAAAGAATGCAAATCCTTCTTATGTGAGCCACTCACGATCTTATTCAACATACTACTGAACAATTGTTGCTACTTTCCAGCAATGTGGAAAAAAGCAAATGTCTCCCCAATATTGAAAAAAACAACCCTCAAATGTATTTACTAATTATCGACCAATATCTTTGATCAGATGTGTTGGTAAAATACTTGAAAAGTGTGTTTTCAAGCGTCTGTGGCAGTTTTTGAGTGATAACAATGTTAAATTTCAGTCAGGTTTTACGCCCGGTGACTCAACTGTTCTCCAACCGACTGACATATATGATGAATTCTGTCATGCGCTTGATCGAGGAAGGTAAGTTAGGGCGGTTTTCTGTGTCGTGAGTAAGGTATTTGACAAAGTATGGCATGCATGTCTTATTTACAAGCTAGAGAGCATTGGAGTTTCAGGAGAACTATTGTTTGTGATCTCTCGGATAGGTCGCTGCGTGTTATGGTAACTTCAGAGACATCTTCATGGAGACCCAGCAATGCTGGAGTCCCTCAAGGATCGATTCTAGGCCCCTTATTATTCCTGATATATATAAACGACATAACGAAAGATTTACTCAGTAGTATTCGCCGATGATACGTCATTATATTTAATTGTAGAGAACCAAGAACACGCCTCAACCTTGATGAACCGTGACCTGGCCACAATTGAATATTGGGCCAAGCCATGGTTAGTTGAATTTAATCCTAACAAAACTGAGGGGTCGCGGTGGCTCAGTGGTAGACTGTTGGACTTTTATGCTAGAGGTCCAGAGTTCGATCCCCGTCCGGGACGATCCACGTTGTGTCCTTGGCAAAGCACTTTATCCCGGTTGTCTACATGGGGGCATGATGACGCCGTATACTATGGCGTACTGCACGTCGATGGTGCACATGTCTTCAACAGCTGTAACCCTGCTTGCTGTAACCCTGCTTGAGCGGAGTTGGAATGTTTGGGAGCTGGCAGTTGCTCGTCGATGCTCGGTGGTTCTCTCCGGGTACTCCGGCTTCCTCCACCCGTAAAACTTCCACGGTCACAATTAGACATTGTGCATAAGTATGTGACCTTAAACACCAATAAATAAATATAACAAAACTGAGAGCATGCTTATATCACGTAAAACCCGAGCTCCCATCCTGCTTTATTTTTGGGAAACTCACAGATTTCGGAAGTGACCAATCACAAACACCTAGGAGTCACACTAAATAGTACCTGTACGCGGAACGATCACATTGACCATATATGTTCCAAAGCCTGGGCTCGTCTAGATCTGCTGAGAAAACATAAATTTCACCTTGATCGCAGTGTTTTGTCTTGAGAAAAATATACTTTGCTTTCATCAGACCTCTTCTCGAGTACCCCGATGCTGTTTGGGACAATTGTACTGAAATCAAAGTCGCAGAACTTGAAAAAATCAAAATCGCAGCATCTAGGATCATCACGGGAGCAACAGTCAGAGCTAACAAGTCCCTACTATATACTGAAACTCAAAGAAACCCCCTGCTCAAAAGACGTCATAATCATAAACTAATTCAGTTTTTTCAAAATGTATCATCATATATCACCTCCTTATCCATTTAACAAAGTTTCCCCTCTAGTTTCCTCGACTAATCTATGGCTCACCCTTCGGTCGAGTCATAACCATCGAGTACCGTACTGTCGGGCGCAACTATACCAGTCTTCGTTTATTCCAAGCACCACTGACCAATGGAACAACCTGCCCTTACCCATCCGGGCAAACTCATCTTTAACTAAGTTTAAGACTTACCTTAATGGTAGCAAACAAAGACCACCAGAGTTCTACAGTAATGCGAAGTCTCGCTCAGCACAAATATACCATTGTAGGCTTCGGCTAAATTGTAGTAGCTTTAACTCTCACCTATTTGACAATCACTTATTGCCAAGCCCCGCCTATCAATATGGCGAACCCGAGACTACGGATCATTTCTTCTTTCACTGTCCACTTACTCAGATACTCATAACTATACGATCAATTTACTTCCATTTGAAGTGGATACAACCACGCTTCGTTTTGGATCTGAACTTTTGGACAACGAAAATAACTGTCTTATTTTAAAAGTGGAACATGACTTCATTTTATATACCAAGCGTTTCCAATAGTTGCCCTACTTCAGTAACTCATGTAATGACCCCAATAAGCTTAATAAGCGAATATATCCTACTTTCCTTCAACTGTTGAACTAACGCACCCAATTATACACACCCCACTCCACTCCAAGTTAACGAACGTATCCACCCTCAAACTACTTTCTTGTTTGTTTAGATAATGCATCACATATTCAAGCTGGCGCCCCTTTCTGTTTTTTTTATCTTGTAATCTTTCACGTCCTTCTGTCCCATCGAAGTTTAAACAATATCACATGTCGTTGCATGGCAATCCTAGTTCCCATTCACTACTTAGTTATCGAACTGGGTTGGCCACAGTTGTGTCTCTTTTTCGGCTGGGTGCCTGGCTGCTTCGCCTCAGCCCTTATATCGACTGTGTGATTGATGTTGTTAACCAGTATGTGAATGACTATTAATTCCTCTACTCCAATATCATGTCTCTTTTCCGATGAGGTGTCTGGCTGCCACACCTCAGCCCATGTATCGACTGTGTGAATGATGTTATTAACCAGTATGTGAATGACTATTAATTCCTCTACTCCAGCATCATCAATGGGAGCATCTCCACACGAATCTATTCCAACACAACTCACTTTTCAAAATTGTCTGCAGGTGCTGGGGTGTGGCGCTCGGCCCTAGTGCCGGAAGGGGAGGCTGTTGTGACCAAACCCAATCTCGTGCACCATACGGGATTGTTGCATTTAGGCAACGACATGCGAGCTTATCTGTTGACCCATACCATCCAATTGAGTTAAACAATCTAGGGAGACGACTTACATAAGCTATAAGCTTTCTGTCGAATCCCTCTGTTCCATCTTTTGTTTATTTCCTTATACTTGTTATATTGTATGTTTCTGTATCTTGTCTTGTTCTGCTTTTGTTTTGACTATGTATTGTTTATTGTATGTAATTGACAAATTTTAAATAAAAATATCGTTTAAACTAAACTAGATGCTTCCATTGCCAGGACAAAAAGTCTACAATTACACTTCAACCTAGTCGAAAGTCCCGCTAGGTTCTAACCAAAGATTATGTTTTCAGACAAAGGAGGAGGGACTTTTCAAATCTTCGGGACGAAGAAGGATTCTCGATAAATGATTGATCTCCACGGTAATCCAATATTGGACGTAGCATCCTCATTAAAAATAGAGGAATCATTTCCAATCAAGCTGTGATAAATTCACACCCATCGACTTGTTCATGGTCTCGATCGTACCTTCCTGATTAATTTATATAAAAAAGGGAAATAATGATAACGAAAGGATTTAACCCCGACAAAAAATAATGCCATGTTTGGAAACATTATGAAGACATGATGCCATGAATGAGAGGTTGTGAGGGTGACAAAAGGTAAGAGGTATCCATTTCTCGGTGCGAGTGCTTAGGTGCCCCCATAACACAAATACCTTAAAAATTAGTGCATGCAGAGATTTGGTTCATCTTGAAATTGTGTTTTGAAAATCGCCCTGGTTAGATTTGTCTTGTGACGTCGTGTTAAACAGGTGCATGCATGGACCTTACTTTATTTATAAATATTAAATTGGATGAACAGTACATTATTTACAAGTATTAAATTGGATTAACATTATTTTGTTTTAACCCATTATCCATGTTCTGCACTCGTCCGCGTTGGTGGTATCGAAAACAAGTCGAGTTGGCTATTGACACACTCACAAGAGTTTTGTTGACGAGAGACATCATGCACCGAGAACATCTTGCGTCTTCACGGCTCGCTTTCCTTTTTCGAGTTGCTGGTACCGCGTGGTGCTCGCCGTTTTATACCCTTCCTATCAGGTGGCTTCGACTTACCTTCCACTTCGTTGAAAGCACCCATACCAGCCTCCTTGAACTTTTCGATCGCTGCTTGTTTCACATTTTCTCTTCAATGACATTTTCGGCAAATGCTGCTCCTTTTTTCACAAATTGTCTCCCTACGGCCTTGGCTGTAGTTTTTCAGTATGGGTAACACAGCGTTCTTCAGTCCTGCCACTATACTAAAGAAACCATAACCTCTGTGTATCGAAACTCCAGAAAAAGATGGCAGACCGCTCCCAGCTTGCTTCGTACTATTTGACATTACAACACGGTATGCATGTTTAACCCTTTACCTAACATGAAAAGCAGACGACACTTGCAAAAAAATTCTTGAATAACTATTTTTTTTCATTTTCTCTCAAAAACATAGGTTATGACCCCTCTTTGGAACGAGCTCGACGAGCTCGTTCCAAAAAGGGGGCATAACCTATGTTTTTGAGACAAAAAATATAAAAAAAAATAATGAAAATTAATTGCCGATTTTTTTGAATAGCGCTGGCCGGTTTTGGCCGTTACGTTGGGTAAAGGGTTAAGTGAAATGAAGAAATCTAGAAATGAAATATCGTTGACACTTTCCAAATCCCGAATGGTACTTTGGGTCGTGTGTCGGCCCTTAAATACACCCGGATGTTGCTGATTTTTTTTTTGTCCCACTGGTACGTAGTCGTAGTGCACATTCTCAAATGACTGGGCGATGATGTTACCATATTTTACTGGTACGGGTACGATGTATAGAAGTGGTACTTTTGTGCCTCCCACAACTTGGTCACGGACCAAGTTACATGAAACAAAGAGCGATTGGAACCCTTGGCTGACATCTGCAACTCGTAAATGCCCGACTTGAAAACAGTCATTAAAACCCAAAATGTTTGTGAAAGTTGTACCCAATGTGACCACGGCTCCATCTCGTATTGTGATCCGAACTTTACCAGTCACCCCATGTGATTCAAACCCTACCTTATTGTGCCGAGCCAATAGTAATTCTGTAACACCATTGATACCTCGTATTACATTAGCTGGTTCCGAATAACGACCTCCTTTAACAATGAGCCGATAATGTTTTTTTTCGAAGTACAGAATACAGGGAAGAAAGCCTCTTCCCCACGAATATTGAACCAAGTGTTTGGATACTGGATCTCTGCCAAACCCAACTCCCATTCCTCCGTCATTTTCACCGGCTGTGATAATTGGGTAGTCTACGAGGTCAGTTTGTTTTCGGAAAACACGTTCATGAACTTTTCTTTGGTAGAGTCAAATAAAGGATCACTTTTTCCTGATGGTCGGATTAGGTAACAAATATCCTATACTACTACTCAATAGAGCGGTCCACAACTTACTGTCTGGGATGTCGAGGGTGAGATTAACGACACTGCTGATGATTATTATGTGCAGTTGAATTATTCCCATAATGTCTTTGCCCAACTCCCTTTTGATCTTCAAAGTTCACGGTGACGGGAACCATACCGTACCTAGATGATGAGTGTGGTAATAATAATAATAATAATAATAATAATAATAATAATAATAATAATAATAATATTAATAATAATAATAATAATAATAATAATAATAATAATAATAATAATAACAATAATAATAATAATAATAATAATAATAATAATAATAATAATAATAATAATAATTTTAAAGCCTAGAATTCACACACGGTGCTCAATGGCTGTACAATAATAATAATAATATTAATAATAATAAAAATAATAATAATAATAATAATAATAATAATAATAATAATAATAATAATAATAATAATAATAATAATAATAATAATTTTAAAGCCTAGAATCCATTAGAATCCACACACGGTGCTCAATGGCTGTACAATAATTGCATACATACATACATACATACATACATACATACATACATACATACATACATACATACATACATACATACATACATACATACATACATACATACATACATACATACATACATGCATGTTATGTAGCGGAATGGGGGGAAAATGCCTTAAGCAAATGTGCAAAGCATCCTCTCGTATATCTCAGGTATTTAGATGACATTTTTATTATTTGGGAACATTCAAAAGAAGATTTTGATGAATTTTTAGAAATTTTGAACAATCACGATCCAAATATTAAATTGAAAGCTACTATCAGTGAAAATTCTGTTGATTTTCTCGATGTGACCGTGTATAAAGGCAAGCAATTTCAGGCGTCCGGTCATTTAGATTATAAAGTGTATTTTAAACCAACTGATTCACATCAATTGTTGCACACAAAATCATTTCATCCTCAACATACATTTAAAGGTATCATCAAATCACAACTCATTCGTTTCCACCGCAATTCAAGTGATAAGGTAAATTTCAATGAGGCTTGTTCTACTCTATTTGGCGCCCTCAGATCGAGAGGGTACTCGCTGCGTCTCTTGCGTAGCCTGAAATCCGAAACCCTGAAAAAGCTCGAAAGTCCAGCTGAAACTACCGATTTCGAACCACTGAAGATTGAACACAACAGACCGTTGCAGAATGGTAGTGGCGCGGTATTTAATTGCAAAAAGCCTCGTTGTAGACTGCATACTTTTATGCCTGATCAGAAAGAGGAATTTTCCTCCGAACAAACGAAAAATCATTATCAGATCCGTAACCCCCTCCATTGTGATTCACCAAACATTATTTACCTTATCACTTGTAAGCGATGTCGGAAACAGTATGTTGGTCAAAGTCAAAATCCTTTTCGAGAACGTGCTACTAGACACAAACAGGATATAAAACATAATGCTGATGCCCCAGTAGCACAACATTTTAACCTTCCTGGCCATTCTTTGGACGATTTCGAAATCCATCCTATTGAACAACCACCAATTAAAGACACATTAGAAGAAACGGATGAATTTAGAAAAAAACGTGAAGCTTTTTGGATCAATACGCTTCAAACTCTCTGGCCATTTGGTATGAACATATCAGAGGGCGAATGCGAAAGGAGGTCCATCATTCCTTTCACTTTAACGTACAACAGAATGAATATCGAAATAGCAAAAATGTTAAAAGATGAATTCAATTTTACCAATGCTAAATTAAATGAACCTTTGAATCTTCGACCTGTCATCGCCTATAAGAAAAACAAAAGCTTGCGTAACATCCTTGTAAGGACTAAATTGGAGCCCATCAATGAATAACACCAATTTCTGCCAGTCAGTTTAACCAGTTCCTAAGCTCATCACTTAGTTTAAATCAATTTTGTGTACTTTTTTGTCATGTTTGAAACCAATCAGGGTTCAGTAAATGAAAACAATTTTTCGGCGGCATATTAAAAGAAAAAAACGTTTCAGTATGAAATGTCTGTGCCAGTGCGATTTTTTAACCTCAAATACATACATACATACATACATACATACATACATACATACATACATACATACATACATACATACATACATACATACATACATACATACATACATACATACATACATACATACATACATACATACATACATACATACATACATACATACATACATACATACATACATACATACATACATACATACATACACAAATATTCTCTCACAGATACATTGATACATGGATCACTATTATCATTTATCGCAACATCAGCAACCGATGCTATATCGTGGCGATAAGCGACAGAACCTAATCGGAAAAGGATATTGAATGAAAAAAATAAATAAAAAAATAATACAACTTTACCAAAACAAGTAGGTGAGTGTAACTTGATGAGTAACGAGGCAATCCTCACTGACTCAGTCACACACACACACCTGGTAATGTCAGTTTATGACCAAAATTAAAAGACCACTGAAGGAAATACCTTTCGAAAAAGGTAGGTTTTAGGACCAGACTTGAATGATTCAAGTGATTTACTATTTTTTATGTCGATTGGAAGAAAATTCCAAAGACTTGGGCCAGCAACCGCAAAGGCCCTATCACCAGGACTAGTAAATTAAGATACGGGCTGAACCAGATTGAGTTGACCTGATGACCTAAGAGACCTCGGTGGTTTATGGGTGGTAAGCAGATCGGTCAGGTAGAATGGTGCAGGTCCCGAGATACACTTAAACACCAAAAGGACAATTTTAAATTGAATTCTTTGCTTAACGGGTAGCCAGTGTAACTCAGAGAGTACTGGTGTTATATGGCAGTACTTTTGAGTTCTATTTATGACCCGTGCAGCACAATTTTGGATGTGTTGTAGCTTTTCAAGAATAGATGTTTTGGAGACAATCAGAAGAGAGTTGCAGTAGTCGAGGCGACTGGTAACAAAGGCGTGGACAAGCTGCTGTAACGTCTGCGTATGAATGAAGGATCGAATTTTGCTAATATTTCTAAGATGAAAAAATGCACTACGAGAGACATGTTTGATATGTTCATCAGCGGCCAAATTTTCATCCATGAAATAACCTAAGTTTCGAACACAGCTACTGGGTTTTATTGCAGAACCTCCAATATTGAGGGACAGTTTGGACATTTTTGAAAGTTGATGAGGTAGACCTATATATATATTACTTCTGTCTTGTCATCGTTCAATTTAAGAAAGTGTTTAGTCATCCATGCCTTGATGTCTGAAATACAAAGTTCAATCTTACTGCATGCTCCAGGCTCAAAGGCGTGAGTAAAACTAATATACAGCTCTGTGTTATCTGCGTAAAAATGAAAGTCAAGGCCATGGGTTCGGATAATGTCACCGAGAGGTAAGACAACGACAGTGTACAGTAGGGGACCCAACACCGATCCTTGAGGAACGCCAAAACGTAGTGTGACCTTGTCGGACGACTCACTGCCAATAAAGACACTCTGTGTGCGACCATTAAGGTATGACGAAAACCAATTAAGTGCTCGGTCAGTAAGGCCTATTCTCACTGCCAGTCTTCCAATAAGCATGTTATGGTCTATGGTGTCAAAAGCGGCGCTTAAATCCAACAAAACAAGACATGTAAGGCTGTGCCTGCCTGTGGATAGGAGGATATAATTTTGGACCCTTAGAAGCGCTGTTTCTGTACTGCAATTAGATCTGTATGCAGATTGGTTAACTTCGGCTAGGCCGTGGGCTGCCAAATGGGAATTCAGCTGAGAAGCCACCGCACGCTCATTAATCTTTGATAGGAATTGAAGATTAGAGACCGGTCGGTAGTTTTTCAGAACCTCTGGGTCAAGTGTTGGCTTTTTGAGAAGAGGTTTTACTAAAGCGTGTTTCATGCTTGTCGGAAAGACGCCAGAGTGGAGGGAGGCATTGACCAGTTTCAAGATCGGTGTAGTTAACTCCGAAAGAGAAGCTTTTAACAACCAAGTTGCAATGATATCTAGCATGCATTGCTTAGATGGTGCCTTGGATATTAACCTCCTCTGGATATCTGTTGTAGCCAAAGGTTTGAATTGGGACAACTGTGCAACAGCTTTAACACAGGTGCATGGCATGTCGGCCATCTGTCAAAGGTGGGACTGTGAGCTTGTATCAAGCGAAGCTCTGATAGTCTCAATTTTTTTTTTTGAAAAGAAAGAAGAAAATATATTGGCAAGGTCTTTGGATGACGAATGCTCTGGGAGTACGGTTGTCTATTCGTCGTGTGAGAACCATAAGGTTCTATCTTCCGCTGGAAGATAGAACCTTATGGTTCTCACACGACGTATTGACGATACAGCAGCTTCTCAAGAACGAAAGACAGCGTATTAGGGGAATTAACATTAGCTGATGCGTCCGAAAAGTATTTCTGTTTCGCGGATTTGACCAGTTTGGTATCAACATTTCGCTGGTTGACAAACATCTCTCTGTGAACACATAGTTTCGTTTGCCGCCACTGAAGCTCTAGTTTGCGTAGTAAATCCTTTGCGCGCCTAATCTCATCACTGAACCACTGTGAGCAAGGGCGTACGCTAAAAGTGTGTGTTTGATTAGGCGCAAACTTGTCAATAACCTGTTGAAGTGAGCCAGGGAGGATGTATTCAATGCTGTCAACAGTTTGCATCTCGTTAATTTTAGCGACAGGAGACAAAGCAATAGCATTCACTAGGCACACCTTGAGATCGTTAGATTTGGAATAGGTTGTGACTAGGTTAATAAGGACAAGAATTTGAACATTTACAGTTTTGAATTTGAATTGTTTATGTCGTCGTTTGCCGCATTTCTTATTTCGTCTCTTGTGAAGGATGCCAAAAGATTTAATATTATTTATCACATCATCACTGAGGAGAAGAAAGGAGTTGTAAGTCTTTAGATCACAGTTCCCGAATGATGGTTTTAATGCACGCATTTCCGCAGAACAGTATTTGAACCCAGAAATATGTGATTTCGGGTGACGAGTGTAGTGATGATTCTGTGTGTTGTGCGGAAAGCTTGTCGTTCAGCAACAACGCAAGCGCAAACAAATGCAACTATTGTTTGTATTGAAAACAATGGAGTGAGCGATGCTCAGCATCTCTGTGTAGATTGAAAGTGAAAAAAGATATATTAAAAGTGCATATAAATCAAAATAAATGTAATCAAAGCTTTTCTTTTCCGATATTCTTGGTAGCATTCCGAACATCATATGTAGAAATAATTCCTGAAAACGATCTTGAAATATGGAAAAACAAAGATTTTGATCCACGAACAAATATGCTGCCTCAGGCGCATGAATACACATTGATATCATAAGATCTCATCTCACTAACTTTTGAAGTGGAAAAGTCAGTGTGTCATTCTTGATAAAAAATATTTCCACATCTTTGTTCTATTGAAACTGTCAACTATAAAGTATTTTGTTTTCACGTTATATGTCATGAAAAATTCGACTTATTGGTTTTTTGAGAATTTTCTGAAATTTTCTGTTAAAATATTCTTTACCTTGATTGGTTTATAGTTTCAATGGTTTTCGACCCTGATTGAAAATGTTGGAAAAGGCGTCACCAAGTCAACTTGCCATTGCGCATCAATATCACTAACAATCATCTCTTCCTTCTAGAAAATGGCGACATACGAGTTTGTGAAGCTTGTGAGTGTCTTGAATCTCTTACCTTTTCACAACTTGATTTGGTCTTTTCTTAGGGGCTCTACATAGAGCTTCCACTCCACAGAAACCCCCAGTGGCTTCGAGATGTTAGTACAGTTTATCCATGACTACCTTTTCTAAGAATTTAGTATCAAACTTATTTTTATTACACGCCTGTTCTATGAAATCCCCATCTACAGCAACACTAAACCGTGCGGCGGAAAATGTGCGGAACGGAAATCGTTGACGGACTACTTTTAAATAGAAGCGAAATTACACTCGAATTTTATACCAACCGTGCAACGCTATTACAATTTGAATGCCTAGGGATAGCTGAAAATCGTACCCTGAGTTCCAATGTGTCCTATGTGCCAGTAGGCCAGTAGGCCAGTAGGGTGCCAGTAGGCTGCCAGTAGGCTGCCAGTAGGTCAGTAGGCTGCCAGTAGGCCAGTAGACTGCCAGTAGGCACGCCAGTAGGCTGTCAGTACGGTGCCAGTAGGCTGCCAGTAGGCTGTCAGTAGGGTGCCAGTAGGCTACCAGTAGGCTGCCAGTAGGCACTGAGAAAACATTGGAACTTAGGGGGCGAAATAGTAATACGGGTTCCCTTCGTAAATTTGGTTGCCGATAAAATGTGTTCTTTTTGTTGATAGTTGTCAAATGAATTGCTGAATGCTCTTCTAATAATTGTTTTTTTTATAGACGTGAAGGCGTGTAATAAACACAGAACGACACGCGTGTGTTGCGGCCTCTCGTTCTATCATTCCGCGCTGGCACTCGTGCCATATCGATTAACCCATTCTGTGTATATACCGCCTTTTCGGTCCACATAATCAATTTTCGCTTCTTTCGTTGCTTAGATTTTGTCTCAGATCTTAGTTTCCAAATTAGGTTTCGACTCAGTCTCTGACTTAGTCTCCGGCTCTCTTATAAAATCCCAACGTTCTTTATGACCAAGCAATTCGTGGGGTATATTACTATCTCTCAGGATATCGGTCAACATTTCCCAACCAATGGGTTGAAAAACTTTCCGTCTTCCAAGCAAATCGTTTAGAAGATCCGTAACATTAGACCCTACCACCGTTTGATCTTTGTCGACCAGTTCACCCTTTTCGCTACAAGATATGTTTGGATCATTTTTTATCCGATTTAGTAATAACTTTATCTTCGTGGTTACCGGTACGGAATCTAAAATGCCATTAACTGTAGTGTCTTTTTTGAGTTCGACTTTGATGATACGAGGAGCCACTGTTGCGGAATAGAAGGAAAAGTTTTCGATCTATGATCGTCAAGTTTGATTTTTCCACGTTGTGTTTACTGGGGGTTCTGTGAGGATCCACTAGCCCGTAGCATTTGAGTTTCCTTACCAGACGATATCAGACATAGGCTCCAGATTCTGGGTTCAGTAACTTCACGAACTTGTCGTGTACAACACAACGGAGACCAGTTTCCAAGTTATCTACTATTTTATAAAGACTAACTATATAAATGTCGCGACTAAAAAGTCGTTGTCTCTGGCATTAGAAATCAAATGTACAAGCAACAAAGTTCATACCTTACACTATGGCGGCATCCAGGTTTCTTTTAGTTGAGTAGTCAGTGTTCTTTCAGGAGCCAGGAGACAACTTGTCTAAGCAGTCAGAACTTGGTGCTTATATTCACCAGATTTCTGATGCAATACTTGGGGTACGTGACGACCGTCAGCAGTTTCTCCCTGACATCAGGGAAACTGAGGGAAAGTCCCCTGACGAGGCAGTCGCCATTTTGTAGACTCTTATACTGCCATGCAGACTGTCGGTCAGTCTGCATGCAGTCCATGGAATCTTGACTCTAAAACAGTATTCTGCCGGGCGCCAGTTGACCGGCGGAATGTCCCGGTGACTGATGCAAAAATGCAAGTCAGCGTCCCCAGTTCAATGGGGAGTTTCAGTCTAATGAATTCCCCAACAAAGACCCCAAGAACTCGAGCTCTTACCCGAGCTGACAAGTGTAGTTAACCTCCTGTGGGCTCACTTCACAACACCACTGCCTTTTGGTGAAATGTTAAGTATCTTTGTTAGACTTGATTACAGTGTGTCATCTTTCCGTCGGCCGTTAGAAAAGGGGCATCGATACTATCTCTCATTTCTCGATGCCGGCATTTCATTCGGTTGTCCTAGAACTTCTTGCAGACGTTCCAATAATCTGGGTTCTACCAATGCCATCTTCTTTGTGTGTTCAGTCACTCAAATATATCCTTTGGTAACACTCGGTAACACGGGAGGAAGAAGAGCATCCAAGAATCCCCACTTCCTGTAAGATCTGTCTTCTCTTTATGTCAGACATACTATTATTTGTCACTTCTCCCACTAACTGTTTCTGGCGGACGAGTTTGGTATTCCGAGCTTTTGTCAGAGGTGCTATCAAGATATTCGAGGCACAGTCACCCAGACAAGTGATCAAATCTTTGTCAGTATGTTTCAGTATGGATCTGAGCAAGTTTCGATTTAAATTAATCGATTTAAGCAAGACCTTGAGAATCGCGATGTTACGCTTGAGACGGTCGGGCGTGATTCTGATTCGAGGGCAGACATGCTGCGTCCTTTATATCTTTCGGAGGTAAACATACTGGATGTTCCAGAAAAAATTTGAGATCTTAATTCCATATGTTCGGGGTGGCTTGTCTTAGATCGATTAAACGGTAACCATGTGAACCGAAGTGGCCTCTTTAAAAGTCTGAATGACCAGGATTTTGTAGAACACATCATCAATAACAAAATGGATTTCTGTTTGGTTACTGAGACGTGGCTAACTGATCAGGACAGTGTAATTGTTTCAGGACTTTCCTGTGAAGGATATATTTTCAAGAGTGCCCCTAGGATTAATTCTAGGACTGGAGGTGGAATTGGTCTCATGTGCCGAAAGAATATACAAATTAAAACCTCAACCCAAGGAGATAAATCCTCTTTTGAATATGCCGAATGGACAATATGCTGGGCTGACATCATCATCCGAACTGTGGGTGTATTTCGACCAGCTAACTCCAAAAATCATCCTATCTCGACCAGTGTTTTCTTTGAAGAATTTTCTGTGTCCCTAGAATCCATTGTTATGTGTTCTGAAAAACTCCTTATCATCCGTGCTTTTAATATGCATATGGATGACAACAATGACAGTGATGCTAGCAAGTTTATGAACCTCTTAGAAACATTTGGTTTACAACAACATGTTACTGGGCCTACTCATACCTCTGGACACACTCTTGACCTTATCATCACAAGATGTAATAATGACTTTCAGCTTTCTGAGCCATTAATCTCATTCAGATTATCTGACCATTCATTTGTTGAGTGCACAATAGGTGTCCGAAAACCATCACTGACACGTAAGGAAGTAACACTCCGAAAATTCAATCAAACTGACGTTAACAAGCTTAAATGTGACATCGAAAAATCAGATTTATGTAATTCTCAGTGTGCTAACCGGTATGATCTGGCAAAATCACACAACAACACATTGTCTTGTCTACTGGATCAGCATGCCCCTCTGAAAACAAAAACATTAATTATTCGCCCAAGTATAGCCTGGTTTATCAATGAACTGAGAACTCTAAAAGCTAATCGTCGAACGCAGGAGCGGGAAAGATCTAAATCTTACAACGAGGAAGCAGCATATTAGACTATTCATAATCAGTTCTCCAACAAACTAAAAGATGCCAGAAAATCTTACTTCACAACATGTGTGGAAGCTTGTAATGGTGACAGCAAAAAACTGTGCAAAGTTGTTAAAAATCTGTGTACAGAAGAACAAAGTGTGTCATTTCCACCACACGAAGATCCATCAAAGCTAGCTGATCAATTTGGCGAATTTTTCATCCAAAAAAATAAAATTAATTCAGGAAAAAATTCAGAACATAAATGTAGACATAATTGACATCAAACAGAGACCATCAAAAAAGAGCCTTCAACTTTTCGACCATTAGAAATTCACGAGGTAACCAAATTAATAAAAGAATCCTCAAATGCCTCATGTCAACTTGACCCAATGCCAACATCTATTGTCAAATCATGTATTGACTCTTTGGCTCCTGTAATCACAAAAATGATCAACATGTCTCTGCTAGAAGTATATGTGCCTGATGCTTGGAAAATAGCAATTGTTAATCCTCGTCTGAAGAAACAAGATGCGGAACTTGTGCTTAAAAACTTCCGACCAGTGAGTAACGTACGGTTTGCCTCTAAGCTGTGTGAAAAAGCCGCAATTGACCAGCTAATGTTACATAGTGATATGCATGCTCCATTACCGGCCAACACGTCTGGATTCAGAAACTTTCACTCGACTGAAACGGCATTGCTCAAGGTTCATAATGACATCCTCATTAATATGGAATCTGGAAGGGTAACATTGCTTGTTCTTTTGGACCTTAGTGCTGCTTTTGACACTGTTTGTCATAAAACTCTGCTAGAGACAACCAATTCTGATTTTGACTTAATGGTGTAGCTGCTAGCTGGCTATCACCATACCTCAAGAGTAGACAGCAGCGTGTATCAATAAATGGTAATCTGTCAAAAGACTTCCATCTTGAATGTGGAGTCCCACAGGGCAGTTGCCTTGGTCCTGTTCTGTTTCTATTCTATATTTCAAAAATGTTTACCATCATTGAATCTCACCTGCCTGACGTCCATGGTTATGCTGATGACACACAGGTCTATTTCTCTTTTCTACCATCAATCAAGGATCGAACTAAAGCTCTAGAAACTATTGAATCATGTATTTCGGACATTCGCACATGAATGGTTTCAAACAAATTAATGATAAACGATGATAAGACTGAATTCCTAATAATTGGTTCACGACAACAACTCACTAAAGTTGACATCAATTCAGTGAAGGTAGGAGATTCCGACACCAGTGCAAGTAATAGTGTACCTAATCTTGGTGCCTTCTTCGACTCTACCATGTCTATGGACAGACATGTTACAAATATGTGCAATAAGGCTTCCATGGGTCTATACAAAGTTAAACAGATAAGACAGTTCCTCACGAAAGACTCCACAAAAAACCCTAGTTCATGCCTTTGTAACTTCACATTTGGATTATTGTAATGCCTTACTGTTCAACCTTCCACAATATCATTACTCTCGCCTGCAGATGGTACTAAATGCATCAGCCAGAGTGGTAGCAGGGTATCACAATCTCAACACATCACTCCTGTTCTGAGGGATATGCACTGGCTGCCAGTCAGGTACAGAATAATTTTCAAAACTTTATTATTAGTTTTTAAGACACAAAACAACATGTCACCAGCCTACTTAGAAGAACTCCTTAATACCAAGAATGTGTGTCAATACAAACTGAGGTCCGATGGTAAAATGCTACTACATGTTCCAAAACATAAGTGTAAGACATTTGGAGATAGGTCATTCTCATTTGCTGGCCCTCACTTGTGGAATAATTTATCAGAACACCTAAAAAGACTGTCAAATGTCAACCTTTTCAAGAAAGATCTCAAAACATACCTGTTTCAAAAAGCCTATAAGTGATGTTCTGGCCTGTAAGATACTGTGTATATTCCGTTTGTTTATTTGTATGAGCTCTGTAACATGTACAGTGCCTTAGAATATGGTTCTACATCTTCTGAACTATAATTTTGGCGCTATATAAATGTGTATATTATTATTATTATTATTATTATTATTATTATTATTATTATTATTATTATTATTATTATTATTATTATTATCTGTGCTACTAAATGGCTGATCTGTGAACAATCTCTAGGATTTTTAAAGAAGATCATGTGAAGTGTGTTGCGAACTACCATCATGTGGACTTTATTCTTATCAAATAAATTATGAACTAATCTTACGATGATGATTACCCTTTGTAAACAATTTAGTCACGTGATTATCAGCATCAAGCATCAGATCGTTCAAGACTTCACTATCAGATTTCACTTGTTGAGGAAGACCCTCTACAAATTCTACTTAGGTTACAATATGGTATAGTGGTTTTCAGTCATTATAACAAAATACTATATCGTATAGTGGTTTTCAGTCATTATAACACCATACTATATCGTGTAGTGGTGTTCAGTCATTATAACACCATACTATATCGTATAGTGGTTTTCAGTCATTATAACATCATACTATGTGACTTGGAATGGGCGTAATAAGTTTTGTAATGCTTTGTATAACCCGGTTTACAACAGAAGAATTTCCACTACTCGTGGGAATTCATACGAAACAAGTAAAATGGTTGCTTCCAGCGGGAATCCTTGGTGATGTTCGAACCAACATGGTCGTCGTTTTCGCCTTTTATATGTTTCCTCCTTTCCCAATGGGACCCATCGGGTGGTTTAGGGACTACCACGACTGACTGGCTGTTGCAACTGTCGCTCTACATTTTGTAATGGACTTTGGACAGGTCAAGTTTACTGATCTTTGTCCAGAAGACATAAAAAAGAACAGAAATAACTTGAGAGCATTACCACCCCTAAGTACTTTTTGTGTGTCTTTTGTTTGAAATTTTTATTTCTTCAACAAAATCAATTTGCACTCTTCAAGGAATCTGTCACTAAGTCCATAATACGCAGTATCTGGTCAGCAGACAAAGGTGTTTCAAACACCACTTCACATTCAGCTTGCACTGGCGGTGGGTTCATACACGAAGTATTTACGTGCCATATCAGACGCACAGTGTCTTTATTCGCTTTCAACAAAGCCTTCTCAAAGCATGTGATGATTCGTACCTAGAATGTCATTATACGACACACGTCATGATGCAGTTGACTTGGATGATCCACTTTACAGCCATAACATTTCGCTTTGGCAACAGTTCCAATCAGGTCGTCAATACATTGTGTATATGCTATACAAAATTCATGTCGAATTCTCTCTTTACGTATTTTCTAATCGATTTCATCGACCATACAGGGCCTCGTGATTGAGGTATCGTGTTACCTTCTTATATTCTCTTCCTCTCGTAGTTCTTTAACCCTTTACCTAACATGAAAAGCAGACGACACTTGCAAAAAAAATTCTTGAATAATTAATTTTTTTCATTTTTTTGTCTCAAAAACATAGGTTATGACCCCTCGTTGGAACGAGCTCGACGAGCTCGTTCCAACGAGGGGTCATAACCTATGTTTTTGAGACAAAAAATGAAAATATTTTGAAAATTAATTGGCGATTTTTGAGAATAGCGCTGGCCGGTTTTGGCCGTTACGTTGGGTAAAGGGTTAACCCTTATGAACACCAGCGGCCGTTTTTCCGGGCCAGAAGCATGATACGTCATAACTTCATTAAGTCGGATGGCTGCAAGAGTGCATGTGTGGGGTAGACCAATTAATATTTTCAACGTGAACGCCCACGACTGCATGTTGAAAATATTAATTGGACTGCTTCCAAATAATGAACGTGGTCTCTTCAATTGCTGTCATTTAACTGACATTGAAGATACCATAAGGTTTCAAAGGATTACGATGCAGTTTGTTAACTTCAACATCGACCTCTCCTATGTGACTGTTGAGTGCCTGTCATCCATCCATAGATAGTGGGATTCCAGTCGTCTTGGTTGGATTCCCTTCATCAAATCTTCTTTTGTGGATCTTCAACTCCCTCTGGAATATATTCACGTAGACGTGGGCGTTTCTTGTTCTGATATGCGGCATCTTGATCTGTTCGGTTCACATGTTCAAAGCTGAGAACATTTTCAGTGTGAGTGAACATGACTATACATCTTAATTTATCGATGTCTTACGAACGTAAATGAAAACACCATTTAAGGACTTTTCAATCTTCAATCAACATTTGTGTTTGTTTTCCATAGGAATATAGGTTAACCCTTTGAACCCTGGAGGTATCTTCCATGCCAGTTCAGCAATTAGAAGAGTCCATATTTATTATTTGGAGGTAGACCAATCAATATATTCAACGTGCAGCCTTAGGGCTGCACGTTGAAAATATTGATTGGTCTACCTCACCCTTAACTTAGCAGGCATCCTACTTAATAAAAGTATGACGTACCATGTCCCTGTACCGGTAAAGCGACCTCTGGTGTTCAAAGGGTTAAAGTCCGAAAAATTAGGAAATTAACATTGAAAGTAATGGAACAGAAACACAATGGGAATATACAAATTGGATTGGTTGATTCACTTCAAGCTGATTGATTTAATGCCTCATATCCTGTAGGTGACATCCCTCTGCATTTTTTAGTGTCTTGGGCCAGGTCAAGTTTATTGGTCTTTGCTCAGAGGTTAAAGGCCAAATACCTTGAGTGCATTTCCATCCCACAACAGAATTTTTACTTTTTTAAAAATGTTTTTTTCATGAAAACCAGAATGAAATTAATTTTTTATTTAACAGAGAATGATGATGATGATGATGATGATGATGATGATGATGATGATGATGATGATGACGAATACTCCGGGCAGTGGAAATCTAAAGGGTCTCGGTAACATGTGTTAACTAGAACATAATGGCGTGTCATCCGGTAGAAATATGATATGCCGTTGTTAGCTTGAACATGACATTACAGTTAATTTTGAATCCTTTGTTTATTCATGTCCCTGCCTGTTTGTCTTTTATCACTTTCAGGAAGGTTTATTTAGTGATATCATTCTCGCGTTTACGTTTCCCTTTGTAACTTAATTTATTTGTTGGGCCAAAGCAGTATTAAGTTTTGCCACATAATCCCCTTCCCCTCCCACTCAATTTTCAAAAGTCCCAGAGTTCTTTTGTCAAAGGCTTACTGTTCGTGTAACACTGGGATGGTATCCCGTTGTCTCCCCTTTAATTTAGTTTGTATATACCATCTCCAATGGGCGCCACAAGCTTCAGAGAGTAAACAATTGATGGGCTTAGCGATATAATAGTTCCTGTTTGTCTGGGCTGACTACTTCTTTAAGAATTGTTTTGGAAAGGCTATGTAAAGGCAGTCCGTGTCTGATTCACAAAGTTCAAAATCCTTACTACGAACAACAAAAATATTCAAAAATTCCCTAGTACAACTAGAGCAACTTGCCATATTGCTAAACCAAAACAAAAAAAACAAAAAAAAAAAAAACAAAAAAAAAAACAAACAAACTACAACCAAGGTTTTGGAGGTATTGTGTGGTTCCCTTGTTCTTTTCCCCAAGTCCAGCTATGGACTTCTCCCGGACTGCATTGTGAATGGCTAATGTACCATCCTCCATGTTGAGATAGCACGCGTGGACGTGCAAGAAACATCCGTGAAACTAGTATACAGTCTTTATAAGGTTATCTCAGTAAGTTATTGCAATTGTGAATAGAGGCAGATTAAACGCTTGCGGAAAAAACCCCGAAACATTCATTATGGATCGAATACTTCGGTGTGTGTTCACTCACACTGAAACTGTACATTTTTTATGAGCGACATTTGTCCTGAAGACGGAGAGAGAGATATCTTTGATAAGCGCGTGGTCGATCGTAGCAACATGTTTCTTTTCTCGTAGTTTTATGGAAAGGTTTCAAAAGGGTGCGTAAACTGGGTTTTCTCGGTAAGTTTTTGCATAGGTTAAACGCTCGCGGTAGAAAATAATCATTAACGATGGTCGAATACTTTTACTTTTTTATGTAAAATGAGTTATATTTTTTCTGAATAGACGGAGAGAGAGAGAGAGAGAGAGAGAGAGAGAGAGAGAGAGAGAGAGACAGACAGACAGACAGACAGACAGACAGACAGACAGGACAGACAGACAGACAGACAGACAGGCAGAGATGGAGAACATCAGAAAAAAATATGCTGTGATCCTCCGCAATGTTTCAGATGGGGCTGATTATATAGACTGCTCCCAACACTAATGTAGATGGAGGAATTCACTTCCTTCCCCAACCACCCATCACGTTGGTTAATAAAACAGCGCATGCTTTTGAATAAGTTAAAGTGGACATTATCATATGTAACCTATATTCTCTGGTCTTTGTCAGATTCTATAGAAATAGGTCATGGGTATTCATTCTGAATATTTGATTTTATCGATTTCTCTAATTAATAATTCCACTTAATGAGCACTAATTAACTCACGCTATTAAAGACATATTACTTAAATATGCTGTCTATGAATTCAGTGTTCAAGTCATTCGCCATTGTGTTTTAGTGGGACACCTGTAGTTCCATTCTTCCGAGACCACGGTGACATGGGGTGTTAACACTTTACTCAACAACGCGACGTCCAAACCCGGAAAGCGCTACTCACAAATGTCCCGATTTAAATCAGTATTTCTTTCATTTTCAAGTCTCAAAAATATAGGCAATACAATTAGCACGTTGACCTCGTTCCAATGAGGGTTGATAAGATATGTTTTAAAGATAAACAACGGCAATCTTAAATTATTGCTATTTGGTTTGTATAATAAGTTTAAGTATAACAGAATAACGCCCGAGGAATCCAGTCTTCATACAACCCTAAAGTGACTTTTCTTTTGTTGCAATCCCAACCCCCTACCACTTAAGGACAAGTGGGTCATAGCTTAAGGAAACAATATCCGATACATGGGCAATGGAAATTTTTTGTGTTTGGCCACATCTTCTACCGCTAAAAGTACTGGTTGACAGCGCGGACGTCCATCCCTACCTTTACCTTCAACTTTCTAGATATTTATCACTATACTCTCAATCCTTTACCTAACATGAAAAGCAGACGACACTTGCAAACATAATTCTTAAATAACGAATTTTTTTCATTTTTTGTCTCAAAAACATAGGTTATGACCCTCATTGGAACGACCTCTTCGAGGTCGTTCCAAAGAGGGGGCATAACCTATGTTTTTGAGACAAAAATGAAAACATAATGAAAATTAATTGGCGATTTTTGAGAATAGCGCTGTTCGGTTTGAGCCGTTACGTTAGGGAAAGGGTTAAAGTCACACAACGTAACAGAAGTTACACAAGGTATTTCTTGATCTTATGAAGTCGCTCATAATATCACGTTGGCTTATTCTTTGCGGACGACATGGTGTTAATGTCTAGAACTGAACAGGGGCTAGAGAAACTGCTGGAAATTGTTGGTAGATATGGGAACACTTGGCGGCTCGAACTAAATGAAAATAAAAGCAAGGTAATACCCGTTGGACGCAAGGTAGATATGACGAAGAGATGGAGAGTGGGGGAGTTCTCAATCCCCGAAGGGGAAAGCAAACAAATCACTGTAGGAGAAACGGGAGAGTATGAGTATCTAGGGGTAAGCATAAATATAACGGGAAGAGGGGTGCACAGAAATTACTCAGCCAAACTGATTCTGAAGGGGAAAAGAATTCTGAACCAACTAAAACTTTTAGGGAAAAATAGTTTCAACAAGGTCTTTGTGGGGAAAACACTGTGGGAGAGGGTGGGTTTACCAAGTATAACGTATGGCACGGACGTGATTCCATTAAACCAAACCGTTACTAAGAAGTTGGAAAATACTCAAAATGATGCCGGCAGATGGATAACAGGGTCGAGTAATGCTGCAGCTTTGGAAGCAGTAAGGGGGGAGCTTGGGTGGATGAAAATCAAGGACAGGGTAGATTTGGGAAAACTGTGTTACTTTAACTACTTGAGAAACCTGCCTGACAACCGGTGGTGCAAATTGATGCTCGATACCATTTGGAATTCTAATATAGAAACGGGGTGGTCAAAACATGTGAGGGAACTAATGGACAATTACTCTATAGAGGTCACAAACATAGAAGTAGGAATGAAAGAAGGCAAAAGGTTTGTCAAAGAGAGAGTCATGGAAGATTGCAATCGAAACTGGCGAGCAGGGGTTAGCGTGAACAGATCACTGCAGGGGTTACAATATAAAGAAAAGCCAGCTTTTGAGAAGTACCTAGATGGCACCTTTGGAGGGTCACTGCTGTTCAAACTGAGATCAAGATCACTGGAGCTTCGGGGAAAAAGTGGGAGAGATGGGGAAAAGGGATGCCAAATGTGCCACTCTGGAGTAGTGGAGACCCTGGAACATTTTCTCTTGGAATGCCCACAGTATATACCTCATAGAATAAAATTTACTGGAAGAATAATGCAGAAGTGGGGTGAAGAAACAAAGGATAGATGGCTGAAGGGGGACACGAGGGAGAAGGTAGGAATGCTTATTGAAGAAATTGAAAAAGAGGAAGTGAGGGACACTATTAAGCAGTTTATATCTGAATGCTGGGAGGAGAGGAGGGGAAGAGGGGGTGGGGTGCAGGGGGAATGATGGCCTTCTCTTATGAGGACCGCGACAAATCAGCGGCTGGCCAAAGAGTTATTATTATGTCCACGAAAATCGTGTCCAGCGCCATGTGATTAGACTAAGTGTCGCATGACGATTTAGTCTCCCAACTGCATGTTGGGCGTAATTATGAAAACAATAGTGTAGCAATCGATTCTGCAACAACAACAGAGAGCAGCAACAGCAATTAGATAAACAAATACGGCATGTACTAGCAATAAAACAAGACAGTTATAATTTTGTGCAGCCACTAAACGCGATAGAAATGTAGGTAGCACAGAAAAAACGCAAATGTGATGGAAAACAAATGTTTCTAGTGTTCACAGTTGTGTACGTATGTTTTGTCATCTTTAATAAGTACTGTATTCTGTGTCATGATGAGAATTGTGAACGTGAGGTACCACGAGTTCGTAATAATGCGTGTGTCTGTTATCAAGGCCAATATTCGCGGGTTTATGTAGTCCAAAAATTACCAGACATGCAAGCAGACAGGCGGACAGAAGGCAAAAAGAGAGGGCAGTAAATGAACAACAATGAAAGCACCGTCATCGGCTACTTCAAAGAAATTATTCTGCCGCGACATCAAAGTAATCATAAAGCATGAAAATCGTGCTTTATGGTAACTTTGATGTCGCCACAGAATAATTTCTTTGAAGTAGCCGATGACGGTGCTTTCATTGTCTTTGATGCCACGCTTGGAAAGTAAAAACGATCTGCCATATCGAGGTTGTGCTACAGACAGAACATGCCCCTTTAGAGTGTTTTGATATGTTCATTCACAAATAAGCTGACAGTATATCGTGTAAGTGTGCCATACACAATTCGTCCCCTGAGTTCCAATGTGTTCTATGTGCCAGTAGGCACATAGAACACACTGGAACTCAGGGGACGAATTATTAGCCCGTTTACCCTCGTTCAGTTAGGAATTTCCCCATAAAATAATTTTGTCCCGATACCGACGTACCCGTGCCGATTGGAGCATGAGAGAACGGGCGGTACCGGTACAGGAGCCGATTGACATGCCTGTCCCAAATATAAAGTTGAATAAATTTTGAAAATCATACTCCAGATACTGGAGATATGACGTAAACAACGTAGGGGTATACCTTTCGATTTTATGAGCAGTCCTACAACACAAATTGCAACAGATACCCTCACAATATTTTACATATCCCAAGAAAGATAGCTGAAGTGAATTTTCATCACATATGTACTCACATTGCCAGACAATATTTACCGCTACAACAAAATCCCCACCGACGCCGGGAGGTGGGGTGGGGGCACCAAAAATTTGCGAGGCGTTATGTGTGGAGTGGGCGTGTCTCATGGGTGCGATGAAAACGTGCGTTTTCAAATTATGCAATTTTTCATAATTTTCTGCAATATATCATTATTTATATTCCAAACCACTAAGGTAATGCTGTAAATCAACACTACTAGGTTAACTGCAACACAAGGAGCCTTTATAGGTGTTAATATGAGGTGAAAACTGTGCAAATGTTACAAATAATACATGTTGGTGGAGGGGTGGGTGTCTGGTTCTCAGTGTAGAAAACTTGCCGGACAATTTTTGGGACAAATGCTTTATAATACACCAGATACAACATGAATTAATGTAAAAATGTGCTAGTATCAACTAATATTCTATTCACTTCAAGGGTTTTACTTATTCACTCAAATGTTAAAAGGATATTTGAGAATATTTTCTGTTGTTTACTCGTCATTGCTTTTGTAGGGAGCGCGGTGGCTCAGTTGGTAGAGGTGCAGGCTGCAAGCCGAGAGGTCCTCGGTTCGACTTCCATCTGCGGCAACCGCAGTGTATCCTTGGGCAAGACACTTCATCTCCATTGCCCGCGTGGGGGCACGATGACGCCGTGTACTAAGGCGTACTGCACGTCGATGGTGCGCATGTCTTCAACCAATCTAACCCTGTCTGTGCTGCAGTGCGGAGTTACGATGTTGGGGAGCTGGCAGCAGCTCGTCGTTGCTCAGTGGTTCTCTCCGGGTACTCCGGCTTCCTCCACCCGTAAAACTGTCACGGTCATGATTAGCCATTGTGCATAAATATATGACCTTAAACACCAATAAATAAATAAATAATATAATTGGTTTTGTATTATGACGGACAAGGAGTGTTAGTGACTTGTGACAACTGCCCTGTTTCAACTTGGTTAACAGTTCCAACACGCTTTCAAATTTCAAATATTGTTGCATCACCTAGTCACAATATAATATTCCGTATAGTTTAATTTGTTATTATTGTGTATTAAGACGTTACCACATGTGTCATTGGTAACTTGATAATTCGGAAAAGTGACAAATAGCATTTTCAACTGATTTATAATTGAGAATTAGTCAAAAATAAACAAAAAATAAATAAACAAATCTAACAAGATTAGTACTTGGCGTCACTTATGGAATCAAACATGCAGACTCCTGCCAGAATCATGTAAAAAATACACAAATGGATCAGAATGGATTGAATTTTTTGTCATTTTTAGCTTACTCCTGTGGTACAAATCAGGGGAATAATTTAAATATGTTTTATTTACGTCAAATCTGTGGAATGGAGATGGGCATATCTTAGGCCATCATTCATACTTTCATGGACATTGAGCTGTTCTGGGTGAGTTTTCTAAGATTTTTGAAGCCTCATTTTGCAAACAGGAAGTGAAACTAACCTTTCTGGGTAATAAAAAGTTGTAACAAGTACCTGGAATCGCTCGTTGAATCAAACTGAACAGCGCATTATACTTCTTTCCAGTTATCAAACATAGTAGTACTCGCCATTCGAATTATTAAGTTGAAAATCAATTTGAAAAGTGTCGAAGATATGACGAAAACAATGTCGGTGGTAAACTACTCCCATGCTCGGTTGAACATACGCTCCGAGCCGCAAACCTCAGGACATGTTACCGTCAGTTCATCACAATAAAGCATATGTTCCAACAGACACTACCCATAGCCCAAAACCTACATCGTGAAACACGAAAGGCTTATTTACAAAACTTGTGATCGTTAAAAGTTGCGTTGTTCAAGGCAACGTTTAACGATCACAGGTTTAGTAAATAAACCTCTCGTGTATCCACGACGGCCGGCACTGGGTAAATAATCAATAAACCAGATAAACTCTTTCCATCTTAGTTCAAATCATAAACATAGCACAATGTCCCGATACCAATCGCAATACCTTGCAGTGATTGGTCAATGCCTCGTTGATTTTATTTTATGTCGCCGGGCACGCGCATATGTCTACTGTCAGCGATTCTTATGTCCACTGCCAAGGAAAGTGTCTCGTTGCCATGAGCAACAGTTCATCGCAATGTCTTTTTTCACTTGAAATCAACTGAGGCAAATACATTTAACTGAAGTAAAATGCACAGAAAAGTGATGCTGTTACATATAATAAGATTAGTTATGTAAACATGGGTAATTATTTATGAAACCGATTACATTATACGGTCTCTTTTCATTAATTTACTGTAACATAAACTGAAACGAATCGAGAGCATGTCGCCCCGTTGATTGCGTTCGTAAACATTGAATAAAGGGAAATCACTCCAGTCTGTTATGATAAAAGTTAACACCTTACCGAAACAACGTCTGCTTTCTAATATTCGCTGTACAACAACAAATTTTAAAATGATTCGAATGAAGCGATTTGTGTAAGAACGTGACATATACGTTATTCTGTTTGTTGGCAGGAGACATGGTCTCACGTTCCCTGCATGAAACATATATTCAACCTCGGCTAACGCCTCGGTTGAATATAAATTTCATACAGGAAACATGAGACCATGCCCCCTGTCAACAAACAGAATAACTTATAATGTTCCAATAAGACTAAAATCCCCCTCCTCTGATTGGACGAGAGCTCGCTTAGTATATTCTATGTTTACGGCCCAAGTGGCACATGTTACCGTCTGACGTCACAAGGCGAAATATTTGCAATGACGTCGCCCGTTTCGTAACTGCTTCATCAACGGAGTGACAAGCCAGCCACTTCATTTTTCTGGTTGTTTCACGTGTGCAGCAGACGGTGTTCCAGATGAAGTGTTGTTTAAATTACAAACCGATTTACGATTTGGACTAAGATGGAATGAGTTTATCTGGTTTATTGGTTATTTATCCAGTGCCGTCGTGGATACACGAGAGGTTTATTTACTAAACTTGTGATCGTTAAAAGTTGCCTTGAACAAGGCAACTTTTAACGATCACAAGTTTAGTAATAAGCCTCTCGTGTTTCACGATGCAGGTTTTGGGCTATGGGTAGTATCTATTGGAACATATACGTTATTCGCGTCTCGGTTGAACATAAGCTCCGAGCCGCAAACCTCAGACCATGTTAACGTCAATTCATCACAATAACTTATAAAGTTTATATCACAACCTGCTAAAGGAATAACTGAAGGCGAGCATTGCCAGTTTTTGTCCACATTGCTGGAAAATGACGATGCTATGGCGTAAATGACTAGCGGGGGTCGGAAAACGTCAACATTACATTTCACTCCACGCAGTTGACATTTTACGGGGGTTCAGTTCTCGTAGTTCCAAATACAAAGTCCCCAAAAAGCTTTGGAAATCGATCTTCAAACATCTGATACATGACGTATATATCACCAGGCGTATTATCTTATCATTTAAGGTATTTTTAACATTTTTCATTAAAAACGCTGTTTTGTAATTAGCTACATAGTTATCCAACTTCGCACACTGTTTTCTGTTTTTTTAAATTGTTCAATTTTACATTTCATTTCAAATTTACGCACTTGATGCCAGCGATGGAAAATTTACGTTTCTTTTTCTATACCTCTTCTTTTCAACCTCATTTTCAGCCTCAGCCTTTCGACATTTCGGCAATAGAATCTCCTGAAAAACCATATCTAAAAAGGTTGTGCCGTCTTTTGAAATCCTCAACAGTTACATTCGTACTATGAGGTGACATCATAGAGGCTCATAGGGTTAAAAAAAATTAAATACGTCGGATTATTTTGAAATTTTAGTGTGTTTTTACAGCTAAAAAAAGGAAACAGATGGGTTTTTTTTTATTTTAAATGTATCGCCACTTTTGCGTCACTTCACAGTTTTATCATTCCTTACATATTTACTAAAATTGCTATGAATTTTTAAAGGTTAAAAAATGTTTTCAGTGGCTCAAAATACCATTAGCATGTCTGGCAGATTTCCGAAAAATCACACTGAAAATTTGTTGAGGTTTGGCAGAAGTTAGGCCACAGTTTACTCCCAAAGGACGGTACTGTTATTCCGGCCTGAGGTACGCTCTTCTTTCAAGCGCCAGGAAGCGACGTGGGACACGTTATCCAGCGATTCAATTCAATTCGATGGTGGGTCCTCTCGGTGATGGGCGTATTTTGTTGGATGATTTCTGGAAATTAGTTTGCGATTTCAAAATAATCTACAGGGGCTGCTGAACCGGGGGCTGGGGGGGGGGGCTTCAGTTCAGCCCCCCCCCGCTTTTTTTGTCGGGCTATGTTTTTTTGTATGCATATATTTTAACACAACCAATGACTGGTGAAACCAGGAGCGGATCCAGAGCCTCCCTCATATTTCCGCCAGCAATGTTTCTGTCGTACTGGTTCAGTTTAGATGGATTTTGGATCATTTTTTTGCAGAAGTGGCAGGAAACGCTAAAATGTATACAGTCTGTTAAAACATCGGTTAACTGAAATAGATCGTAATCTTACAGACATACAAGTACCAAATCCACCCCCAGACAAGATAATCCGCATACACTATAATTGCTGTTAACGTTTGGTGAAGCAAACAGGTGAGGTCTATTTATCAGCTTTGGTCGTTACGACCAAAGCTGATAAATAGACCTCACCTCGACCAAAGCTTATAAATAGACCTCACCTGTATGCTAAACCGACGTTTTTAATGCCTCTCAAAGTGAGCAATCTTTCAAATACATCTCCTGAAAAATATCTCAAAATATCCGCTCAGATGCATGGAAATGGGAATTTTGGGACCCAGGAATTTAAAATTTTCGTATGACGGGCCGAACCATGGTCGGTCCGTCATACCGACGAACATCCATCGCCCGATCCAGCTCCCCTCCCCCCACCTCACTTGGAAAATCGTTCCGCCGTTCCTGATCTAGGTATCTGACTGAAATTTAAATCCCGTGGGGTTTAATTTTTGTGGCAAGAAGAATAGTTTAAAAGCAGCGGATGGTTAATAACTTACTGGCATACGGTTTGAGACAATTCATTTACAGGCAGTAAATGCAGAGTATTAATTCTTCGTATTGACGATCTGCTCAAACGAATAATACCGCAGACACCATAAGAATTTCAAGATACGGCAAAACATAAACCCTCCCATTGAAAATTCCTTTCTATATTTATCCACCAGGTTTTGAACGGCGTTTTCCCCGAAGGTTTTTCGAGTAAACAGCACTGTCTCTTGGCGCAAAGCCAGTAGATTAACCGAATTCTTCCTCTGTCTGTTGACCATCCGCCACTCAAAGATGTATATTGATTTCTAAATTCTCTCAGTGGCGGTCAATTCATACTCTGTCTGGACTTGTGTCTCGGAAGGTCATTAAACCAAGGTCATCTTCGCAGACATTAACTGAGAAAATCGATTCAGTTGTTGCTGACAGAGGCAGAAATGACCGTTGGTAATGAATGATAGATCGGCTGAAATAATTTGTGTGTTGGACTGAAGGAGAAGGCAGTTATTTATGCGAAAAATTGATTACTTTTGTCCGAAGCGAGTAGATTCTATTACAAAATCACTGTTTATTTTATCTTGACCAGACAGAATATTGATCTGAAATGGAACAACCAGATGACCTCGTAAAGAAACTCAATTTCAGATTCGGTTGCGTGTTTTTGTCTGTGAGGAATTGATTTTGCTTCCGCCAGATATTTTTACGGCGCGACGCACTACAAGACGTGACTCCGTGTGCAATATTACTGCCGCCAAGCCGCCAACTCGTGCCATATTCAATGTAGGCCCGACGGGAAATGAATTAATTCCCCATAATAAAGCGAGAGATGTAAAAGATAATTAAATTATTCACTTATGGATTTTTAAAAATAGAGTTCTGAAACATTTTCCCAATAGCCGTAGTGCTTTACCAGTAGTCCAAAAGAATATAATTTTTAACATTTATCAGAACAGTCATTCTACGTTTGTTTCGAGCGCGTAAGTCCTCCGGGCCGATTGCGTTCGCAGATCGATTACGTCCACAAAGACATAGGCGTAGCCATGGAGGTGGGGGGGTGCGAACGAACCCCCATTTACGTTTTTTCTCAAGATCGGAGAATGCAAATAAATCCCTAAACGGCCACCAGAGAGCTTCATTTGAAACTAAATTCCCTGTGCATAATAGATTAGGTCCGAGGGTATGCCCCCCTGCCCCGGATGTACACCGAGTGTACACTTGGCTGATGTCGAAGACATCTACCAAGTATACAACCGTTGTACCTTTTTCATCAAATTCTAACCCCCTTCTAATAAATCCTGGCGACGCCCATGAAAACAAAAGCACATTGTATCCGGGACGACTTTCTTTCCCAAAATTAAAGCATCCGTATTTTTCTATCTATCTTGTAAGTAGAAGAGCGATGAATCGGCCCTCATTTGATGGAGGGAAAAGTGGGGGTATGGGTGGGGTTCATTATAGTCAAGTGACGCAGTGACGTCATACGGGTTTGTTATGGTAGCCGACACGAGCGGCCATGTCGTGACGTCAGCAACACGGTAATATATGATGTTATTGCGCAAGTACAGCACTCGTGAGAGTGACACATCTTTGCGTCGTCGGTTTATTGGAGGCCGCCGCTTTGGTTTCTATGGTGACACGTGACTGCTACAACCCTGTAAGACTTACATCAGTATGAGGATTTGCTCTGGAGTGTTCGATTCAATGGGGGTATGTCTAATTACCCAAATCGGCCCAACCTCTATCTGGAATTACCAAAAAGATATAAAATCACCAAAATGGATTTGATTTGACTCTATTTTTCCAGAAGCCAGCCAGTTTCTGTAACACACAGTGCTATAAGGTATGTTCGATTGAACTTGAGTTTGTCTAATTGCCACTAGCATACCGACAATTACCAAAAATCACCAAACGCAACCAAAAAAGTACCGAAAGGGACATTATTTAGTTCGCATTCACCGAATTCCTCTTTTAGAGTAGTATGCCGTCATGTAAGGTATGTTAAATTTAACGTAAGTATTCCCTCCATGTTTCTATGTTTCCTCTGTCTATATTGCGCCCTACAATGTCTACTCTATGTCTATATAAGGTATATTAAATTTAAAGGTATATTAAATTTAATGGAAGTATTCCCGCTAAGTTTTCTCTGTCTGTACTGGGTCTTACAATGTCACTAAATAAAGTCTTTTTCGTTTGTTCCTGTAGAGGGAGAGGAGGGTTATCAAGATATTTCTCGGTGGTGGGATTCATCCCCAAGCCCGTTATTCTCTCATCCATGGACTAGTATTGGGGCCCAATGAGGACCACCACTTTAGAGACTCGGAACATCCTCTCATATGTGTACAAAAAGGCCATGAAGATATATTTCTCAGTAGTGAGATCTAACATCATCCCCGTCATGTTCTCATCCAAAGATTAGTGAGAACTATTACTGACTATTAGGACCAATGGGGGACCCTTCCTTAGAGACTCAAATCATCCATTCATATGTCTACAAACAGGCCATGAAGATATTTCGCAATGGAGAGATCTAAACTCACCCCCCCCCCCTCCCCCCGTCATGTGCTCATCCAAGGACGAGTGGGCACTATTACTGACTATAGGACCAATAGGCCTTCATTCGTTAGAGACTCAAATTATTCCCTCGTACGTGTACAAAAAGGCCATGAAGATATTTCTCAGTGGTGAGATCTAAACTCAAGCCACTCATGTTCTCATCTAGAGCTATTGTTTCACTACTATTTGTTCAATTATGCGATAATAATAAATATTTCTAAGATAACATTGAAATTGTGTTCATTGCACAACAGACTTATTAACACTTATTTTTATAGAAAAGTCTTTGCACCACAGTTTCTTATTTGAATATCGTTTTATTGAACGGTTTTTGCACAACAGTTTCTTCTTTGCACAACCTTTTCTTATAGACTATTATTTGCAAAAAGGCTTATTTGAACATCGTTTTATTGAAATGTCTTTGCACAACAATCTCTTCTTTGCACAGCCTTTTCTAAAAGAATTTTATTTGCACAACAGTTTATTTGAACATCGTTTTATTGAACTGTCTTTGCACAACAGTTTCTACTTTCTTTTTTCTTTATGGGAACAGTTTTCTATGGTATGCAGAATGTCAGCTATTCATAAATAATTTTTCCTATAGATTTGGCATCTTTTCGTCCCCTGAGTTCCAATGTGTTCTATGTGCCAGTAGGCTGCCAGTAGGCACACCAGTAGGCACGCCAGTAGGCACGCCAGTAGGCTGCCAGTAGGCACACCAGTAGGCTGCCAGTAGGCACACCAGTAGGCTGCCAGTAGACACACCAGTAGACACACCAGTAGGCACATCAGTATGCTGCCAGTAGACACACCAGTAGGCACACCAGTAGGCTGCCAGTAGACACACCAGTAGGCTGCCAGTAGACACACCAGTAGATACACCAGTAGGCACACCAGTAGGCTGCCAGTAGACACACCAGTAGGCACACCAGTAGGCTGCCAGTAGACACACCAGTAGACACACCAGTAGGCACACCAGTAGGCTGCCAGTAGACACACCAGTAGGCACACCAGTAGGCTGCCAGTAGGCACACCAGTAGGCTGCCAGTAGGCACACCAGTAGGCACACCAGTAGGCTGCCAGTAGACACACCAGTAGGCTGCCAGTAGGCACACCAGTAGGCTGCCAGTAGGCACACCAGTAGACATACCAGTAGGCACACCAGTATGCTGCCAGTAGACACACCAGTAGGCACACCAGTAGGCTGCCAGTAGACACACCAGTAGACTGCCAGTAGACACACCAGTAGATACACCAGTAGGCACACCAGTAGGCTGCCAGTAGACACACCAGTAGGCACACCAGTAGGCTGCCAGTAGACACACCAGTAGACACACCAGTAGGCACACCAGTAGGCTGCCAGTAGACACACCAGTAGGCACACCAGTAGGCAGCCAGTAAACACACCAGTAGGCTGCCAGTGGACACACCAGTAGGCTGCCAGTAGGTACACCAGTAGGCTGCCAGTAGGCACACCAGTAGGCTGCCAGTAGGCACACCAGTAGGCTGCCAGTAGGCACACCAGTAGGCTGCCAGTAGAAACACCAGTAGGCTGCCAGTAGACACACCAGTAGGCTGTCAGTAGGCACACCGGTAGGCTGCCAGTAGACACACCAGTAGGCACACCGGTAGGCACACCGGTAGGCTGCCAGTAGACACTCCAGTAGGCACACCAGTAGGCTGCCAGTACACACACCAGTTGGCTGCCAGTAGGCACGCCAGTAGGCTGCCAGTAGGCACACCAGTAGGCTGCCAGTAGATACACCAGTAGGCTGCCAGTAGACACACCAGTAGTCTGCCAGTAGGTACACCAGTAGGCTGCCAATAGGCACACCAGTAGGCTGCCAGTAGGCACACCAGTAGACTGCCCGTAGGCACAGAGAACACATTGGAACTCATGGGACGTTTTGTGTGGTTGGCAACAGGCACAACTGATTAATGGCTGAGGAACGACATTGGCTTCAGCTGATAATCATACACAGCATTTCATATTGTATGGAGCTTCTGTTTCTTGAACTTCATCTTTGGCATCACTACACGCGTCTTTTTTCCCAGTATGTTGAGGATATAATAAAATATTATCTGTATTCTTGTATGACACCATCCTCTTATTCCCAGAAACACACAATAATATCACAGTGAAAACATTTAGTTGTGTCTTCGGTTCTATGATAAAGGGATCCAGCTCCCGCCAGTTCTAAGCAAGTTTCCGCCAATGCACACTTCACATGATTTGGTGGTCTCTGAACTGGATCAGTTTTTCTTCGAGCAATTATTTACCGAGATCAATTCTCTCCACGTAACAGCTACTCCAGTACTGGCGGTGGAACACCACCGAAACGCGTTTCGAATAAAATACACTGAAATCCTTAATTATCAAATATCATTATTAATCGTTCAGATCGACCCGAAACAAATAAGTTAATTTGTTTCATTCTTCTTTGCTTTTCTTCCTCTCTTTCTTCCTCTCCTTGTTTTGAGTTCTTCTGTCTTTATTCAATTCTAATCTTCTATACTATGTCCACCGTTTTGGTCACGTATTACCAATCTTTCGTGAAAAAAGTATAATCCAACGTTCTTCTTTGATTTTGAAGACGGTCACATCCGATTGCGGGTATTCACACAGCTTGATTGTTTGGGTATTATTCGAATCCCCCGTTTGTGGGTATCCGTAGAGTTTGGATTTATCGGTATTATTGGAAACCCCTGTTTGTGGATATCCATAGAGTTTGGATTTATCGGTACTATTGGAATCCCCTGCTTGTGGGTATCCATAGAGTTTGGATTTATCGGTATTACTGGAATCCCCTGCTTGTGGGTATCCATAGAGTTTGGATTTATCGGTATTATTGGAATCCCCTGCTTGTGGGTATCCATAGAGTTTGGATTTATCGGTATTACTGGAATCCCCTGCTTGTGGGTACCCATAGAGTTTGGATTTATCGGTATTATTGGAATCCCCTGCTTGTGGGTATCCATAGAGTGTGGATTTATCGGTATTATTGGAAACCCCTGTTTGTGGCTTTCTATACATCTTGACTCTATCGGTATTATTGGAATCCCTTGTTTGTGGGTATCTATAGAGTTTGGATTTATCTGCATCATTGGAATCCCTTGATTGTTGGTATCTTTACAGCTTGACTTTATCAGTATTATTGGTATCCCCCGCTTGTGGGTATCCATAGAGTTTGGATTTATCGGTATTACTGGAATCCCCTGTTTGTGGGTTTCTATAGAACTTGAATCTATCAGTATTATTGGAATTTCCTGCCTATGGGTATCCATACAGCTTGACTTTATCGTATTATTGGAATTCCTGCTTGTGGATATCTATACAGGTTGACTTTAATGGTATGATTAGAATCTCCTGTTCGTTGGTGTCTATGCAGCTTAACTTTATTGATATTTTTGAAACCCCCTGTTTGCGGGTATCCATACGGCTTGTCTTTATCGGTATCACTTGATTCCCCTGTTTGCAGGTATCCATACGTCTTGTCTTTATCGGTATCACCTGATTCCCCTGTTTGCGGGTATCCATACAGCTTGACTCTGCCTGTATCACTGGATTCCCCTGTTTGCGGGTATCCATACGGCTTGACTCTGTTGGTATCACTTGATCCCCTTGTTTGCGGGTATCCATACGGCTTGACTCTTTCGATATCACTTGATTCCCCTGTTTGCGGGTATCCATGCAGCTTGACTCTGCCTGTATCACTGGATTCCCCTGTTTGCGGGTATTCTCACAGCTCGACTTTATAGGTATTATTGGAAACCCCTATTGCGGGTATCACTTGATTCCCCTGTTTGCGGGTATCCATGCGGTTTGACTCTATTGGTATCACTGGATTCCCCTGTTTGCGGGTGTCCATACGGTTTGATTCTGTCGGTATCGCCTGATTCCCCTGTTTGCTGATACCCATACAGTTTGACTCTATCGGTATTACTGGCCTCCCAGATTGCGAGTATCCATACAGTTTGACTCTATCGGTATCACTGGCTTCCCTGACTGTGGGTATCCATACAGTTTGACTCTATTGGTATCACTAGCTTCACTGATTGTGGGTATCCATATGTTTTGACTCTATCGGTATCACTAGCTTCCCTATTTTCGGGTATCCATACAGTTTGACTCTATTGGTATCACTAGCTTCCCTATTTGCGGGTATCCATACTGTTTGACTCTATCGGTATCACTAGCTTCCCTATTTGCGGGTATCCATATGTTTTGACTCGATCGGTATCACTAGCTTCCCTGATTGCGGGTATCCATATGTTTTGACTCTATCGGTATCACTAGCTTCCCTGATTGCGGGTATCCATATGTTTTGACTCTATCGGTATCACTAGCTTCCCTGATTGCGGGTATCCATATGTTTTGATTCTATCGGTATCACTAGCTTCCCTGATTGCGGGTATCCATATGTTTTGACTCTATCGGTATCACTAGCTTCCCTGATTGCGGGTATCCATATGTTTTTGACTCTATCGGTATCACTAGCTTCCCTGATTGCGGGTATCCATATGGTTTGCCTCTATCAGTATCACTAGCTTCCCTGATTGTGGGTATCCATAGAGTTTGACTCTATCGGTATCACTAGCTTCCCTAATTGCGGGTACCCATATGTTTTGACTCTATCGGTATCACTAGCTTCCCTGATTGCGGGTATCCATATGTTTTGACTCTATCGGTATCACTAGCTTCCCTGATTGCGAGTATCCATACGGTTTGACTCTATCGGTATCACTAGCTTCCCTATTTGCGGGTATCCATACAGTTTGACTCTATTGGTATCACTAGCTTCCCTATTTGCGGGTATCCATACAGTTTGACTCCATTGGTATCACTAGCTTCCCTATTTGCGGGTATCCATACTGTTTGACTCTATCGGTATCACTAGCTTCCCTATTTGCGGGTATCCATACGGTTTGACTCTATCGGTATCACTAGCTTCCCTGATTGCAGGTATCCATATGGTTTGCCTCTATCGGTATCACTAGCGTCCCTGATTGTGGGTATCCATATGGTTTGACTCTATCGGTATCACTAGCTTTCCTGATTGCGGGTATCCATATGGTTTTACTCTATCGGTATCACTAGCTTCCCTGATTGCGGGTATCCATACGGTTTGACTCTATCGGTATCACTAGCTTCCTGATTGTGGGTATCCATACGGTTTGACTCTATCGGTATCACTAGCTTCCCTGATTGCGGGTATCCATACAGTTTGACTCTATCGGTATCACTAGCTTCCCTGATTGTGGGTATACATACAGTTTGACTCTATCGGTATCACTAGCTTCCCTATTTGCGGGTATCCATACAGTTTGACTCTATCGGTATCACTAGCTTCCCTGATTGTGGGTATCCATATGGTTTGACTCTAGCGGTATCACTAGCTTCCCTGATTGCGGGTATCCATACGGTTTGACTCTATCGGTATCACTAGCTTCCCTGATTGTGGGTATCCATACGGTTTTACTCTATCGGTATCACTAGCTTCCCTGATTGTGGGTATCCATACAGTTTGACTCTATCGGTATCACTAGCTTCCCTATTTGCGGGTATCCATACAGTTTGACTCTATCGGTATCACTAGCTTCCCTGATTGCAGGTATCCATACGGTTTGACTCTATCAGTATCACTTGATTCCCCTGTTTGCGGGTATCCACACAGCTTGACTCTATCGGTATCACTGGATTCCCCTGTTTGCGGGTATCCATACAGCTTGACTCTATCGGCTTCACCAGATTTCCCTGTTTGCAGGTATCCATGCAGCTCGACTTTATAGGTGTTATTGGAATCCCCTGTTGTGCGTTTCCATACAGTTTGATTTGATTGGTAGTATTGGAATCCCTTGTTTGCTTTTAACCATACATCTTGCCTCTATCGGTAACACTGGATTCCCTTGTTTGCAGTTAACCATACATCTTGCCTCTATCGGTAACACTGGATTCCCTTGTTTGCGGTTAACCATACATCTTGCCTCTATCGGTAATACTGGATTCCCTTGTTTGCAGTTAGCCATACATCTTGCCTCTATCGGTAACACTGGATTCCCTTGTTTGCGGTTAACCATACATCTTGCATCTATCGGTAACACTGGTTTCCCTTGTTTGCGGTTAACCATACATCTTGCCTCTATCGGTAACACTGGATTCCCTTGTTTGCAGTTAACCATACATCTTGCCTCTATCGGTAACACTGGATTCCCTTGTTTGCGGTTAACCATACATCTTGCATCTATCGGTAACACTGGATTCCCTTGTTTGCGGTTAACCATGCATCTTGCCTCTATCGGTAACACTGGATTCCCTTGTTTGCGGTATCCTTACAGCTTGACTTTATCAGTATTATTGGAAACCCCTGTTTGTGGGTATCATTACAGATTGACTTTATCTGTATTACTGGAATTCCCTGCTTCCAGATATCTATAGAGCTTCACTTTGACGGTATTATTGATGCATCCTGCTTGCAAGTGTCTATACAGCTTGACTTTATCGGTATTATTGGGACCCTCCGCCCATAGATATCCATACAGCTTGATGTTTATGGGTAATGTTGTGATGCCTTGTTGGCGGATATCCTTATAGCTTTTCTTTAGCAGTATTATTGTGATGCCCTGTCTGCGGCTATCTTTTCAGCTTGACGTTAACGGTATTATTGGAATTTCCTGTTTGCTACAATTCATACCGTTGACTTTATTAGTATTATTGTAATCTCCTGTTTGTTGGTCTCCACACATACTACTTTTATCGATATTATTGTAATCCCCTGTTTCTTGGTCTCCACACAGACTAATTGTTTTGGTATTATTGAAATCCCCTGTTTGTTGGTCTCCACACAGACTAATTGTATCGATATTATTGAAATCCCATGCTCGCTGGTATCTGTCCCCTTTGATTATATCGGTATGTAATCAAAGGGGACAGATACCAGCGAGCATGGGATTTCAATAATATCGATACAATTAGTCTGTGTGGAGACCAACAAACAGGGGATTTCAATAATACCAAAACAATTAGTCTGTGTGGAGACCAACAAACAGGGGATTACAATAATATCGATAAAAGTAGTATGTGTGGAGACCATCTATGCAGCCTTAATATTTGGGTATCATTGGAATTCCCTGTTTGAGCGTATCCATACTTGAATTTATCGATATTGCTGTGATTCCCTGCTACTTGTGGGTATCCTTACAGCTTAACTGCATCGTGATTATTGGAATCCCCTGTTTGTGAGTATCCATACAGATTGAATTTATCAGTATTATTGTCATCTCCTGCTTGGGTGGGTATTCTTGGAATCAGCTGCTATCGGGTATCTATATTGCCTAGATTTTGTGGTATTATTGGAATGCCCTGCTTGCGGGAATATATATGGTTTGAACTTATCGGTTTTATTGGAATTTCCTGCTTGCTTGCACCCACACCGCTTGACGTTTTTGATATTATTGTAATCCCCGGTTTGCTGATATCCATACAGCCTAATTTTATCGATGTTATTGGAATCCTCAGCTTTTGCATATCTATACAGCTTGAATTTATCGATAATGTTGTGATGCCCTGCTTGTGGGTATCCTTGCATCTTAACTGTTTTGGGATTATTGGAATCTCCTCTTTGTGAGTATCCATACAGCTTGACATTGTCGGTATAATTGGAATCCCCTGCTGACG
This sequence comes from Pictodentalium vernedei, assembly GCA_031216915.1. NCBI lineage: Eukaryota > Metazoa > Mollusca > Scaphopoda > Dentaliida > Dentaliidae > Pictodentalium > Pictodentalium vernedei. The sequence continues at coordinate 18,565,129 of CM062290.1, read as the reverse complement.
GGTATCCATACATCCTGACTTTATCGGTATTATTTGAATGCACTGGTTGTGGGTATCCATACAGTTTGACCACCGGTATTATAGGAATAACCTAGTTGTTGGTATTTACACAGCTTGACCGTATCCTTATTATTGGAGTCCTCTACCTGTGGGTATCCAAACAATTTTACTTACAGCTTGCCTTTATCGGTATTATTGGAGTCCCCTAACTGTGAGTATCCAAACAATTTTACTTACAGCTTGCCTTTATCGGTATTATTGGAATCCCCTACCTGTGGATATCCAAACAATTTGACTTACATCTTAACTTTATCGGTATTATTGGAGTTCCCGACCTGTGGGTATCCACACAACTTGACTTACAGCTTAACTTTATCGGTATTATTGGAACCCCCTACCTGTGGGTATCCAGACAACTTGTTTGACTTTATCGGTATTATTGGAATTCCCTACATGTGGGTATCCAAACAACTTGACTTACAGCTTAACATTATCGGTATTATTGGAATTCCCTACCTGTGGGTATCCAAACAACTTGACTTACAGCTTAACCGTATCCTTATTATTGGAATCCCCTACCTGTGGGTATCCAGACAATTTGTTTGACTTTATCGGTATTATTGGAATTCCCTACCTGTGGGTATCCAGAAAACTTGACTTACAGCTTAACTCTATCGGTATTATTGGAGTCCCCTACCTGTGGGTATCCAGGCAACTTGACTTACAGCTTAACTTTATCGGTATTATTGGAATCCCCTACCTGTGGGTATCCAAACAATTTAACTTACAGCTTAACTTTATCGGTATTATTGGAATCTCCCGCTTTTGGCCACCCATGGTGTTTGAATTTATCCGCATTATTTGCGGGTACCTCCACACAGTCTGCAGCGTGAATTTATCAGTGTTAATGGAATCCCCTGCTTGCTTAACTTTATCTATATTCTTGTGACCCCCTACCTGAGGGTATGCATAAATCTTGAATGTATTGGTATTGTTGTAATTCCTGTTTGCAGGTAATGTTACAGCATGACTTTATCGGTATTACTGGAATCCCCTGCTTGTGGATATCCATACAGCTTGACATTAACTGTATTATTAAAATATCTTGTCTGCGGGTACCCATACAGCTTGACTTTATCTGTATTATTGGAATCGCCTGCTTATGAGTATCCATATAGCATCCATATAGTATCCATAGAGTATCCATATATTAGCCAAATTGTATATCCATGTAGTATCCATATAGTATATCCATATAGTATTCATAGATTATCCATAGAGTATCTATAGAGTATCCATATAGTATCCATAAAGAATCCATATAGTATCCATATAGTATCCATATAGTATCCATATAGTATATCCATATAGTATCCATAGAGTATCCATAGAGTGTTCATAGAGTATCCGTATAGTATATCCATACAGTATCCATATAGTACCCGTAGAGTATCCATATAGTATCCATATAGTATATCCATATAGTATCCATATAGTGTATAGTACCCATATAGTATCCATATAGTATCCATATAGTATCCATATAGCATCAATATAGTATCCATAGAGTATTCATATAGTATCCATAGAGTATCCATATAGTATCCATAGAGTATATCCATATAGTATCCATAGAGTATCCATAGATTATACCCATATAGTATCCACATAGTATCCATATAGTATCCATATAGTATCTCTATATAGTATCCATATAGTATCCATAGAGTATCCATAGTACATCCAAATAGTTTCCAAATAGTATCCACATAGTACCTATATAGTATCCATATAGTATATCCATAGAGTATCCATATAGTATCTATACAGTACCCATATAGTATCCATATTGTATATCCACAGAGTATCCATATAGTATATCCATAGAGTATCCATATGGTATATCCATATAGAATATCTATATAGTATCCATATATTATCCATAGAGCATCCATAGAGTATCAATATAGTATCCATATAGTATCCCTATAGTATTCATAGAGTATTCATAACATATCCATATAGTATCCATAGAGTATAATATAGTATCACATAGTATCTCCATACAGTATCCACATAGTTTCCATAGAGTATCCATATAGTATCCATAGAGTATCTATATAGTATCCACATTGTATCCATTTGGTATATCCCTATAGTATCCATATTGTACCCATATAGTATCCATAGAATATATCCATATAGTATCCACATAGTATCTATAGAGTATATCCATATAGTATCATAGAGTATATCCATATAGTATCATTATAGTATATCCATATAATATCCATATAGTATCCATAGAGTATCCATAGAGTATCCATAGAGTATCCATATAGCATCCATATAGTATATCCATACAGTATCCATATAGTACCCATAGAGCATCCATATAGTATTCATATGGTATATCCATATATTGTCCATATAGTATATAGTATCCATAGAGTATATCCATATAGTATCCATAGATTATCCATATAGTATCAATATAGTATCCATAGAGTATTCATATAGTATCCATAGAGTATCCATATAGTATCCATAGAGTATATCCATATAGTATCCATAGAGAATCCATATAGTATCCATATAGTATCCATAGATTATACCCATATACTATCCATATAGTATCGATATAGGATCTCAATATAGTATCGATATATTATCCATAGAGTATCCATAGTACATCCATGTAGTATCCATATAGTATCCATGTAGTACCCATATAGTATCCATATAGTATATCCATAGAGTATCCATATAGTATCTATAGATTATACCCATATTGTATCCATATAGTATCCATAGAGTGTTATAGTACCCATAGAGTATCCATATAGTATCATATAGTATCCATATAGTATCCATATAGTATATCCATATAGTATCCATATGGTATCCATAGAGTATCCATAGAGTATCCATGTAGTATCCGTATAGAATCCATATAGTATATCCATATAGTATCCATATAGTATCCATAGAGTATCCATAGAGTATCCAAGTAGTATCCGGATAGTATCCATATGTTATCCATATAGTATCCATAGAGTATCCCTAGATTACCCATAGGGTATCCGTATAGGTTGACTTTATCGCTATTATTGGAAATCCCTGCTTGCTGGTATCCATAACGCTTGACTGTATCGGTATTGTTGAAATCTCCTGTTTGCTGGTAATTTTACAGCTTAAATTTATCTGTATTACTGAAGTCCTGTGCTTATGGATATTATTACTTATACAGTCTGTGGGTATCTATACAGCTCGACTTTATCGGAATTATTGGAATCACCTGCTTGTGGATATCTATACAGCTCGACTTTATCGGTATTATTGGAAACTCCTGCTTGTGGGTATCTATACATCTCGACTTTATCGGTATTATTGGAATCTCCTGCTTGTGGGTATCTATACAGCTCGACTTTATCGGTATTATTGGAATCTCCTGCTTGTGGGTATCTATACAGCTTGACTAAATCGGTATTATTGGAATCCCCTGCTTGTGAGTATCTATGCAGCTCGACTTTATCGGTATTATTGGAATCTCCTGCTTGTGGGTATCTAATCAGCTCGACTTTATCGGTATTATTGGAATCTTCTGCTTGTGGGTATCTATAAGCTCGACTTTATCGGTATTATTGGAATCTCATGCTTGTGGGTATCTATACAGCTCGACTTTATCGGTATGACTGGAATCTCCTGCTTGTGGGTATCTATACAGCTCGACTTTATCGGTATTATTGGAATCTCCTGCTTGTGGGTATCTATACAGCTCGACTTTATCGGTATTATTGGAATCTCCTGCTTGTGGGTATCTATACAGCTCGACTTTATCGGAATTATTGGAATCTCCTGCTTGTGGGTATCTATACAGCTCGACTTTATCGGTATTATTGGAGTCTCCTCCTTGTGGGTATCTATACAGCTCGACTTTATCGGAATTATTGGAATCTCCTGCTTGTGGGTATCTATACAGCTCGACTTTATCGGTATTATTGGAATCTCCTGCTTGTGGGTATCTATACAGCTCGACGTTATCGATATTATTGGAATCTCTTGCTTGTGGGTATCTATACAGCTCGACTTTATCGGTATTATTGGAATCTCCTGCTTGTGGGTATCTATACAGCTCGACTTTATCGGAATTATTGGAATCTCCTGCTTGTGGGTATCTATACAGCTCGACTTTATCAGAATTATTGGAATCTCCTGCTTGTGGGTATCTATACAGCTCGACTTTATCGGTATTATTGGAATCTCCTGCCTGTGGGTATCTATACATCTCGACTTTATCGGATTATTGGAATCTCCTGCTTGTGGGTATCTATACAGCTCGAATGTATCGGTATTGTTGGAATCTTCTGCTTGTGGGTATCTATACAGCTCGAATTTATCGGTAGTATTGGAATCTCCTGCTTGTGGGTATCTATACAGCTCGACTTTATCGGAATTATTGGAATCTCCTGCTTGTGGGTACCTATACAGCTCGACTTTATCGGTATTGTTGGAATCTTCTGCTTGTGGGTATCTATACAGCTCGAATTTATTGGTAGTATTGGAATCTCCTGCTTGTGGGTATCTATACAGCTCGACTTTATCGGAATTATTGGAATCTCCTGCTTGTGGGTATCTATACAGCTCGACTTTATCGGTATTATTGGAATCTCCTGCTTGTGGGTATCTATACATCTCGACTTTATCGGAATTATTGGAATCTCCTGCTTGTGGGTATCTATACAGCTCGACTATATCGGTATTATTGGAATCCCCTGCTTGTGAGTATCTATACAGCTCGACTTTATCGGTATTATTGGAATCTCCTGCTTGTGGGTATCTATACAGCTCGACTTTATCGGTATTATTGGAATCTCCTGCTTGTGGGTATCTATACAGCTCGACTTTATCGGTATTATTGGAATCTTCTGCTTGTAGGTATCTATACAGCTCGACTTTATCGGTATGATTGGAATCTCCTGCTTAGGGGTATCTATACAGCTCGACTTTATCAGTATTATTAGAATCTCCTGCTTGTGGGTATCTATACAGCTCGACTTTATCGGTATTATTGGAATCTCCTGCTTGTGGGTATCTATACAGCTCGACTTTATCGGAATTATTGGAATCTCCTGCTTGTGGGTATCTATACAGCTCGACTTTATCGATATTATTGGAATCTCCTGCTTGTGGGTATCTATACAGCTCGACTTTATCGGTATTATTGGAATCCCCTGCTTGTGGGTATCTATACAGCTCGACTTTATCGGTATTATTGGAATCTCCTGCTTGTGGGTATCTATACAGCTCGACTTTATCGATATTATTGGAATCTCCTGCTTGTGGGTATCTATACAGCTCGACTTTATCGGTATTATTGGAAGCTCCTGCTTGTGGGTATCAATACAGCTCGACTTTATCGGTATTATTGGAATCTCCTGCTTGTGGGTATCTATACAGCTCGACTTTATCGGTATTATTGGAATCTCCTGCTTGTGAGTATCTATACAGCTCGACTTTATCGGTATTATTGGACTCTCCTGCTTGTGCTTGTGGGTATCTATACAGCACGACTTTATCGGAATTATTAGAATCTCCTGTTTGTGGGTATCTATACAGCTCGACTTTATCGGAATTATTAGAATCTCCTGCTTGTGGGTATCTATACAGCTCGACTGTATCGGAATTATTGGAATCTCCTGCTTGTGGGTATCTATACAGCTCGACTTTATCGGTATTATTGGAATCTCCTGCTTGTGGGTATCTATACAGTTCGACTTTATCGGAATTATTGGAATCTCCTGCTTGTGGGTATCTATGCAGCTCGACTTTGTCGGTATTATTGGAATCTCCTGCTTGTGTGTATCTATACATCTCGACTTTATCGGAATTATTGGAATCTCCTGCTTGTGGGTATCTATACAGCTCGACTATATCGGTATTATTGGAATCCCCTGCTTGTGAGTATCTATACAGCTCGACTTTATCGGTATTATTGGAATCTCCTGCTTGTGGGTATCTATGCAGCTCGACTTTATCGATATTATTAGAAATCCCTGCTTGCTGGTATCCATACCACTTAATTTTTCGTTATTATTGGTATCACTGAACTAACTATTTGAATTAGAAATACCCGACTTGAAATGTTCCACTTGTAAGTGATGCAATCTCTAAAAATAAACTGCCTCGGGAAAATAAATTGTTTCAATAAACGTTTGAAGCATTCTATTGACATCTTGCATTTTTGATGAATATTCCAGATAACAAAAGAGGGTGATTTGATGACTTTTGGATCTAAAAAATACAATTTACATTTGGTGTGTTTTTGTAGGGACTTCCCTGAAAAATATGTGCATGTGGCTAGTACTTCCCTTGCTGTCAGTTTTTCTCTCTTATTTGTTGCATGACCACCTGTTTTGGGGTTAAAAAAAAGTTGTCTGAAGGGCTTTACTTGACAAAGATATTTGAACTTTAAGTGATGCGATCATATTATTTTTTGTCTGAACGTTATAATGGTCGCCCATGGGAAATATTTAGTTCCGTGATACCTATTGTAATCCCCTGTTTGTTGGTATCTTGCATCATATGAACTATGATTAGTAGTAGTCACGCAATACTATAATTTTCTACCACCCTTGAAGCCTTATTAGTTGATTACTACTGACTGGTATCATAACTATAGCACCATGTGCTACTCTCCGCCGCCTGAGTGCTAGAATGTTCTATGTCCCATAGGGGACAGAGTACTTCCATAGGAGACAGAGTATTCCCATATGGGACATAGAACAGTCTAGCATTCAGACGACGTCTTACAAGTAGGATTCTCCAGAAATCCTGCTTGAAATAGCTAGTTAGAAACCGCGGACTAACTGAGAAATTCGAGAAAAATAAAATAGTTGTCAGTGTGTGTTGTTGTAAATCTTCGAAATCATCGTAGATTTGGGGAAAATTAGCTTTAAAGAAAGGAGCGACGTGCTGCTATTGTAAGCCCTTGATGGTGGCTCCTACACTCTAAAAACTAAAGTGCTAAAACTGACACTTTCAAGGTGTTAAACCCATTCTAACTCTTAGGATTTGATTTTTTAACACTCAAAGTGCAATGCTTTAAGCACTTAGACATTACAATCGTCAGACATCTGAAACTTGAATGGATGGCACTTCCCATGTGTCTAGCATTGGTGGTTCTTCCAGAATCGTCCATAATTTGATTTGAGCTTGGGGGGTACATAATTAAAAGGACACAACGCAGATGACGCGGATCAGGCTCGAGAATTCCAGCCTGATCCGCGTCATCTGCATTGTTTCCTTTCAAGTGTCACGACATTACACTTGTCAAGTGGTATTATTGTAACACCTGTCAAGTTCTGGATTATCTACACTTGAACAAAGTGCGAGTTCAGCACTTAGTAAGTGTTAAATACAGCACTTCAAGTGTAGTTTTTAACACTTTAGTTTTTAGCGTGTATAAGTCCGTTTCGGTGATTTGGGGTGTTTCGTGGTGATTCCGAGGTATAGTCGGGTCTATTTGGATAGTTCTACAAAGTGAACGAGAATTTGGGGAAATCCGAACCAGCAAACTACTCCTATTCAGTTCAGTTAAACGCACTCACCGAACATACTTCAGTCCTATTGTAGGTCTTTGGGTCGCATGGCAACCACGTGCTACCCTAAGAATTCAAGATGCCCCCCCCCCCCCCTCCAGTATAGAAATCGCACGACAGAAACACGTGTCGCCCTAACAACAGAAGAGTACGGCGGGTTGGTTCTCAGTCAGTAGATCAGAAATATGGGATGTGCTTTGACCAGCAGTGCGTGAAGAGCATAATCTTGAATTCTGCTCTTGTTGGATTGGGTAGCTAATGTAGAGCTTTCAGCACCGTTTAGTGATAGAGACAATACGGGCTGATGTATTTTGGATTTGCTGTAGCGTGTTTATTTGTTTACCAGGAAGACCATACAGTAAAGAATAGCAGTAGTCCAGGCTCAAAGTGATACAAACTTAGGCAAGGTATTCTGCTGAACTCCTTAATAAATTAGCTGCCTGTTTTTCGAATATGCAGATTAACAGACTCACAAACTTCTGTTATATGTGATCTCACTGTTGAATGTTGATCTAGATAAACTCCCAAGTTTCTCACTGTAAATGATTGATTAATCGCCGTGTCCCCCACCCTGAAACGAGGGTGCACATCTGGTGTTGCCCAGATTCGCCGTTACGGTAGAAGGTGCAGGTGATATATTAAATTACACACATTGGGATATAAAGAATCTCAAATTTGTCACGAGTTTACATGAAATTTCTAAACCTCAGCTCTGGTCGATTTCAGTTAACTCGGTACATAAATTTCATATAATACCTTGACTCATTAGATATTCTCTATATACTCGGTACATAAATTTCATATAATATCTTGACTCATTAGAGATTCTCTATATACTCGGTACATAAATTTCATATAATATCTTGATTCATTAGGTATTCTCTATATACTCGGCACATAAATTTCATATAATACCTTGACTCATTAGATATTCTCTATATACTCGGTACATAAATTTCATACAATATCTTGACTCATTAGGTATTCTCTATATACACGGTATATAAATTTCATATAATATCTTGACTCATTAGATATTCTCTATGTACTCGGTACATAAATTTCATATAATATCTGAACTCATTAGATATTGTGTATATACTAGGTACATAAATTTCATATAATATCTTGACTCATTAGATATTCTCTATATACTCGGTACATAAATTTCATATAATATCTTGACACACTAGAGATTCTCTGTATACTCGGTACATAAATTTCATATAATATCTTGACTCATTAGAGATTCTCTATATACACGGTAATGACGGTTAGTTGCTTGTTGTTCGGTACGCTTGAATTTCTTCTGTTTTTCCTTGTGGAAATATCGTCCTCCGAGTACCAATGTGCACTATGTGCCAGTAGGCACACAGAACACATTGGAACTCAGGGGACGATATGCCATTGAAATTTTTATTTCTTTTCAAAGACACTTTTTATTCAACATAACTCCCAGTAAAACCGCACCTCGGCGAAAAAATACGTACAGTATAAGCTGAAAGAAGTTATATTTATCCTACAATTAAATTATGTTATCAACATCATCTCTTGCGAAACTCTTCCTGAGAGCTTCCTAAAAGGCGATGCCGAAGTTTGGGGTGATCATCAAAAAAGAATGAAACAAACGCTCATGTGCTTATCCTACAGCATGATGGTATTGCAGCTCACTGACGCGACGAATTCCAAAAGTGCATAGTAAAATTAACCCTTTGAACTCTAGTGGTATCTTCCACGCCACTTCAGTGGCAGCAATTAGAAGAGTCCATATTCAATATTTGGGGTAGACCAATCAGTATTTTCAACGCGCAGCCTTGGGCTGCACGTTGAAAATACTCATTGGTCTACCCCACAATATTTACTGAACAGCCATCCTATATAATGACGTTATGACGTATCATGTTCCCAGCCGGAAAAGCGGCCGCTGGGGATCAAAGAGTTAAGGCAGATAGTTATTTATGCCCGATTTCCACATAAATTTTCCCGAAAGAGAACTCCCGAGTACCATCAAATGGAACCACTCACCCCGAAAATCCAAATATCTGCACCATGTGGAACTATGTGTTCTAGACTTGTTTCTTTTCCTCTTTCCCCAAGGTGAGAAATATTCTGTAGAGTAGAATATAATATATCCAATTTTACTTCTATGTAAAGGAATATCACTTTGTCTTATTGTAGTTGATACCTTTTTCTACTCGATGTGCCGAATTGGGAAAACTATCGTTTGGTGGTGCACAAGAGGCTTACCGAAACAAGTTCCCGGTTTTTTGTGTTATCCTCCCCATAGAGAATTGTCTCAACATTCTGGGTATGCAATTGAGTGAATATGTGATTGCCGCTGATCTGTTGGAGATATTAATGGATTCGTGAATACTGATGGCGTAAGGTAGTAACACCGAGCCCTGCAGTGGCGTTGTGTTACAGACCGTTACAGATTGCTCCAATGCCGACAGCTTTGTAATTATCATCCCATCAATAAACGGTCGCGGTCAGGGGTATACACGGTGAACAAGAGATGCTCGAGTCACGCCACTTGAACACACGGTCAACTGTCCCATTAGGTATCTCAAGGTTGTGATTAATTCTGGAATGATAATAGAGCCAAGGTGCAAAGTAAGCCGAGTCAATAGAGCCAATGACCTTCGTATGGAAACGAATACCATAATCACCATTTAGCCATATATTAATAGGTGAGCATGTGTTAGGTAAATTTGGTTTACCCTAGCTCAATAAAATTATAACAAGATAAAAAAACACTCAATAAACTCTTCACCCGCACTTGCACATGTATTTGTAGATATTGTTAATCATTCTTTGTATGGGAAAGATAATAATATTGGCACAAGCCTTTACATCAAACCCGATCTACAATGAAGTAAATACTGTATTTTTAAATAAACTATGTTGTATGCCTGCTATAAGCCATGCTAGTAATTCCTCCCGTAAATTTTCACCCCCATGTCTTCATATGATATCGTAGGCCCTAGTTTAGGCTGCTAGTTACTCCGCTTGTACACTTTCACCTTCCTGCCTCATTTTGTTGAAGGTCCTTATTTCGGCCCTGATGGGATATATTCGCCCTCTGAGTGCTAAGCGTCAGATCACAACTGGGTGTGACAGATAAAAAAAGTTTGTACGAAATGGGTGAGTGATATGACAAGATACTGTGAGATAAACCAAATTAACGATTGACAAGTTGACATCCAGATACCACCATTATGAGACTTCTGAATAATGATGAAGGGTTGAACTGTGAAGCCAAACGTGATATGCGACATAAAAATGATCAACGGATGAAAAGATAAAACAAAGAAAAGCACGCGATAGAAGCCATTAGTCACTGTTCTCGGTATTTGCTAGTAATTTATGGAAATTGATGATTAACCTGTTTTGAAGGATGTAGTAATCTGACAAATAAGTTGAACAAATCTTTCGCGTTTTTTTATTAAATCAGGACTTTCATGACTGGTAATCCCTTTTTCTTTGTTAAGTTTTCCCCTTCCAGTCTCAGCTTTTCGTTATCGTTTTTACACTTACCCACATGAACACATCAATAACAAACATATTTTGATGATGAAATTCATTCTTGCATAAACCAGTACTTGGATTTAACACTTTTACTGTCACGCCCACTTTAACCATATACAGAGGATCTCTTTGTACACATTATGCAAGGTCGTTTACTAAAATATATGACATATTTGAAACTCTATCATCTGCTTAATTGTTGGAAAGGGCTCTCTGAGCCCTTTCCAACAATTAAGCAGATGGTAGGTTTGATCTGCGCATACCAGAACGTACAGATAATCATCATAAAATAGGTGGCAATTGTCGCTTTCGGCAGCTAAGTGTCAACTAGTCGGTTGTTGTTGGTGGATATTCGTGCCCAGGGCAAACAATTTCTTGCAACTAAAGTAACTATATATTGGGTGTTTTCAACCAAATTCCACCCTATACATTAAATCATCATTTTCATCAATTATTTTTCGATTTCAAGTTGCATGAATTTTTCGTTATATTTACTCGTGGCTGCTGTGAAGCAGCCTCACTAGATTTGTTGAAAAATATTTGTAAAAATACGCTTCGGGTTAAAAGTTAACAATAAAAATAATAGTATTTGGTCAGTTCAACGGCAGTAATTGGAAGAGTCCATAGTCATTATCTGGGGGTAGACCCATTAATATTTTCAACGTGCCGTCCCTAGGCTGCATGTTGAAAATATTAACTCGTCTACCCCACACATTCACTGAGCAACCATCCCACTTAATGAATGATGAGATATCATGTTCCTGTTCCAAACAAACGCACTCTCGGTTTTAAAAGGTTAACTTTTATTCCAACATGTATATTCATATCTTGAAACAAGGAAAAACCTGCCCTTGGTAGTTATGGCTATCTGGGACGATGTGTTAATTCTTGACTCTCTTGCATCCATTTGTTTTTTTTTTTCTATCCTTTAAAATTGTTCTTCCTTTCTGTCATGGCTGCAAACTTGCAGCCATGACTGGACAAGAGGAACAAATGGGATATATTAAAGAGGATCTTTAAATACTGGTAAGGCACTTCAAAAAGTATTTTTTTAAGTTTTATTTTTTAAAAATGTTTTTAATATCTAATCATGGCTGCAAATTTGCATCCATGGCGGGACATGATGAACGATTGCTCAAAGAAAATGTTACACAAAAGCGTTAACCCTTTACCCAACGCAGACGATTTCAAAATTTATTATTTTAAATATTATTTTTTAAATTTTTTCCAAAAAATTCAATAAAACCATATCATGTGACCCCTCTTTGGAACGAGCTCGACGCGATCATTCTAAAGAGGGGTCACATGATATGGTTTTGTTGAAATTGTTCGAAAAATAATATTTTTTCACCTGCCGAATTTGTATTTTACGCTGTCGGATGCGGGCGATTCGTTGGGTAAAGCGTTAAGTCACGTAACATGTTCATTCTTGGTTTGGGGTATGAACTAATCAAGTTTTTCACGATACCCATGGTGATATGTTTGTTTGTCTTGACTTGGAGCGTGTCCCTCACCAACTGACCTGCCCTTTAAACACTTCCACGAGATCCGAGAAGCCATGATGAAATACGTGGAAAATGTAAGTTATAAATTTTTTTTTTTTTTAGAACCTGGTAATATTAAATGGATTTTTAACAATTTCATAAACTATTTTAAAAAATTTTTCACGATATCCAATCATGACTGCAAGTTTGCAGCGATTTCGGGATATAGCGGAAAATTCCCAATACCCATGGTGCCCTGTATGTTTTAATTTGGAGTGTGTCCCTCACCTACTGACCTACCCTCTAAAACACTTCCATGATATCCGATCATGGCTGCTGTTCAGAAGCCATGATGAAATATGTGGAAAATGTAAGATATAAATAATTTTTTTAGAATATTTGGTAATACTAAAATGGTCTTTTAACAAATTCTTAAACTATCTAAACACGTTTTCATGATATCCAATTATGACTGCAAGATTGCAGCCAGGGCCGGATGTAGCGGAAAATTGCCCAAAGAAATTATAATTCAAAAATGTTAATTTACAAAACATGTTCATCCTTGATTCGGTGTACAAACCAATCTTGCCTTCCCAATACCTGTGATGACCTGTTTGTTTTAATTTATTATTATTATTTATCTATTAGTGTTTAAGGTCACATACTTATGCACAATGGCTAATCGTGACCGTGACAGTTTTATGGATGGAGGAAGCCGGAGAGCAACGACGAGAAGCTGTCAGCTCCCCAACATCGTAACTCTGAACTCTGCACCGCAGCACAGGCAGGGTTAGATTGGTTAAAGACATGCGCACCATCGACGTGCAGTACGCCTCAGTACACAGCGTCATCGTGCCCCCATGTAGGCAATCGGGGTGAAGTTTGTTTTAATTTAATGGTGAGTGATCCCCATACCAGCAAATTATTTCTAAAAAAATACTTGCTATCTGGACCCTTCATACATCTAATTTAGTCAACACATACGTCATGACAACTTGCTTTCTCACAACATACTTCCATAATTTTCCTTTAAAATATGTTTATCATATCCAATCGTGACTGCTGTTGTGCAGCATTGATGGAATATGAGGAAAACCCAAGTCTTATCAAATGGATTAAGATACGTGCATTCAAAACATCCACTTTAAATGATACATTAACTTTGTTATGGTGAGTTTTCTCTCATCGTATTAACCCTTTACCTAACATGAAAAGCAAACGACACTTGCAAAAAAAATTCTTGAATAACTAATTTTTTTCATTTTTTGTCTCAAAAACATAGGTTATGACCCCTCGTTGGAACGAGCTCGACGAGCTCGTTCCAACGAGGGGTCATAACCTATGTTTTTGAGACAAAAAATGAAAATATTTTGAAAATTAATTGGCGATTTTCGAGAATAGCGCTGGCCGGTTTTGGCCGTTACGTTGGGTAAAGGGTTAAAATATTTTCAGCATATCCGATAATAACTGCTGGTATGCAGCCATGATGCAATATGAGGAAAAAATAAGTCACGTAATTATACCATACCAGGTAGAACATATTATAGGAAAGTGTAATTATTATACAGCCAAGATGCAGCGAAGATGGAATAGGGGAAAACTTACGTCACGAAATAATTTCACACCAAGTTCAACATACTATTGGAAAGTGTCGCTTATCAAAATAAATAAGATGAATGGACTCAAAGGATTTACTTCAACTGATACATTAACTTTGTAATGATGAGTTTTCTTTCATTTTACCTCCAAAATTTTCCGTTAAAATATTTTCATCATGTCCGGTCATGGCTGCTGGTATGCAGCCGTGATGAAGTATAAAGAAAATGTAAGGCACGTAATAATCTCACACGAGGTTGAACACATTGCAGAAAGGTGTAGCTTATCAAAATGAATATGTCCCATCACATCCAGCCATGGTTGCTATAGACTGCCGTTTCGCAGCCATGGCTGGATTCGATGAGAAGTCCATACATGTATTACATCTGACTGATATGAAGCCCTTTATCAATCAAGATACCAATAATGGTCCATCATGTTATGCTTTATTGAGGAGTTCCCTTAACCCGTTGAGTGTGTTTGAAATACTCTCAACATTACTTTGGGCCTTAATCTCTATCTCCTGAATACCTTCAAAACTTGACTTTAGTTGACACAGAAATCATGATAACCTGTTCTCTTACATCACACTTTCGAAATTGTCCTTAAAACTATTTTCACCATATCCGATTGTGGCTGCTGTTAGGCAGCCATGATGGAATATGAGGAAAACTTAGATCGAGAAATAATTTCTGCTGTTGAGAAGCCATCGTGAAAAATGTGGAAAATATAAGTTATAAAATAATTTTTTTAGAATATGTTGGTAATATTAAAATGAACTTTTAACAAATTCATAAACTATTTCAAAAGTTTTTCATGATATCTAATCATAACTGTAAATTTGCAGCCAGGGCGGGATATAGTGGAAAATTCCCAATACCCATGGTGACCTGTTTGTTTTAATTCGGAGCGTGTCTGCTGTTATGCAGCCGTCGTGGAATATGAGGAAAAAATAAGTCCAACCTCAGTTTGAACACATCGTAGGAAAGTGTAATTACTGCGCAGCCAAGACGCAGCTAAGATGGAATAGGAGAAAAACTTACGTCACGAAATAATTTCACACCAAGTTGAACATACTATTGGAAAGTGTCGCTTATCAAAATAAATAAGATGAGTGAACTCAAAGGATTTACTTTTATTGATAAATTAACTTTGTAATGGAGAGTCTTATTTTACCTCCAAAATTGTCCGTTAAAATATTTTCTTCATGTCCGGTCATGGCTGCTGGTATGTAGCCGTGGTGAAATATGAAGAAAATATAAGTCACGTAATAATTTCACACCAGGTTGACCACAGTGTAGGAAGACGTAGCTTATCAAAATGAATTATGTCCCACCACATCCAGCCATGGCTGCAATAGACTGCCGTTTCTCAGTAATGGCTGGATGCGATGAGAAGTCCATGCATGTATTACATCTGACTGATATGAAGACCTTTACCAATCAAGATACCAATAATGGCCCATGTGATGTCTTACTGAACAGTTCCCTTAACCCGGTGAGTGTGTTTGAAATACTCTCAACATTATTTTGGGCCTTAATCTCTATCTCCTGAATAATTTGAAAACATTGACTTTAGTTGACACAGAAATCATGATAATCTGTTCTCTTACATTGTACTTTCGAAATTGTCTTTAAAAATATTTTCACCATATCCGATTATGGCTGCTGTTAGGCAGCCATGATGGAATATGAGGAAAACTTAGATCGAGAAATAATTTCAATATACTATTGGAAAGTGTCGCTTAGCAAATTGAACAAGAAAAGAACATTCAAAATACTTTACTGGATTCATTAACTTTGTTGTGATGGGTTTTCTTTCAGTTTATTTCCAGAATTTTACTTTAAAACATTTTCATCATATCCGATCGTAACTGCTGCTATGCAGCCATGATGGAATATGAGGAAAATCAAGGTCACGAAATATTCTCACACCAGGTTGAAGGTAGTATTGGAAAGTGTCGCTTATCAAAATGAATAAGATAAGTTCACTCAAAACATTCACTCTATTTGATTCATTAACTTTCTTATGATGAGTTTTCTCCCATTTTATCTCATTAATGTTTTCATTAAAACATTTTCTTGATAGCCGACTGCTGTTATGAAGCCTTGATGTAAAATGAAAACAACATAAGTGAGGCAATATTGCAGCCATGGCTGGATGAGAAGTTCTTAATTGTATTATACCTGACTGATATGAAGCCTTTCATCTATCAAGATACCAATAATGGCCCGTCCTATTATGCTTTATTTAAGCGTTCTCTAACTTTAAGTCAAGAAAATAATTCAACACTACGTTAAATATACTATTCGAATGTCTTGATTATCAAAAGGAATAAGATGAGTACATTAAAAACATTCTTTTTGAATTGATACACTTATATAGATATGATAACTTGTTTTCTTTCATTTTACCTCCGGAATTTTAGAAAAAGAAAAAAAAAAAAAAAAAAAAAAATTTTTTTTTTTTCTTTTTTTTTTTTTTTATTATAAATATCTTCATCATACCCGATCATGACTGCTGCTATGCAGCCATAATGAACCTGCTACTTCTTAAAACAACATGACATATATTTCCCATCGCATCCAGGCATGGCTGCAGTGATGTATGGATGTAATGGGGAATTCTTAAAGCAACCTGTCCTATAAGGTATTGGTCAACAAGTTAAGTAAAAGATTGAATCGGTCCGATACTTACCTCTAATTATCCTTTTAATATAAGTTTATTACCCTCTAGCAGCATTTCTACACCATCATCTACAATTCTTACTCACTTTATATCACTTCATCGTCTCTTATTTTCCTTTCTTTTCTTTTTTACATTATTTTCTAACTCACAACTTAAAATATATCTTACTCTCAATGCATACTTCACGACAATAAATATGACAATCTTAACACACATGAAAACTGTGTTCTTGCACATTGTGGAAGATTTTTTAATCACATTTAACCATGGCTAACAAAATCACATTAGATGAGATCCAGCGCCAGGATATGTACAATTTTCCGAAGGTCCTCAATGAACATACTGCGAGTAATTCAGAAGACGTGTCCGATTCACCTTTTACCGTAAATACACAGAATTGTAATTACTATACACCACAAGACTTCAGGAAAATGGCGCCACTAAAGCATAAAACGTTCTCAGTCTTTAACTTAAACTGTCGGAGTTTAAATGCAAACTGGGAGCCTCTAAAGGATCTTTTGCATAATCTACAAAATGACTCTAATCACTTTGACGTAATAAGTCTGACAGAAACTTTTACTGCTAAGGTAAACATCACTTATGAGCTAGAGGGATATCACCCCTTACTCCTGCGAACACGACCTGGTAATGACGATGGAAGAGGCGGTGTAGGCTTATTTATCAAAGAAACTTTACCGTTCAATATTCGTAATGATTTATCAATTTTCATTCCTCATGTCTTTGAATCTATTTTCATAGAACTCAACTTTAATAAAAACAAACCTAGTTGGTGAAATATACCGTCCAAATACAGCTCATAAAGCAGACATAGATTCATTTTTGAACAACCTGTCCGATTTATTAGGTAACGTCAACAACGAACACAATTCCACTTATCTGATGGGAGACTTTAATCTTGATTTACTTAACTTTTACAATCACCAAAAAACTAACCAATACGTGAACAGTCGATTCAGTCATGGTTTCTTCCAGTTGTTACCAAGCCAACCAGAGTTACAGATTATTCAGCCACCCTAATAGATCACATTTTATGCAATACTACTGGAAAAGTATTTCGATCAGGTATCATAATCACAGACGTAAGTGATCATTTTGCAACTTTTTTAAGATGAAAATAGGAGAATCCACTCCCCATCGTCATCCAATATCACAAGGTCCTTTAAAACAGTGAATGTTAATCATTTTGAAAAATTGCTTACAGCCTCCGATTTCTCAAGCGTAACGAATGCTACGTCGCCTGTTAATGCATATTCAAACTTCCAGGAAATTTACCAAAACGCATTTGAGGAAGCCTTTCCTCTGCGAACTATTAACACTAGCAAGAAAGAAATTAAGAGAGAACCTTGGATGACGGCAGGTCTCCTAGAATCCTCCTTTCAGAAACATAAACTCTACATGAAAAAAGTCAGGTCGCCAACAGATTTCAATATCAGAACCTACAAAACTTACTGCCGAGAGTTTAACAAGCTAAAACGGACTTGTAAGGCCAACTATTATAACTCAGTTTTAACACAGAACATGTATGATATAAAAAACATGGGATATTATTAAACGTGCTATTAATAGTTCAAAACGTGTACTTTGTCAACCATCATCCTTTATTGACGGTAATAATCAGCTAACCGATAATATGTCAATTGCAAATAAATTCAATTCATTTTTTGCCAGCATCGGCAAAATCACGAGTGACCAGATACCTCCTTCAAACAAAAACTTCATGGACTTTCTAAAGAGTAACAGCCACAATTTGATAAACAGCAACGACACCCACAACAACAACAACAATAACTATAATAACACGAACAACAACAATAACAACAACTCCAACAACTTGATTTCTCTAAAGCTTTTGATACTATAGATCACTCTATACTTTTAAGTAAACTGGAATACTATGGCATAAGAGGAGTACCCAACTCATGGTTTAGAAGTTATTTGCCTGGAAGAAAGCAGTATGTCCAGTACAATGGGGAGCGCGGTGACTCAGTAGGTCGAGGTGCAGGCTTCAAGCCGAGAGGTGCTCGGTTCGAATCCCACCTGCGGCAACCGCGTTGTGTCCTTGGGCAAGACACTTCATCTCCATTGCCCGCGTGGGGGCACGGTGGCGTTGTGTACTAAGGCGCACTGCACGTCGATGGTGCACTTGTCTTCAACCAATGCTAACCCTGCTTGTGTGGAGTTAGTATGTTGGGGAGCTGACAGTTGCTCGCCGTTGCGCGGTGGTTCTCTCCGGGTACTCCAGCTTCCTCCACCCGTAAAACTGCCACGGTCATGATTAGCCGTTGTGCATAAATATGTGACCTTAAACACCAATAAATAAATAAATAAATAAATGTCCAGTACAAAGACTGCACATCGACCTTCCAAAACATAACATGTGGGGTTCTGCAAGGTTCAATTCTAGGGCCTCTGCTTTTTTTATTATATGTCAATGACATCAGTAAATCGACAACTTTAAACCTCTTGTCTTTTGCCGACGATACTACGACACCCACGGCAAACCATAGCCAGGATGCATTGATAGAAACAATAAATACAGAATTAGGAAATCTTGCAGAATGGTGCTCAGCGAATAAACTATCACTCAATACCAGTAAATCCAAATGCAACACATCTCTAATGTGAGTTCAAAAATAGCTAAGAGTATTTGGGTTATTAATAGGGTAAAAAACATTTGCCTCACAATACGCTAAAAATTCTCTATTTTACGTTAGTGCAAAGCCACTTGATGTACACAATACACGTATGGGACACGCACCAGCAGCAAACAAACTAAGTATCCTACAAAAACGTGCTATTCGAATAATAAACAATAAAAAGTACAAAACTCACACCGAGCTGTTATTCAAGAAAAATAAAATTCTTAAATTCACGGATCTGCACAAGCTAAATATTCTGTTATTCATGCACGACTGGGCCCATAACAAACTACCACAATCTTTAGATAGGCTCTATACAATGAACACAACCGAAACAGACAGACTCACTAGACAAACAGGCCTGATAAAAAGACTTAAGCTCCGAACGCAGTTCACATCAAATATTCCCCTGCATACGTTTCCAAAAATGTGGAGTGACATTGACCCAGATGTTCAAAAATATCCAAGAAATTCCTTTAAAAAGGTGATGACTAATATGTTTCTAGACTCATATGAAGCGTCCGTCGGATGCAATAATAGGGCATGTCAGGAATGTGGAGAAGGCGGCCGCACTTCTGCAACAAGAACTGACCCACCGAATTAAGTCCTCGACACTTGAACACCTGTACACCTACATGTACCATACATGGGTCCGTGCGTTTTGTGAATTGGCGTGGAAGTAACGTGCTGACCTTGCTGTCGGCGTTCTTGAATTTGAACAACTGGCCAGAGTGCTGTTAGTCACCACACATTGGCAGGTTGTTCAAATTCATGAATGCCTCCAGCTCAGTTAGTAACTATTACGTATCTCTCAATTTATGTAACTGTCTCATAGTCCAGGCACATTAGACATAAAGATGAGAAAGTAAGGAAAAAAATCGGAGAAAGCTGATTTTTTTTATATGTTTCCGGGACACACATTGCGGATAAAGTGTGAAAAGTCCCCGCGAATCCGAGTTGAGTTTTTTTAGTTATAGCGTTTTTTTGATGAAAAAAAAAATTTAAAAAAAAATTCGACCCAGCTCCATATTTCTCATTCTTATTCGCCTTAGTAGGGTGAGAATCATAAATATCGTGCTGAATTATATTGAGAATACATATCCCCAACAGAAAATGCCAACTTTGTACCAATCCTCACACTCAATGGTGAAATATTCACGAAAATGTACTAAATTACGAAAAAAAATTTATTGTTTTCATACACACAACGGTACACAACGTCCATTAAATCAAATCTACGACTACTTTGGGAGTTAAATTATATATCAAAAATTGCAGAAAAGCAGTGGCTTTATAATGCTATATAACAATAGTCACATATTCCATAATGAACTGGTGAAACGTGTGAAATATTAACCATACCCCCTAAACTCAAATTCAAACGGCATCGACTTTTCTCATTCAAATACCGTATTATAGCATCATTGTTTCAATTTCCATGTTCGATTAAATCACATAATGTGGTGTTCGCCTACACTCAAGATGCATTGGCATGTAATGTGTGCACGCCCTTGATGTGTACTCATAAACAAATTTGTATTGTACAGACAACGCTCTTTCGTCAGATAAGTTGACAAAAGTTTTCGTTTGACTCGGCGGCTTCCATATGATTATGTCATATTTAGGGGCAGTTGGTTCGAACATGGCTGGTAGCGGCTTGGATGAACTTTGGGGGACTGTTTATGCTGGTGGGTCAATCCATCATTTGATCAGTGGTCATGCATATTCAAGAGCAGTTCGTGCCCATTTGCTAACACAAATTGCCATTACAAAACTTGTGTTTGAAGAAAGCCGAACACTAGATAACATAGACTGCACAGAAGTCAATGAAATATTCTGTGAACTTGCCAGAGGTGACTGTACAACAGCTGACGCTGTCAATCAAGAAAGTGTCAACCATCTACTGTCAAAATTACACGAACTGCTCCAGAATGCGTCCGTAGGACGCACAGGAAAGCTTTGTGTACAATACTACGAGCAAATAGGTCTTCTCCAGTTGTTCTTGAGAGCAGAGCGCACAGGCAGCTGGGAACTCCACACATATTGTGTTCGCAATATGATTCCAGTATTTCACGCAGGTGGTCATTTTGCATACGCAAAAAGTTCTCATCTCTATTTGCAGCAGATGAATGAGCTAACAGAAATAATGCAACAGGATGATTTGAAGTTGTTCACTGAGAAAGGTTACTTTACCACAAGGCGCTGAGATAAATTCTGTGACGGGATATATTCTGATCAGACCATAGAGCAGTGTTTAATGAGAATGTTCAAGCTCCCTGGTGGTCTCGCACATGGCAGGGGAATAACAGATAGCACTGCTGCGAAATGGGTACATGGACTACCTCTTTGCCTTCCGATATGTAATGCTCTCGAAAATTTTGTTCATGTTCACACTGGTCATGGCGAACAACATCGGGATCTCCGTCAAAGTTCACAATTGACTGATGCCAATGATATCACCAAGTTATTGAACTGGCTCAGAGTGCATTCCCCCTTTCAGAATTGAGATCCACTACAATTAGTCTCTATAGCGACCGGGCTTGTGGCCGACGAAACTGTGAACTGTGACCAAGTTCGCAAAATTGGTGAATGTTGCGTATCGAATGTTGTAAGCAAAACGTTCAACAGCATCAAACTACGACGTGTTGACACTGTGAAGTCTTTCGCATCGATGGCAAATAGCATCAAAGTCCGTGGAAGTAAGGTAGTGATTGACCCCACAATTCTGTTCAACCGCATCACATGTGTTATTCAGTCACAAGCAGAGATGGAAGAGTATCTCAAATATGAACTCGCCCCGAAACCACCAGCATTGTTTGATTCTGCTGGAATGAGGAAGACACAGAAAAGCACGCTCGGTAAGATCCTCAAAACATACGGTTCCGAGCAAACTAAAATCCCAGAACATTCTCTGTTTGTTGTAGATGGTGAATTTTTATTGAAGGCAGTTGTATGGCCTAAACAGTCGTCATATAAGGACATATGTACATCATATTCCAATTATCTAGTGAGACATTTTGGGGCGAACGTCGTGGTTGTTTTTGATGGTTATGCTTGTACAATGTCGACAAAGGGCATGGAACAAGCCCGTAGATCTAAAGACAGGTATTCCATTGATATCAATATCTCACCCGAGTTACCAGCCACCACACCCCAATCCGATTTCATTGCAAATGCCAGGAACAAAACCCAACTGATCGATCTTCTAATGCAGGAGCTATCTGCTATCAATATTCAGTCCAAGCAGGCCGAGGCTGATGTTGATGTACTGATAGCCGAAACTGCACTTGACATCGCTCAAGATGACAACAATGTTGTCGTTGTGGGAACAGACACAGACTTGTTAGTCATTCTTACCTCTCGAGTTCAACCGGGATGCAATATTCACATGATGTATTCCATTACCCCAAACTTACTAGTTTCAGTTAGTGAAATAGCAACCAAAATGGGTGACCATAGAAGCAACCTCCTTGTAGCACATTCTATAAGTGGTTGTGACACTACTTCTGCACTCTTTCGAGTTGGTAAGAAGAAAGTATTCAGTACAATTGTCTCCGATGTTACTAGCGACTCACAACAGTATGTCAACACAATTTTGGCGGATGACAGTACACCAAGTGCAGTAGCCGCTGCCGGGGAACAACTTCTCCTGATCTTATACGGGAGTAAAACTGTTTCCTCTCTCGACCAATATAGATATGTCACTTACAAGCGTTATGTAGCAAAATCTAAACTGAATAAACCCATCGACCTAGCCTCACTCCCACCAAGCAGCGATGCTGCACAACAACATGTCTACAGATGTTATCTGCAGGTCCAACAATGGCTGGGCACTTCGCTTCCTCCGACGGATTGGGGGTGGTCGCTAGACAATGGACTTCTTGTACCGACTGCAGCCACAAAGCCATGTGCCCCCGATAACCTACTGAATCTGATCAGTTGTGGTTGCAAGAGTGCTTGTACAAAAAGGTGTGGGTGTAAGAAGGCAGGACTCTCTTGCTCAGGTTTGTGTAATTGCAGTTCGGATTCTTGTAACAACCACAGAAACACTGTCCTGTCGGAAATTTCTGAGTTCGATGAATAATATGTATATAGGTCATGTCATTTCTGTATATAGCGTTGATAATAGTCAATGTAACTTAATCCATGTTGATTGATTTGTACATTCTGTAAATATTATTTATTGATTTTTGTACATTCTGTAAATATTATTTATTGATCTGATGCTGCCAGACACAGACGTGTCTGTTCGGTCCCAATCCCGAAAATAGTTGAGTTCTCATGCTGACGAATTTTATGCCAAAAGGGGAACTCGGCCAGAAGCAGAGGGGGTCTTCCATAATGTCTATTTTGTAAGCAATGATAAAAGTCTTCAAATGGTGGTGGATTTTTTATCGTCTGTCCAACTAACATCCCGTTCTGTACTACGACCCTTTGGGCAAATCCGTTAGGAAAATCGTCATTTTTTGCGTAAATCCGATACTTTTTTGTGAATTTTCAATAATTTTTCGCAGAAATTGTCACAGAATGCACATTTTCCTCTAGGTAAATGTATATTAGACATTATGTAGCTCGAAATACGCGTAAACAAAAAATACAGTTGGATCAATTCGAGGTTACAAAGTTCGTGCGATTTTTTTTGATTTTTTTCAAACGCGTTTTCGAAAAAAGGCTGTAGAAAAAAAAGCTCAACTGGGATTTTAGGGGACTTTTGTCTAATCGTTCAGTGACATGTACTCGACATTCCCTGAAAAAATCAGCTTTCTCAGATTTTTTCCCTAGTGAAACCTAATGTTCTTGGGCTATCACTCGCTGTCTTCTGAAGAAAGTTCATGACCTATCATTGGGCTGAGCAGTCTGAGTATGCTCCAATGGGTGTCGTGGGCTATGCTACCGGACGGTCGGAATCACTTAATTATTTACAATTATGAATGCAGGTCTTGTTTTCTTTCTTTAACTATGGATTTAACCTAGAACAAATACTGTCAACAACGTATTTAAGTATTTAAGCTTCTATATTAAACTGGTTCTGGATAACACCTCGCATCTCCCAATATATCCACTGTACACTGTGCAAGAACCTAATTACAGTTTAACTGACATAATTCATGCGCCACCTATTCCTATTCTGAGTTTAGCAGAAACTTTTCCGAAATTATTTTAATTAGTGAGAATATATACTTTTTAAATTTTTTTCAATTGCCTCATCCTCCAGCTAACGCTTCTATCTGTCCCCCCCCCCCCCTTCCCTCTTTCTCACTTTGTTTCTCACTTCTTACTTCCTGCTACTTTCCTCTCTCACACTTTTTTTTTCTTCTTTGTTAAGGTGGGTGACAATAATACAGCCAGTAGGCTAAGCCATTCCCCTGCAGGAAACAAATTTTTAGTATGACATAATTATCCAAACCTGTGGTATAAAATGTAAAATATATTTAATGTTGTACAATTATATGACCATATACCTGTACTATAATGTTTTTTTGCAAATAAAGTTATTCATTCATTATTCATTCCAAATACTCATTACTGGCGGATTTTACTCCCTTCTGTCCAAAATATTTGCTCTCTCGTCATCTCACCATCTATCGAGTTCTTGTCGAAGTCTCCAGTACTCTCTTTTTATCTACCGTTTCAATACCGCACCAAAGATCACATTTGTTTCAACGGAACCGAAAAATCATTTCTTAAGCTAGTTTAACTTAACTACTCCACCCTTAACCCCCTGCACTCTGATGTCGAGAATACTCGACACCTCCCCCACTCTAAGCCCCACCACACCTCCTTGTCATCCATGGTTATTCCCCCTGGGTTGTCAGAAATTCAGCAATTTAGATTTTGGTTGACAGAGCTCAATTGGAGCTCTGTCAACCAAAATCTAAATTGCTGAATTTCTGACAACACATGGGGGATAACCATGGATGACAAATCCGACGTTTCGTCATCAGAGTGCAGGGGGTTAAGGTAGTTTGACTTAACCAGTCCATTTCAAGTTAATCTACCTTAACTGGTCCACTTTTAAACTAGTTTAACTTAACTTGTTCATTCTCAAACTTGTTTAACTTTTTAACTTCAATAGTTCATTTTAAAGCTAGTTTAACATAACTAGTCCATTCTTAAACTAGTTTAACTTAACTAGACCATTGTCAAGGTAGTTTAACTTAACTAGTCCATTCTTAAGCTAGTTTAACTTACTAAGTTCACTCTATTAACCTTAAATAGTCCATTCTTAATCTAGATTAACATAACTAGTCAATTTTATGCTAGTTTACATGAATAGTCCATTCTTAATCTAGTTTAACTTGATTTGATCGACATTTAAACACATTAAATTTAGAAATGAAATCTAAACACAGACTTAGATGTCAGATTATTCCCGGTAGAGACACGCAAATATATTGATACACATTTTCAAGGTGCTGCTGGCCTTGCACGGAATGTAATTATCTTCAACATAAAAATGTATATGTTCCTATTCAAAGGTGTTAAACGAGTGACTAAATAGCTTGGAAGTAATTTATGGTCTCTTTGATTGAATCTATGCACTTATCCCACTCACTGTATATAACTAATCTATACACTCATCCCACCCATTGGATAAAACTACTAGTCTACACGATCGAATCTATACACTCGTCCCTCCCATTGGATAAAACTACTTGTCTATATGATTGAATCTATACACTCGTCCCACCCATTGGATAAAACTACAAGTCTACACGATCGAATCTATACACTCGTCCCACCCATTGGATAAAACTACTAGTCTATATGATTGAATCTATACACTCGTCCCACCCATTGGATAAAACTACTTGTCTATATGATTGAATCTATACACTCATCCCTCCCATTGCATATAACTACTAGACTATATGATTGAATCTATACACTCATCCCACCCATTGGATGAAACTACTAGTCTACACGATCGAATCAATACACTCGTCCCACCCATTGGATAAAACTACTTGTCTATATGATTGAATCTATACACTCATCCCACCCATTGGATATAACTCCTAGTCTATATGATTGAATCTATACACTAGTCCCACCCATTGGATAAAACTACAAGTCTACACGATCGAATCTATACACTCGTCCCTCCCATTGGATAAAACTACTTGTCTATATGATTGAATCTATACACTCATCCCACCCATTGGATATAACTCCTAGTCTATATGATTGAATCTATACACTAGTCCCACCCATTGGATAAAACTACAAGTCTACACGATCGAATCTATACACTCGTCCCACCCATTGGATAAAACTACTAGTCTATATGATTGAATCTATACACTCGTCCCACCCATTGGATAAAACTACTTGTCTATATGATTGAATCTATACACTCATCCCTCCCATTGCATATAACTACTGGACTATATGATTGAATCTATACACTCATCCCTCCCATTGCATATAACTACTAGACTATATGATTGAATCTATACACTCATCCCACCCATTGGATGAAACTACTAGTCTACACGATCGAATCAATACACTCGTCCCACCCATTGGATAAAACTACTTGTCTATATGATTGAATCTATACACTCATCCCTCCAATTGGATATAACTAATAGTCTATATGATTGAATCTATACACTCATCCCACCCATTGCATATAACTACTGGTCTATATGATTGAATCTATACACTCATCCCTCCCATTGGATATAATTAATAGTCTATATGATTGAATCTATACACTCATCCCGCCCATTGCATATAACTACTGGTCTATATGATTGAATCTGTACACTCATCCCACCCATTGGATAAAACTACTAGCCTACACGATTGAATCTATACACTCATCCCACCCATTGGATAAAACTACTAGTCTGCATGATTGAATCTATACACTCATCCCACCCATTGGATAAAACTACTTGTCTATATGATTGAATCTATACACTCATCCCACCCATTGGATAAAACTACTAGCCTACACGATTGAATCTATACACTCATCCCACTCATTGGATAAAACTACTAGTCTGCATGACTGAATCTATACACTCATCCCACCAATTGGATATAGCTACTGGTCTATATGATTGAATCTATACGCTCATCCCTCACACCGTATATAACTACTAGTCAATATGATTGAATCTATACACTCATCCCACACACAGTATATAACTACTGGTCTATATGATTGAATCTATACACTCAACCCTCCCGTTGGATATAACTACTAGTCTATATGATTGAATCTATACACTCATCCCAACCATTGGATATAACTACTGATCTATATGATTGAATCTATACACTCATCCCACCCATTGGATATAATTACTAGTCTATATGATTGAATCTATAGACTCATCCCACCCATTGGATATAACTACTAGGCTATATGATTGAATCTATACACTCATCCCACCCATTGGATATAACTACTGGTCTATATGATTGAATCTATACACTCATCCTACACACCATATATAACTACTAGTCTAAATGATTGAATCTATACACTCATCCCACACACCGTATATAACTACTGGTCTATATGATTGAATCTATACACTCATCCTACAAATTGGATATAACTACTAGGCTATATAATTGAATATATACACTCATCCCACCCATTCGATATAACTTCTAGTCTATATGATGGAATCTACACACTCATCCCACCCATTGGATATAACTACTAGTCTATGTCATTGAATATATACACTGATCCCACCCATTGGATATAACTACTAGTCTATATGGTTGAATCAATACACACATCCCACCCATTGGATATAACTACAGGTCTATATGATTGAATCTATACACTCGTCCCTCCCATTGGATATAACTACTAGTCTATATGTTTGAATCTATACACCCATCCCACCCATCCCACCCATTGGATATAACTCCTAGTCTATATGAATGAATCTACTCACACATCCCTCCCATTGGATAAAACTACTTGTCTATATGATTGAATCTATACACTCGTCCCTCCCATTGGATATAACTACTAGACTATATGATTGAATCTATACACTCATCCCTCCCATTGGATATAACTACTTGTCTATATGATTGAATCTATACACTCGTCCCTCCCATTGGATATAACTACTAGACTATATGATTGAATCTATAGACTCATCCACCCATTGGATATAACTACTTGTCTATATGAAGGAATCTATACACTCATCCCTCCCATTGGATATAACTATTAGGCTATATGATTGAATCTATAGACTCATCCCACCCATTGGATATAACTACTTGTCTATATGATTGAATCTATACATTCATCCCTCCCATTGGATATAACTACTAGTCTGAATGATTGAATATATACACTCATCCCACCCATTGGATGTAACTACTAGACTGAATTATTGAATATACACTCAACCCACCCATTGGATATAACTACTAGTCCGAATGATTGAATCTATACACTCATCCCACCCATTGGATATAACAACTGGTCTATATGATTGAATATATACACACATCCCACCCATTGGATATAACGACTGGTCTATATGATTGAATCTATACACTCATCCCACCAATTGGATATAACTACTAGTCTATATGATTGAATCTATACACTCATCCCACCCATTGGATATAACAACTGGTCTATATGATTGAATATATACACACATCCCACCCATTGGATATAACGACTGGTCTATATGATTGAATCTATACACTCACCCCACCCATTGGATATAACTACTTGTCTATATAATTGAATCTATACATTCATCCCTCCCATTGGATATAACAACTAGTCTATACGATTGAATCTGTACACTCATCCCTCCCACTGGATATAACTTCTTGTCTACATCATTGAATTTATACACTCATCCCTCCCATTGGATATAACTACTAGTCTATATGATTGAATCTATACTCACATCCCACCCAATTCGATATAACTACTAGTCTATATGATTGTATCTATAGACTCATCACACAAATTGGATATAACTACTAGTCTATATGATTGAATCTATACACTCATCCCACCCATTCGATATAACTACTAGTCCATATGATTGAATCTATAGACTCATCCCACCCATTGGATATAACTACTAGCCTATATGACTAAATCTATACACACATCCCACACACTGGATATAACTACTGGTCTATATGATTGCATCTATACAATCAGCCCACCCATTGGATATAACTACTAGTCTATATGATTGAATCTGTCGACTCAACCCATCCATTGGATATAACTACTAGCCTATATGACTAAATCTATACACTCATCCCTCTCATTCGATATAACTGCTAGTCTATATGATTGAATCTGTAGACTCATCCCATCCATTGGATATAACTACTAGCCTATATGATTAAATCTATACACACATCCCACACACTGGAGATAACTACTGGCCTATATGATTGAATCTACACACTCATCCCACCCATTGAATATAACTACTAGTCTATATGATTGAATCTTTACACTCATCCCACCCATTGGATATAACTACTAGTCTATATGATTGAATCTTTACACTCGTCCCACCCATTGGATACAACTACTAGAGTATATGATTGAATCTATACTCTTATCCCACCCATTGGATATAAATACAAGTCTATATCATTGAATCTGTACACTCATCCCACACATTCAATGTGAATACTAGGCTCTATCATTGAATCTATACTCTCATACCACACATTGGATATAAATACTAGTCTACACGATTGAATCTATACACTCATCCCATCCATTCGATGTAACTACTTGTCTATATGATCGAATCTATTCCCTCGTCCCTCCTATTGGATATAACTATTAGGCTATATGTTTGAATCTGTATACTCATCCCCCATTGGATATAACTACTTGTATATATGATTGAATCTATACAATCATCCCTCCCATTGGATATAACTACTTGTCTATATGATTGAATCTATACACTCATCCCTCCAATAGGATATAACTACTTGTCTAGATGATCGAATCTATACACTCGTCCCTCCCATTGGATATAACTACTTGTCTATATTATTGAATCTATACACTCATCCCACTCATTGGATATAACTATTGGTCTATATGATTGAATCTACACACTCATTGGATATAACTACTTGTCTGTATGATTGAATCTATAAACTCATCCCTCCCATTGGATATAATTCGTGGTCTATATGATTGAATCTATACGCTCATCCCAGCCATTGGATATAACTACTTGTCTATATGATTGAGTCTATACGCTCATCCCACCCATTGCATATAACTACTGGTCTATATGCTTGAATCTGTACACTCACACCTCCCATTGGATATATCTACTAGTCTATATGATTAAATCTATAGACTCATCCCACCCATTGGATATAACTACTTGGCTATAAGATTGAATCTATACACTAATCCCACCCACTGGATATAACTTCTTGGCTATAAGATTGAATCAATACACTCATCCCACCATTGGATATAACTACTAGGATATATTATTGAACCTATACGCTCATCCTACACACTGAATATAACTTCTTGGCTGTATGACTGAATCCATACACTTATCCCACCCATTGGATACAACTACTAGTCTTCATAATTGAAACTATACTCTCATCCCACCCGGTGGATATAACTACTAGTCTATATGATTTAATCTATACACTCATCTCACCCATTGGATATAGCTACTAGTCTATATCATTGAATATATACACTCATCCCACCCTTTCCATATAACGTCTAGTCTATATGATCGAATCTATACACTCATCCCACCCATTGGATATAATCACCAGTCTATATCATTGAATATATACACCCATCCCACCCATCCAACCCATTCGATATAACTTCTAGTCTATATCATTGAATCTATACATTCATCCCACCCATTGGATATAACTTCTAGTCTATATCATTGAATATATACACCCATCCCACCCATTCTATATAACTTCTAGTCTATATTATTGAATCTATACACTCATCCCACCCATTGGATATAACCATTAGTCTATATTATTGAATCTATACACTCATTCCACCCATTCTATATAACTTCTGGTCTATATGATCGAATCTACACACCCATCCCACCCATTGGATATAACTACTAGTCTATATGATTGAATATGTACACTCATCCCGCCCATTGGAAAACTACTAGTCTACATGATTGAATCTATACACTCATCCCACCCATTGGATAAAACTACTAGTCTGCATGATTGAATCTATACACTCATCCCACCCATTGGATAAAACTACTTTTCTATATAATTGAATCTATACATTCATCCCTCCCATTGGATATAACAACTAGTCTATACGATTGAATCTGTACACTCATCCCTCCCACTGGATATAACTTCTTGTCTACATCATTGAATTTATACACTCATCCCTCCCATTGGATATAACTACTAGTCTATATGATTGAATCTATACTCACATCCCACCCAATTCGATATAACTACTAGTCTATATGATTGTATCTGTAGACTCATCACACAAATTGGATATAACTACTAGTCTATATGATTGAATCTATACACTCATCCCACCCATTCGATATAACTACTAGTCCATATGATTGAATCTATAGACTCATCCCACCCATTGGATATAACTACTAGCCTATATGACTAAATCTATACACACATCCCACACACTGGATATAACTACTGGTCTATATGATTGCATCTATACAATCAGCCCACCCATTGGATATAACTACTAGTCTATATGATTGAATCTGTCGACTCAACCCATCCATTGGATATAACTACTAGCCTATATGACTAAATCTATACACTCATCCCTCTCATTCGATATAACTGCTAGTCTATATGATTGAATCTGTAGACTCATCCCATCCATTGGATATAACTACTAGCCTATATGATTAAATCTATACACACATCCCACACACTGGAGATAACTACTGGCCTATATGATTGAATCTATACACTCATCCCACCCTTTGAATATAACTACTAGTCTATATGATTGAATCTTTACACTCATCCCACCCATTGGATATAACTACTAGTCTATATGATTGAATCTTTACACTCGTCCCACCCATTGGATACAACTACTAGAGTATATGATTGAATCTATACTCTCATCCCACCCATTGGATATAAATACAAGTCTATATCATTGAATCTGTACACTCATCCCACACATTCAATGTGAATACTAGGCTCTATCATTGAATCTATACTCTCATACCACACATTGGATATAAATACTAGTCTACACGATTGAATCTATACACTCATCCCATCCATTCGATGTAACTACTTGTCTATATGATCGAATCTATTCCCTCGTCCCTCCTATTGGATATAACTATTAGGCTATATGTTTGAATCTGTATACTCATCCCCCATTGGATATAACTACTTGTATATATGATTGAATCTATACACTCATCCCTCCCATTGGATATAACTACTTGTCTATATGATTGAATCTATACACTCATCCCTCCAATAGGATATAACTACTTGTCTAGATGATCGAATCTATACACTCGTCCCTCCCATTGGATATAACTACTTGTCTATATTATTGAATCTATACACTCATCCCACTCATTGGATATAACTATTGGTCTATATGATTGAATCTACACACTCATTGGATATAACTACTTGTCTGTATGATTGAATCTATAAACTCATCCCTCCCATTGGATATAATTCGTGGTCTATATGATTGAATCTATACGCTCATCCCAGCCATTGGATATAACTACTTGTCTATATGATTGAGTCTATACGCTCATCCCACCCATTGCATATAACTACTGGTCTATATGCTTGAATCTGTACACTCACACCTCCCATTGGATATATCTACTAGTCTATATGATTAAATCTATAGACTCATCCCACCCATTGGATATAACTACTTGGCTATAAGATTGAATCTATACACTAATCCCACCCACTGGATATAACTTCTTGGCTATAAGATTGAATCAATACACTCATCCCACCATTGGATATAACTACTAGGATATATGATTGAACCTATACGCTCATCCTACACACTGAATATAACTTCTTGGCTGTATGACTGAATCCATACACTTATCCCACCCATTGGATACAACTACTAGTCTTCATAATTGAAACTATACTCTCATCCCACCCGGTGGATATAACTACTAGTCTATATGATTTAATCTATACACTCATCTCACCCATTGGATATAGCTACTAGTCTATATCATTGAATATATACACTCATCCCACCCTTTCCATATAACGTCTAGTCTATATGATCGAATCTATACACTCATCCCACCCATTGGATATAATCACCAGTCTATATCATTGAATATATACACCCATCCCACCCATCCCACCCATTCGATATAACTTCTAGTCTATATCATTGAATCTATACATTCATCCCACCCATTGGATACAACTTCTAGTCTATATCATTGAATATATACACCCATCCCACCCATTCTATATAACTCCTAGTCTATATTATTGAATCTATACACTCATCCCACCCATTGGATATAACCATTAGTCTATATTATTGAATCTATACACTCATCCCACCCATTCTATATAACTTCTGGTCTATATGATCGAATCTACACACCCATCCCACCCATTGGATATAACTACTAGTCTATATGATTGAATATGTACACTCATCCCGCCCATTGGAAAACTACTAGTCTACATGATTGAATCTATACACTCATCCCACCCATTAGATATAACTACTTGTCTATATGCTTGAATCAATACACTCGCCCCTCCCATTGGATATAACTGCTAGGCTATGTGATTGAATCTATACACACATCCCACCCATTGGATATAACTGCTGGTCTATATATGAATCTATATACTCATCCCTCCCATTGGATATAACTACTAGGCTATATGATTGAATTCATACACTCATCCCACCCATTGGATATAACCACTTGTCTATATGATCGAATCTATACACTCGTCCCTCCCATTGGATATAACTACTTGTCTATTTGACTGAATCTATACACTCATCCCACCCATTGGATATAACTACTTGTCTATATGATTGAATATATACACTCATCCCACCCATTGGATATAACTACTGGTCCATTTGATTGAATCTACACACTCATCCCACCCATTGGATATAACTACTAGTCTATATGATTGAATCTAGACACTCACTCCTCCCATTGGATATAACTACTTGTCTATGTGATTGAATCTATACACTCATCCCACCCATTCGATATAACTACTAGTCCATATGATTGAATCTATAGACTCATCCCACCCATTGGATATAACTACTAGTCTGTACGATTGAATCTATACACTATGATCAATGACACCCATGTAATCTGTGTTATATATACCTGAACTTAGTACGTCCACAGAAATGCCCTTGTTTTTATGGACTTATTTGGCCCTAGTACTTTGTGTGCAGTCATTTAGTTTGTTGTATCTTGCCCAAGAGAGCTTTTGTGGCCCTGGAGGGCAGGAGATAATATAATGAATTCCCAATTTATCTCTGGGAAGGCTTTATGAATATTAAAGACAAGTTTGTGTATGTTAAGAAATTACTCTAATAACCACATAACTCCCCCAGACCCCCCCCCCCCCCCTCACTTTACGAACCTATTGAGCCTCAGTAATTAAATCCAATCATTTAGTCTGTTATATCAACTTGGACTTAGTATCCACACAGAAATTCCCTTGTTTATTATGGACTTATTTGGCCTCTGTACAACCAACACAATTATTTACCGGGTTATATCTCACACAAGAGAGCTGTTGTGGCTCTGGAGTACAGGATATAATAGAATGATCGCCGAGTTTATCTCTGGGAAGACATCTAAGAGTATTGGAGATAAATTTGTATAGGCACAGAATTCATTGCAATAACCACAACCCCACAACCCCCCCCCCCCCCCCCCCCATGCAATTACTTAATCTGTTAATTTATATTACATCCACAGAAACCTTCTTGCTAGTTATGGGCTTATTTGCCCCAGTACTTCTGTTGCAATTATTTAGTGTGTTATATAATACCCTATCCTTGGATCACTGGAACATTGTACTCCCACCTTCACAATAGTAGTACACGTATCAACGTAAACACCCTATTATTGGAAGGTGCCTCTAACTCTCCATCACAATTGTAACTGCCTCCGCACATGTAAAAGTGTCGAACAAAACAGCACTTAATGGGTGTTTTTGTTTATTCGCATACTGCACATGGAAACTGTGTACTTAAGGTTTCATCACAATTAGCTATCTATTGAAGTTCCCCCCCCCCCCCCCCCCGAATCTCCGATGCTTCCAGAATATTCTTTTGGCACTTCTGCATCCCTTGTCCAGTAATCGTCACAAAACCAATAAATCCGAACTATTGTACATCTCCTTCATTTTCATTTGTTCAGAGTAGAGGCGACTCTCAACAACGAAATATAATGTTTCGCCTTTCTTCCACTGCAAATTTGACATATTGCTTGGACCGTCACCAGTGTTGCACGCACGCACACACGGGTCAAAATATCCACTGCTGACAGATTTAAGGTCAAAGCTAACGATATCACAAAAGTATCATGAGATCTTGAAAACCTCTAATAACTGTCTGCACAATTGAATCAGGATTCCGCTCACATAACCTGGTAATTGTTTTGACTCATACTACACAATTATCCCAGTACCTGGTATACTGCTAGATCTGTTCAGGCCTGGGTCCGATGTCGGGAGTATAGTTTTTTGGTTTGGTACATCCACTGGACGTAGGGGGGCCAGAAAGCTGTATTATGGACTTCGGGCACAGATCTGCACTATCACTGGACATAAGTGCATCTCGAGTCACTGTGGTCGCACCGATTCTAGGCCGAAAAAGGGGAAACATTCTCTCATCTAGGTGAGAGTGTACGAGCCTTAAAAAAAAAAATCTGCGCGTACGACGCGTGTACGAGCAATTGCCCACTTCTTAAGTAGAGGGGGGGGGGGGGGTGTTCTTCTTTTTCGCAACTACGGCTTGGGGTCGCTCATTGGAATGATCTCGATGAGCTCGTTCCAGTGAGAGATCGAGGGCTGTGTTTGGGAGTAAACAATGACAAAACCTAGGAGGTTATGTTTGTGCATAGTCATGACCAGTTTTGCTGTGAAGTTAACTTAGGGGACAGGGCAACTCTTCTGTAACTTCTGGAATGCAAACGGAGATTCGGTTCAGGAAAATGATTACTGAACTTATTACGTTGAGCGTGTGTAAAAAATCTAAATGATCAGCCTAACAATTAATTATTGTTAATCACTTTCCTAACGCAAAATATGAAGAAAACTTCCCTCAAACTCAAATAGTATGTTTTATTCACTCTATATGATTTCTTCCGACAGCAGAGTTTTATCTCATTTATTTTTTTCGTATTCTCTCAAAGTCGTTTATATATCCACACTCACAATGTTCACATACAGATATCTATACCAGGTCCACTTATGCCTTTCTTTTATCCTTACAATAATGGCTAATACAATTAAACTCGGTGATATTCAAAGTGAAGAAACGTATGATTTCATTGCAAAATTCAATGACGCAATCAGTAATAATCCAAATGATCCCTCAGACACTCCTTTCATTATTGACCGACACAGTTGTGATTACTTCTCAACAAAGACTTTTAAAGAGAAAATATCACCAGAAACCAAACAACTCTCACTCTTAAACTTAAACTGTCGAAGCTTAAATGCCAATTGGGATAACTTCAAAAATCTTCTGTGTGATCTGCAGCCAAATAGGAACATTTTTGATTTTATTGGTCTTACGGAAACATACAATATTCGGGACAACATTGCCTACGAACTCGATGGATATCATAGCCCTACTTTTCGTTGTCGATCTGCCGAAGATGATGGCAGAGGGGGAGTCGGATTGTTTGTAAATGAAAATATACCCTTTAGATTACGTGACGATATATCGGTATTCATCCCTCATGTCTTCGAATCATTGTTTGTAGAAACCTTGGACAAAACTAAATGTATTGTTGGAATAATCTATAGGCCTAACACAGCACCCAAAGCAGACTTGGACCTCTTTTTATCCACACTTTCCGGATTGCTCGAAAAAATTATTTCCGAATCTAGGAACGTTTATCTCATGGCCGACTTCAATATAAATTTGTTAAATTTTGGCAATCACCAAAAAACTAGTCATTATATTGATGTAATATTCAGTGCAGGTTTCTTGCCGGTCATTACTAGGCCTACCAGAGTTACCGAAAATTCTGCGACTCTAATTGACCATATATTATGTAATAACAAAAATGGCAACACGTATACCTCGGATATAATTACAACTGACATCAGCGATCATTTTGCCAATTTTTACATGGAAGAATCTATCGCATATCGAGAGATTTCAGTCCAAACAGTCAAAAAGCGATCATTCAGCCAAGAAAACGTGAATTACTTTAAAAACCTTCTTCATCAGTGTGACTTTATTGACACCTTTAGTAGTAACTGTCCCAATAATGCCTATAATAGTTTCCTAAATATCTTTCTGGAAGCTTTTGACAAAGCTTTCCCCTTAAAAAACAGTATCGATCGCCAACAAATATATCAAACGAGAACCATGGATAACCACGGGACTTTTGCAATCCTCTCTGACCAAACAAAAACTTTGCAGAACCAAGCTGAAATCACCATCAGACCACAACATACAGAGATACAAAGACCACTGCGGCATCTTTAATAGACTAAAGCGTGTCTGTAAAGCCGACTATTACAACAATATTCTTTCTGACTACAAATACAACGTAAAGAAAACCTGGGAAGTGCTCTCCAAAGCTATCAATAAATCCAAACGGGGTCACACCTTACCTCCATCGTT
This sequence comes from Pictodentalium vernedei, assembly GCA_031216915.1. Taxonomy (NCBI): domain Eukaryota; kingdom Metazoa; phylum Mollusca; class Scaphopoda; order Dentaliida; family Dentaliidae; genus Pictodentalium; species Pictodentalium vernedei. Next base: position 18,526,680 of record CM062290.1, on the reverse strand, counting down.
CACTGACGGTAATACAACACTAAATGACCCAAAAGAAATTGCTGACCGATTCAACTCATATTTCGTCGAGATTGGCAAAACCTTAAACAACCAAGTTCCAACTACTCCAAATCATTTCTCAGAATATCTGAGAAATCAAAACAACATGGAGTCGTTTTTCATCTCGCCCACAAACCTACAGGAAGTGATACTTTGCGTGAATAACCTTACATCCAAAACAAGTAAAGACCTCAATAATGTTTCAACTCGGTTGCTGAAGGACGTTGTGTTCGAGATAGCTAAACCTATAACCCACATAATAAATCTCTCTTTTTCCTCCGGAGTGGTGCCTCTTAACATGAAGATCGCCAAAGTCATCCCGATATTCAAGTCAGGCGATGAACATATCTTTAAATAATTATAGACCCATAAGTATCTTGCCAGCCTTTTCTAAAATTATTGAGAGAATAATGTATGTGAGATTATCTGGTTACTTGGACAACCACAATACTCTGTATCAATATCAGTTTGACTTCAGGAAAGGACACTCAACAATTCACCCCATTCTCCATCTTATAAATAATGTAGTGAGTGCAAATGATAAATCGACAAAAGATTGCACACTGTCCTTATTTCTTGATTTCTCAAAAGCTTTTGACACAATTGATCACTCTATTTTGTTAAGCAAGCTAGAGCATTATCGGATCAGAGGCGTGGCCAATTCCTGGTTTAAGGACTATCTTTCAAACAGATTCCAACTTGTGCAGTACTCGACTACAACATCTGACTCCAAAGCCATCACCACGGGTGTCCCACAGGGATCTATCCTTGGCCCTATATTGTTCCTGTTATACATTAATGACATATCTTATTGCACCAGCTTAAACGTTCCTTCGTTTGCCGATGATACGACGGCCCACGAATCTAATAACAATCTAGACGAGCTATTTTCAATAACTAACACAGAACTAAAACACGTGGAAGAATGGTGTGCGGCAAATAAACTAGTCTTGAATGCTCAGAAAACAAAATTTATGTTATTTATTATTTATTGATGTTTAAGGTCACATATTTATGCACAATGGCTAACCATGACCGTGACAGTTTTACGGGTGGAGGAAGCCAGAGTACCCGGAGAGAACCACCGAGCAACGACGAGCAGCTGCCAGCTCCCCAACATCGTAACTCCGCACTTCAGCATAGGCAGGGTTAGATTGGTTGAAGACATGCGTACCATCGACGTGCAGTACGCCTCAGTACACGGCGTCATCGTGCCCCCACATGGACAATGGGGGTTAAGTGTCTTGCCCAAGGACACAACGCGGTCGCCGCAGGTGGGATTCGAACCGAGGACCTCTCGGCTTGCAGCCTGCACCTCTACCAACTGAGCCACCGCGCCCCCAAAATTTATGTTACTCCACCCTAATAATGATTCCTATAATTCGGGAGAAAGACGGTTACTCCTTGGAGATACAACACTTGACCTCGTTGGAAAAGAAGGAAAAGAAACATCAGTTAGATTTCTGGGTATATTCATGGACGAAAATCTAAACTTCAAACAGCATGCCTCGATAATTTGTTCCAGAATGGCAAGTGCTATCTATGCCATTAACAGAGCAAAAAATATATTACAATTAAATGCTCTGAAAACGCTGTATTTTTCTTTAATACATAGTCATCTTGTGTACGGTATACATGTGTGGGGTCACGTACCATCAACTTCAAAGATATTCACTTTACAGAAAAAGGCACTCCGTATCATTAGTAAGAAAAAACGAAATTCTCATACAGACCCTCTTTTTAGAACGCTTCGTATTTTGAAATTTAACGATATTTACAAGCTGCAGGTTCTCCTCTTTATGCATGATTGGCGTAATAGCAAACTTCCGATGTCCTTTAACAATACCTTCCAGATATACACACATCCTACAGGCATGGATACTAGGCAATCTGGAAGTGTACTAACTTTTAAGCCGAGGACCAACTTTTCGGCCAACCTTCCCCTACACACTTTCCCAAGGTTATGGAACGATATCGACCCAGTGGTACAGAACTGCACCAGACCCCAGTTTAAACGTTCCATGACAGATATTTTTCTAGAATGTTATTCTCTTCACGTCACATGCAACAATACCGAATGTCCCGATAGCAAGTAATGTGAATGTCGTACCATGGGTTTGGTTATATATATATAGATACTCCCGAAACCTTGCCCGTATCATAAATATAAATTTAAATTTAAATCACGTGCCTTTTTACCAGCTTGCATTTGCCCCCGGCTGCCAGAATGCTTTACTAAACACTAAATTACTAAATGCTAACACGCGCAGGATTTTCTTTTCTCTTTTCTTTTATTCTTCACTTTGTCACCATTCTTGTCACCATTCACTTTATAATATTACTTACCTGTTGGTACATATCTTATATGTGGTATCAATTTGAGATGAATAGGCATCATTATATGTACCTCTGCTGTCGAGAGACCAATTCAGGGAGTGGCAGGAAAACAGCCTCTTGGGCTATCCAACTTCCTTGCAGGGTGATGATTGTATGTATTGATGGAAAAATTTATATTTGTTAATTTTGTACTCACATGCTGCAAACAAAATTACTTACTTACTTACTCATTTACTTACTTACAACTTGTCTACATCATTGAATATACACACACATCCAACCCATTGGATACAACTATTGGTCTATATGATTGAATCTATACACCCATCCCACCCATTGGATATAACTACTAGTCTATATGATTGAATATGTACACTCATCCCGCCCATTGGAAATAACTACTAGTCTACATGATTGAATCTAAACACTCATCCCACCCATTAGATATAACTACTTGTCTATATGCTTGAATCAATACACTCACCCCTCCCATTGGATATAACCACTTGTCTATATGATTGAATCTATACACTCATCCCACCCATTCGATATAACTACTAGTCTAATTGACTGAATCTACACACTCATCTCACACACCGTATATAACTACTGGTCTATATGATCGAATCTATACACACATCCCACACATTGGATATAACTACTAGTCTATATATATCATTAAATATATACACTCATCCCACCCATTCGATATAACTTCTAGTCTATATGATCGAATCTATACACTCAACCCAACCATTCGATATAACTACTTGTCTATATAATCGAATCTATACACTCGTCCCTCCCATTGGATATAACTACTAGGCTATATGACTGAATCTATACACTCATCCCACCCATTGGATATAACGACTTGTCTATATGATTGAATCTATACACTCATCCCACCCATTGGATATAACAACTAGTCTATATGATTGAATCTATACACTCATCCCACCAATTGGATATAACTACTGGTCTATATGATTGAATCTATACACTCACCCCACCTATTTGAAATAACTACTTGTCTATATGATTGAATCTATACACTCATCCGACCCATTCGATATAACTACTAGTCTATATGATTGAATCTGTAGACTCATCCCACCCATTAGATATAACTGCTTGTCTCTATGCTTGAATCAATACACTCACCCCTCCCATTGGATACAACTACCTGTCTATATGGTTGAATCTATACACTCATCCCACACACCGTATATAACTACTGGTCTATATGATTGAATCAATATACTCACCCCACCCATTGGATATAACTACTAGGCTATATGATTGAATCTGTACACACATCCCACCCATTGGATATAACTACTGGCCTATATGATTGAATCTATACACTCATCCCACCCATTGGATATAATTACTAGTTTATACGATTGAATCTATAGACTCATCCCACCCATTGGATATAACTACTAGGCTATATGATTGAATCTATACACTCATCCCACCCATTGGATATAACTACTGGTCTATATGATTGAATCTATACACCCATCCCACCCATTGGATATAACTACTGGTCTATATGATTGAATCTATACACCCATCACACCCATTGGATATAATTACTAGTTTATATGATTGAATCTATAGACTCATCCCACCCATTGGATATAACCACTAGTCTAAATGATTGAATCTATACACTCATCCCACCCATTGGATATAACTACTAGTCTATATGATTGAATCTATACACTCATCCCACCCATTGGATATAACTACCAGTCTATATGATAGAATCGGTACACTCATCCTACAAATTGGATATAACTACTAGTCTATATCATTGAATATATACACTCATCCCACCCATTCGATGAAACTTCTAGTCTACATGATCGAATCTATACACTCATCCCAACCATTGGATATAACTACTTGTCTATATGATCGAATCTATACACTCATCCCAACCATTGGATATAACTACTTGTCTATATGATCGAATCTATACACTCATCCCACCCATTGGATATAACTACTAGTCTATATGATTGAATCTATACACTCATCCCACCCATTGGATATAACTACTGGTCTATGCGATTGAATCTATACACTCATCCCACCCACTGGATACAACTGTTTGTCTATGTGCTTGAAGCTATACACTCATCCCACACACTGTATATAACTACTGGTTTATATGATTGAATCTATACACTCACCCCACTCATTGGATATAACTACTAGGCTATATGATTGAATCTATACACACATCCCACCCACTGGATATAACTACTGGCCTATATGATTGAATCTATACACTCATCCCACCCATTGGATATAATTAATAGTTTATATGATTGAATCTATAGACTCATCCCACCCATTGGATATAACTACAAGGCTATATGATTGAATCTATACACTCATCCCACCCATTGGATATAACTACTGGTCTATATGATTGAATCTATACACTCATCCCACCCACTGGATATAATTACTAGTTTATATGATTGAATCTATAGACCCATCCCACCCACTGGATATAACTACTAGTCTAAATGATTGAATCTGTAGACTCATCCCACACACCGTATATAACTGGTGGTCTATATGATTGAATCTATACACTCATCCTACAAATTGGATATAACTACTAGGCTATATAATTGAATATATACACTCATCCCACCCATTCGATATAACTTCTAGTCTATATGATGGAATCTACACACTCATCCCACCCATTGGATATAACTACTAGTCTATGTCATTGAATCTATACACTCATCCTACAAATTGGATATAACTACTAGGCTATATCATTGAATATATACACTCATCCCACACATTCGATATAACTTCTAGTCTATACGATTGTATCTATACACTCATCCCACAATTGGATATAACTACCAGTCTATATGATTGAATCGGTACACTCATCCTACAAATTGGATATAACTACTAGGCTATATCATTGAATATATACACTCATCCCACCCATTCGATATAACTTCTAGTCTATATGATCGAATCTATACACTCATCCCACAATTGGATATAACTACCAGTCTATATGATTGAATCGGTACACTCATCCTACAAATTGGATATAACTACTAGGCTATATCATTGAATATATACACTCATCCCACCCATTCGATATAACTTCTAGTCTATATGATCGAATCTATACACTCATCCCACAATTGGATATAACTACCAGTCTATATGATTGAATCGGTACACTCATCCTACAAATTGGATATAACTACTAGTCTATATCATTGAATATATACACTCATCCCACCCATTCGATGAAACTTCTAGTCTACATGATCGAATCTATACACTCATCCCAACCATTGGATATAACTACTTGTCTATATGATCGAATCTATACACTCATCCCAACCATTGGATATAACTACTTGTCTATATGATTGAATCGGTACACTCATCCCACCCATTCGATATAACTACTAGTCTATATGATTGAATCGGTAGGCTCTTCCCACCCATTAGATATAACTACTTGTCTATATGCTTGAATCAATACACTCACCCATCCCATTGGATATAACTACTTGTCTATATGATTGAATCTATACACTCATCCCTCCCATTGGATATAACTACTAGTCTATTTGATTGAATCTATAGACTCATCCCACCCATTGAATGTAACTACTTGTCCATATGATTGAATGTATAGACTCATCCAACCCATTGGATATAACTACTAATCTGAATGATTGAATCTATGCACTCATCCCACCCGTTGGATATAATTACTAATCTGAATGATTGAATCTATACACTCATCCCACCAATTGGATATAACTAATAGTCTGAATGATTGAATCTTTTCACTCATCCCACCCATTGGATATAACAACTGGTCTATATCATTGAATATATACACACGTCCATCCCATTGGATATAACAACTGGTCTATATCAATGAATATATACACACATCCAACCCATTGGATATAACTCCTAGTCTGAATGATTGAATCTATACACTCATCCCGCCCATTGGATATAACTACTTGTCTGTATGATTGAATCTATACACTCATCCCACCCATTGGATATAACAACTGGTCTATATGATTGAATATATACACACATCCCGCCCATTGGAAATAACTAATTGTCTATATGATTGAATCTATACACTCATCCAACCCATTGGATATAACTCCTAGTCTATATGATTGAATCTATACACTCATCCCGCCCATTGGATATAACTACTTGTCTGTATGGTTGAATCTATACACTCATCCCCCCCAATGGATATAACAACTGGTCTATATGATTGAATATATACACACATCCCGCCCATTGGAAATAACTACTTGTCTATATGATCGAATCTATACATTCATCCCACCCATTGGATATAACTACTTGTCTATATGATCGAATCTATACATTCGTCCCTCCCATTGGACATAACTACCTGTCTATATAATTAAATCTATACACTCATCCCTCCCATTGGATATAACTACTAGTGCATATGATCGAATCTATGCACTCGTACCTCCCATTGGACATAACTACTAGTCTATATGATTGAATCTATACACTCATCCCACACACTGGATATAACTACTAGTCTATATGATTGAATCTATACACTCACCCCACCCATTGGATATAACTACTAGTCTATATGATTGAATCTATACACTCATGCCACCCATTGCATATAACTACTAGTCTATATGATTGAATCTATACACTCATCCCACCCATTGGATATAACTACTTGTCTGTATGATTGAATCTATACACTAGTCCCTCCCATTGGACATAACTACTTGTCTGTATGATTTAATCTATACACTCATCCCACCCATTGGATATAACTACTTGTCTGTATGATTGAATCTATACACTCATCCCACCCATTGGACATAACTACTAGTCTATTTGATTGAATCTATACACTCAGCCCACCCATTGGATGTAACTACTTGTCTATATGATTGAAGCTATACACTCATCCCACCCATTGCATATAACTACTTGTCTGTATGATTGAATCTATACACTCATCCCACCCACTGGATATAACTACTTGTCTGTATGATTGAATCTATACACTCATCCCACCCATTGGATATAACTACTAGTCTATATGATTGAATCTATATACTCATCCCACCCATTGCATATAACTACTTGTCTGTGTGATTGAATCTATACACCCATCCCACCCATTGCATATAACTACTTGTCTGTATGATTGAATCTATACACTCATCCCACCCATTGCATATAACTACTTGTCTGTACGATTGAATCTATACACTCATCCCACCCATTGCGTATAACTACTTGTCTGTATGATTGAATCTATACACTCATCCCACCCATTGGATATAACTACTTCTCTGTATGATTGAATCTATACACGCATCCCACCCATTGCATATAACTACTAGTCTATATGATTGAATCTATACACTCATCCCACCCATTGCATATAACTACTAGTCTATATGATTGAATCTATACACTTATCCCGCCCATTGCATATAACTACTAGTTTATATGATTGAATCTATACACTCATCCCACCCATTGCATATAACTACTAGTCTATATGATTGAATCTATACACTCATCCCACCCATTGGATATAACTACTAGTCTGCATGATTGAATCTATACACTCATCCCGCCCATTGGACATAACTTCTAGTCTATATGATTAAATCTATACACTCATCCCTCCCATTGGACATAACTTCTAGTCTATATGATTGAATCTATACACTCATCCCGCCCATTGGACATAACTTCTAGTCTATATGATTGAATCTATACACTCATCCCGCCCATTGGACATAACTACCAGTCTACATGATTGAATCTCTACACTCTTCCCACCCATTGGATATATCGACTGGTCTATATGATAGAATTTATACATTCATCCCTCCCATTGGATATAACTACTTGTCTATATGATTGAATCTATACACTCATCCCTCCCATTGGACATAACTACCAGTCTACATGATTGAATCTCTACACTCATCCCTCCCTTTGGATATAACTACTAGTCTATATGGTTGAATCTATTCACGCATCCCACTCATTGGACATAACTGCTAGGCCATATGACTTAATCTATTAACTCATCCCACTCGTTGAATATAACCACTGTGTTATATAATTGAGCTTATACTCTTGTCTCATTCTAAATAAGGGGAAAGTGTCGGAAACCCAGCTCGATCGTACAGTATCTTGCTCATAGGGATGCGGGTAGACTAGGCTGAATGGTAGATTTTATGGCTCATGCTTATTACTATTTAATGTATTCATATCACTTACAGTTTATCTCTACAGGCACGATAAAACGTATGGGTACTCAATGGAAAATTATCTTTTGTTTTTCGTCTTCATTATGAAGACAACCATTGGGCACAGAGTCTTTGTGAGCTCTACTAGAATTATGTCTGAGGCTGATATCATTCCACTTTTTATTGTGGTTATCATTCCAAATTTTATCTCGTTTATCATTCAACTTGTTATTGCGTTTATCAAACCACTTTTTATCGCGTTTATCAAACCACTTTTTATCGCGTTTATCATTCCACTTTTTATTGCGTTTATCATTCCACTTATTATTGCGTTTATCATTCCACTTTTTATTGCGTTTATCATCCCATTCTTTATTGCTTTCATCATTCCACATTTTATTGCCTTCAGCATTTAACTCTTTATTTCCTTTATCACTCCAATGTGTATTCACTCCACTGTTTATTGCGTTTATCATTCCAATTTTTATTCCGTTTATCACCTCACTTTTTATTCATTGCACCTTTCATTTCGTTTGTCATTCCGAAGTTTACTGCGTTCATCATTCCATGTTTATTGTGTTTATCATTGTCATTTTTATTCCGCTTATCATTCCACTTTTATTCTTACCTTTTATTGCGTTGTCATTCTACTTTTTTATTGCTTCAATCATTCCATTGCGTTAATCAACCCATGTTTCTTTACTGCGTAGTCACTTGGTCAGGTATGACACACTATTTGTCATTTGATAATCTTGCCCTATTTTGGTGATGGTATGCGCTGTCTCGAATGACGCTATAAGTCACGTGCCTAGTATTGTAATGATGATTGTCATGGCAGTCTCTTGCGCGGCCACACTGTGAGGTCATCAGTTACATCGTCAGGACGCCATTAGTGACGCCACCAGTCATGTAATATGTAGTATTTTGTACACTTGCTTCTACAAGTGTTGTTATGGTAACATTTGTCACGAGTAATGTTTATCTCTTATCAGAGAAGAGTGATATAGATATAATAAGTTACAGACAAGTCGTCGCCTGAGTGCTAGAATATTCTATGTCCCCCATGGGACATAGAACATTCTAGCACTCAGGCGACAAAGTATTGATTTTGCAAGTGCATTGATTCAGCACTCTGAAGTCAGTTGGATAAAAACATGAACCCAAATCATTTGGGATGAGTGAATATGAAGCCAATTGGATCAATATTCATTCAACTCAGTTGATTTGGGTTCATTTTTAACCCAACTGATTTTAGCGTGTAGGACTGAAAGCAGTGAAAGCAGTGAGTTGTGACAGTATTGTATAAACAGCAGTGATAGATTCCATAAGCAGTAAGCTCAAGTAAATATACGATTCTTCTATGTGGAATCCCTTTGTGAGTTCTAGAGCAGGAAGCTCAAGTAAATACACGATTCTTCTATATGGAATCCCTTTGTGAGTTCTGGCTATGAGAGCGCAAAATGAAATGTATGGATAGATCAAAACGTCTTTCGAGCAGTCACTCCTTTGAGTAAGTGTAATGAAATATACAGATGGGTTGAAACGTCGTTCGAGCAGTCACTCATTTGAATAAGTGAAATGAAATATACGGATAGATCAAAACGTCGTTCGAGCAGTCACTCCTTCGAGTAAGTGTAATGAAATATACAGATGGGTCGAAACGTCGTTCGAGCAGTCACTCCTTTGAGTAAGTGTAATGAAATATACAGATGGGTCGAAACGCCGTTCGAGCAGTCACTCCTTTGAGTAAGTGTAATGAAATATATGGATAGATCAAAACGTCGTTCGAGCAGTCACTCCTTCGAGTAAGTGTAATGAAATATACAGATGGGTCGAAACGTCGTTCGAGCAGTCACTCCTTCGAGTAAGTGTAATGAAATATACAGATGGGTCGAAACGTCGTTCGAGCAGTCACTCCTTCGAGTAAGTGTGATGAAATATACAGATGGGTCAACACATCGTTCAGGCAGTCACTCCTTCGAGTAAGTGTAGTGAAATATACAGATGGGTCGAAACGTCGTTCGAGCAGTCACTCCTTTGAGTAAGTGTAATGAAATATATGGATAGATCAAAACGTCGTTCGAGCAGTCACTCCTTCGAGTAAGTGTACTGAAATATACAGATGGGTTGAAACGTCGTTCGAGCAGTCACTCCTTTGAGTAAGTGTAATGAAATATACAGATGGGTCGAAACGTCGTTCGAGCAGTCACTCCTTCGAGTAAGTGTAATGAAATATACAGATGGGTCGAAACGTCGTTTGAGCAGTCACTCCTTCGAGTAAGTGTAATGAAATATACAGATGGGTCGAAACGTCGTTCGAGCAGTCACTCATTTGAGTAAGAGTAATGAAATATACAGATGGGTCGAAACGTCGTTCGAGCAGTCACTCCTTTGGGTAAGAGTAATGAAATATACAGATGGGTCGAAACGTCGTTCGAGCAGTCACTCCTTCGAGTAAGTGTAATGAAATATACAGATGGGTCGAAACGTCGTTCGAGCAGTCACTCCTTTGAGTAAGAGTAATGAAATATACAGATGGGTCGAAACATCGTTCGATCGGTCACTCCTTCGAGTAAGTGTTCGTGTTGCCTTTTATCTCATTCAACCAGTTATGAATCAAACGTATCTAATGTATATCATCTCCAAAGGTCATTTGTTTGTCGAGCAATAATACCCGATGGACCATGTTCTAGATAATCTTACGTTTCTTCTTTGCTGTTTATTCCAAAGCCTCACAAGTCTTGGTAAGCTGATATGAAGTTACCTCTGACCGATGTGTCGGCTGATATGAAACTAACCAAATTAGTTATTAAACCAAAACAAACAAGTATAAAAATTCTCAGAACTCAGATATGTTACAGTTTTCCGACAATGTTGATGCTCATTCTTTTCACAGAGTGTGAAGTTTCCTTTTCGCCTACTCTTAGTACAGCTATCCGCCCAATCGTCGGACGATTTTGCGATGAAATTTCTGTACAACTCTCTTCTACATTCTCCTCACCCACCTATCATTACTTATTGCCATCATTAATCAGACAAAAACGCTACTTCAAACCACTTCACCAAGCCAGATAACGCCTAACGCCAAGACTCAAAAGGTAACGCCACCATTAATCATACAAAAACGTTGCTTCAAACCTCTACACCAAGCCAGGTAACGCCTTTCGTCAGGACTCATTAGATAACACCGTCATTAATCATACAAAAACACTACTTCAAACCACTACACCAAGCCAGGTAACGCCTATTGTCAAGACTCAGTAAGTAATGCCGTCATTAATCATACAAAAACACTACTTCAAACCACTACAACAAGTCAGGTAACGCCTATTGTCAAGACTCAATAGGTAACCCCTCATTAATCACACAAAAACGCTCCTTCAAACCACTACACCAAGCCAGGTAATGCCTATTGTCAAGACTCAGTAGGCAACACCGTCATTAATCATACAAAAACACTACTTCAAACCACTACACCAAGCCAGGTAACGCCTATTGTCAAGACTCAATAGGTAACGCCGTCATTAATCACACAAAACACAACATCAAACCACTACACCAAGCCAGGTAACGCCTATTGTCAAGACTTAATAGGTAACTCCACCATTAATCATACAAAAACACTACTTCAAACCACTACACCAAGTCAGGTAACGCCTATTGCCAAGACTCAATAGGTAACCCCTCATTAATCACACAAAAATGCTCCTTCAAACCACTACACCAAGCCAGGTAACGCCTATTGTCAAGACTCAATAGGTAACGCCGTCATTAATCACACAAAACACAACATCAAACCACTACACCAAGCCAGGTAACGCCTATTGTCAAGACTTAATAGGTAACTCCACCATTAATCATACAAAAACACTACTTCAAACCACTACACCAAGTCAGGTAACGCCTATTGCCAAGACTCAATAGGTAACCCCTCATTAATCACACAAAAACGCTCCTTCAAACCACTAAACCAAGCCAGGTAATGCCTATTGTCAAGACTCAATAGGTAACGCCGTCATTAATCATACAAAAACGCTACTTCAAACCACTACACCAAGCCAGGTAACGCCTATTGTCAAGACTCAATAGGTAATACCGTCATTAATTATACAAAAACGCCACTTCAAACCACTACACCAAGCCAGGCAACGCCTAACGCCAAGACTCAATAGGTAACGCCACCATTATTCATACAAAACGCTGCTTCAAACCTCTACACCAAGCCAGGTAACGCCTATTGTCAAGACTCAATAGGTAACGCCGCCATTAATCATACAAAAACGTTGCTTCAAACCACTTCACCAAGACAGGTAACGCCTAACGCCAAGACTCAATAGGTAACGCCACCATTATTCATACAAAACGCTGTTTCAAACCTCTACACCAAGCCAGGTAACGCCTATTGTCAAGACTCTATAGGTAATGCCGCCATTAATCATACAAAAACGTTGCTTCAAACCTCTACACCAAGACAGGTAACGCCTATTGTCAAGACTCAATAGGTAACGCCACCATTAATCATACAAAAACACTACTTCAACCACTACACCAAGTCAGATAACACCTATTGTCAAGACTCAATAGGTAACGCCGTCATTAATCATACAAAAACGCTACTTCAAACCACTACACCAAGCCAGGTAACGTCTATTGTCAAGTCGCAATAGGTAACGCCGGCATTAATCATTCAAAAACACTACATCAAACCACTACACCAAACCAGGTAACGTCTATTGTCAAGACTCAATAAGTAACGCCGTCATTAATCATACAAAAACACTACTTCAAACCACTACACCAAGCCAGGTAACGTCTATTGTCAAGACTCAATAGGTAATGCCATCATTAATCACACAAAAATGCTACTTCAAACCACTACACCAAGCCAGGTAACGCCTATTGTCAAGACTCAATAGGTAACGCCGTCATTAATCATACAAAAACACTACTTCAAACCACTACACCAAGCCAGGTAACGTCTATTGTCCAGACTCAATGGGTTACGCCATCATTAATCATACAAAAACGCTACTTGAAACCTCTACATCAAGCCAGGTAACGCCTATTGTCAAGACTCAATAGGTAACGCCACCATTAATCATGCAAAAACACTACTTCACCACTACACCAAGCAGGTAACGCCTATTGTCAAGACTCCATAAGTAAGGCCGTCATTAATCATACAAAAACGCTATTTCCAACCACTACACCAAGTTAGGTAACGCATATTGTCAAGACTCAGTGGGTAACCCATCATTCATCACACAAAAACGCTACTTCAACTCATTACACCAAGCCAGGTAACGTCTATTGTCAAGACTCAATAGGTAACGTTTGGAGCAGACAAAGCGTCTCTTTTCCTCTTTCTCCTCGCCCCCCTTCTCTTTTTTCTAGAGACTTCGTCAGTCGGGACGGGGGAAGAGCGTGTCACGGCCTCTGGTGGAGGATCCCTACTTTCTTTTCTCCTTCTCTTCCTTTCTCGTCGTGTCCCACGGCGTATCCAGCAAACCTTCTTCGTCACTCGGGTGGTGGCAAGTGCTAAACTTCTTTGTGGAAGTTCTCTCGCTAAAGATGCTGCGCCTGCCTGAAGATTGAGATACGTTTTTTTTTCTTTCAAACTCCCCTGTTAGGTCCACTGTTAGATCCACTATTAGGTCTATGTTTAGGTGGAGTTTGCATACCCGGATATTCCTGATAGCAGTGATAGCATCTTTAGACCAAACAGTGCTTCCTGGACATCAGATGGTAGCTCTATCTGAACTAATTTAGATGCTTACACCTCGGCTTTCAAGGTGTGAGTCGAACATGTCATCTAGATCCTTATAAAACGGAATATAGCACGAAGAAAATTATAAGGTATCGTATATTGTTCTGTAATTTCTATATTCGTTTGTATCGCAATTACCCAACTCAGTTGCTCGATCTGTAATTTTCTACTTCCTTGTTTTTTCACATTTTTAAATACGTCAATAAACCCAAACGATATGGTGAAGGTATTCGTATATTAAATGCTTGCGAGGAGAAAACTATCCTTTGGGTTAACTGAGAAGATGGCCAAGTGATACAGTTAAAATTAGAAGTCCTGTCACGAAATGTGCACTTATCTAGGCCTAATTGCACGAAGGAATTGCGCACAATTGCCATATCAAATGGCATCCAAAGCACGACAGGTTATCCTGGTTACTCATAGCAAACACAGGCAATGTTTCTGCCAATGGTCCTCTAGGTTACGCGGAGGTCCATTGGCTAAACATTGCTTGTGCACAGGCACGTGCTGTTTGAGCGCATTTCATGACAGGACTTCTAGTTTTAACTTTAAATGTCCCGGGGGAAAATATGTTACAACGATTTACTAATCGTCTACTTATTTAAAAGTCCATCAGTTACTCGCCGTCTGCTGCTCGGTGGTTCTTTGTGGGCACTCAGGCTTCCTCCACCCGTAAAACTGTACCAACGTTATATAACCCTGGCTGTTGAAAGTGTCATTAAACCACAAATAAATAAATTTAAAAGTCTCACTCGCGTTCAAGGCTGCTTTTTTATGAGTGGCAAAACATTTTAGTTTCCTGGCACCAGATTTCCACAGTTAATATATTCCGATTCAATTTAGAAAAAAGACCGTTGTCAATGAGGAAATTGTATTAAATCAAGCATATTAACCTATTGACAACTCAGACAGACTGACACTCATTTATCAAGATTTTAAGGATATCCATTAATGCTAAGCGGGCAGAGATGCAATACAGAATATATTTTCGCACATCATACTACGCTTGGATAAATGAAAAAATATCTGATAGCACTTGTGAGTCATTTCTTTTAATATTTGATCAACGCCAGGAATTTACGGGAGAACTGCAATGGATAAAGTGTTTAGAGAATTGACCAATCAAACACAACTAATTATCAAGCACAACTAACCATCAAACACAACTAACCATCAAACACAACTAATCATCAAACACAACTAACCATCAAGCACAATTAACCATCAAGCACAACTAACCATCAAACGCAACTAATCGTCAAACACAACTAATCATCAAACACAACTAATCATCAAGCACAACTAATCATCAACCACAACTAATCATCAAACACAACTAATTACCAAGCAGAACAAATCAGCAAGCACAACTAACCATCAAGCACAACCAATCATCAAGCACAACTAATCATCAAACACAACAAACCATTTAAAACAACTAATCATCAAGCACAACTAATCATCAAGCACAACTAACCATCAAGAACAACTAATCATCAACCACAACTAATCATCAAACACAATTAATCATCAAACACAACTAACTAACAAATACAACTAACCATCAATCACAATTAATCATCAAACACAACTAATCATCAAACACAACTAATCATCAAACACAACTAATCATCAAGCACAACTAACCATCAGACACAACTAATCATCAAGCACAACCAATCATCAAGCACAACCAATCATCAAACACAACTAATCCTCAAGCACAACTAACCATCAAACAAAACTAATTATCATACACAACTAACCATCAAGCACAACTAATCATCAAGGACAACTAACCATCATACACAACTAACCATCAAACACAACTACCCATCAAAGACAACTAATCATCAAACACAACTAACCATTAAACACAACTAAGCATCAAACGCAACTAATTATCAAGCACAACTAACCATCAAACACAACTAATCATCAAACACAACTAACCATCAAAGACAACTAACCATCAAACACAACTAATCATCAGACACAACTAACCATCAAGCACAACTAATCATCAAACACAACTAACCATCAAATAAAACTAATCATCAGACACAACTAACCATCAAGCACAACTAATCATCAAACACAACTAACCATCAAACACAACCAACCATCAAACACAACTAATCATCAAGCACAACTAACAATCAAGCACAACCGACCATTAAGCACAACTGACCATCAAGCACAACTAACCAGCAAGCACAAGTAACCATCAAGCACAACTAACCACCAAGCACAACTTACCATTAAGCACAACTAACCATCAAACACAACTAACCATCAAACACAACTAATCATCAAAAACAACTTACCATCAAACACAACTAACCATCAAACACAACTAATCATCAAGCACAACTAATCATCAAACACAACTAATCATCAAACACAACTAATCATCACGCACAACTAATCATCAAACACAACTAACCATTAAACACAACTAAGCATCAAACACAACTAATCATCAAGCACAACTAACCATCAAACACAACTAATCATCAAACACAACTAATCATCAAACACAACTAATCATCAAACACAACTAATCATCAAGCACAACTAACCATCAAAAACAACTAATCATCAAGCACAACTAACCATCAAACACCACTAATCATCAAGCACAACTAACCATCAGACACAACTAATCATCAAGCACAACCAATCATCAAGCACAACCAATCATCAAACACAACTAATCATCAAGCACAACTAATCATCAAGCACAACTAACCATCAAACACAACTAATTATCATACACAACTAACCATCAAACAAAACTAATAATGAAGCACAACTAACCATCAAGCAATACTAATCATCAAGGACAACTAACCATCAAGCACAACTAACCAGCATACACAACTAACCATCAAACACAACTAATCATCAAGCACAACTAATCATCAAACACAACTAACCATCAAACACAACTAACCATCAAACGCAACTAATCATCAAACACAACTAATCATCAACCACAACTAATCAAACACAACAACCATCAAGCACAACTAATCATCAAACACAACTAACCATCAAACACAACTAACCATCAAAAGCAACTAATCATCAGACACAAGTAACCATCAAGCACAACTAATCATCAAACACAACTAACCATCAAACACAACCAACCATCAAACACAACTAATCATCATGCACAACTAACCATCAAGCACAACTAATCATCATGCACAACTAACCATCAAGCACAACTAACCATCAAGCACAACTAACCATCAAGCACAACTAACCATCAAGCACAACTAATCATCAAACACAACTAACCATCAACCACAACCAACCATCAAACAAAACTAATCATCAAGCACAATTAATCATCAAACACAACTAACTAACAAATACAACTAACCATCAATCACAATTAATCATCAAACACAACGAATCATCAAACACAACTAATCATCAAACACAACTAATCATCAAGCACAACTAACCATCAGACACAACTAATCATCAAGCACAACCAATCATCAAGCACAACCAATCATCAAACACAACTAATCCTCAAGCACAACTAACCATCAAACAAAACTACTTATCATACAAAACTAACCATCAAGCACAACTAATCATCAAGGACAACTAACCATCATACACAACTAACCATCAAACACAACTAACCATCAAAGACAACTAATCATCAAACACAACTAACCATTAAACACAACTAAGCATCAAGCACAACTAACCATCAAAGACAACTAACCATCAAACACAACTAATCATCAGACACAACTAACCATCAAGCACAACTAATCATCAAACACAACTAACCATCAAATAAAACTAATCATCAGACACAACTAACCATCAAGCACAACTAATCATCAAACAAAACTAACCATCAAACACAACCAACCATCAAACACAACTAATCATCAAGCACAACTAACAATCAAGCACAACCGACCATCAAGCACAACTGACCATCAAGCACAACTAACCAGCAAGCACAACTAACCATCAAGCACAACTAACCACCAAGCACAACTTACCATTAAGCACAAATAACCATCAAACACAACTAACCAACAAACACAACTAATCATCAAAAACAACTTACCATCAAACACAACTAACCATCAAACACAACTAACCATCAAACACAACTAATCATCAAACACAACTAATCATCAAGCACAACTAATCATCAAACACAACTAATCATCAAACACAACTAATCATCAAACACAACTAAAAATTAAACACAACTAAGCATCAAACACAACTAATCATCAAGCACAACTAATCATCAAACACAACTAATCATCAAACACAACTAATCATCAAACACAACTAACCATTAAACACAACTAAGCATCAAACACAACTAATCATCAAGCACAACTAACCCTCAAACACAACTAATCATCAAACACAATTAATCATCAAACACAACTAATCATCAAGCACAACTAACCATCAAACACAACTAATCATCAAGCACAACTAACCATCAAACACAACTAATCATCAAGCACAACAAACCATCAGACACAACTAATCATCAAGCACAACCAATCATCAAGCACAACCAATCATCAAACACAACTAATCATCAAGCACAACTAATCATCAAGCACAACTAACCATCAAACACAACTAATTATCATACACAACTAACCATCAAACAAAACTAATAATGAAGCACAACTAACCATCAAGCAATACTAATCATCAAGGACAACTAACCATCAAGCACAACTAACCAGCATACACAACTAACCATCAAACACAACTAATCATCAAGCACAACTAATCATCAAACACAACTAATCATCAAGCACAACCAATCATCAAACACAACCAATCATCAAACACAACTAATCCTCAAGCACAACTAACCATCAAACACAACTAATTATCATACACAACTAACCATCAAACAAAACTAATAATGAAGCACAACTAACCATCAAGCAATACTAATCATCAAGGACAACTAACCATCAAGCACAACTAACCATCATACACAACTAACCATCAAACACAACTAATCATCAAGCACAACTAACCATCAAGCACAACTAATCATCAATCACAACTAACCATCAAACACAACTAACCATCAAAGGCAACTAATCATCAAACACAACTAATCATCAAGCACAACTAATCATCAAACACAACTAACCATCAAGCACAACTAATCATCAAACACAACTAACCATCAAACACAACTAACCATCAAACGCAACTAATCATCAGACACAAGTAACCATCAAGCACAACTAATCATCAAACACAACTAACCATCAAACACCACCAACCATCAAGCACAACTAATCATCATACACAACTAATCATCAAACACAACTAACCATCAAACACAACTAGTCATCAACACAACTAACCATCAAACACAAATAATCATCAGACACAACCAACCATCAAGCACAACTAATCATCAACTGCAACTAACCAGCAAATACAACTGAACATCAAACACAACTAACCATCAAACACAACTAATCATCAAACACAACTAACTATCAAACACAACTAACCATCAAACACAAATGATCATCAAGCACAACCAATAATCAAGCACAACTATTCATCAAACGCAAATAATCATCAAGCACAACCAATCATCAAACACAACTAACCATCAAACACAACTAACCATCAAACACAAATGATCATCAAGCACAACCAATAATCAAGCACAACTAATCATCAAACACAACTAATAATCAAACACAACTAACCATCAAACACAACTAATCATTAAACACAACCATTCATCAAGCACAACCAATCATCAAGTGCAACTAATCCTCAAACACAACTAACCATCAAACACAACTAATCATCAAACACAACTAATCGTGAAGCACAACTAATCAACAAACACAACTAACCATCAAACACAACTAATCATCAAACACAACTCACCATCAAACACAACTAATCATCAAACACAACTCACCATCAAACACAACTAATCATCAAACACAACTCACCATCAAACACAACTAATCATCAAACACAACTCACCATCAAACACAACTAATCATAAAACACAACTCACCATCAAACACAACTAATCATCAAACACAACTAATCATCAAACACAACTAATCATCAAACACAACTAACCATCAACCACAACCAACCATCAAACAAAACTAATCATCAAGCACAACTAACCATCAAGCACAACTGACCATCAAGCACAACTAATCATCAAGCACAACTAACCGTCAAGCACAACTAACCATCAAGCACAACTAACCATCAAACACAACTAACCATCAAACACAACTAACCATCAAACACAACTAGTCATCAACACAACTAACCATCAAACACAAATAATCATCAAACACAACTAACTATCAAACACAACTAATCATCAGACACAACTAACCATCAAGCACAACTATTCATCAAACGCAACTAATCATCAAGCACAACCAATCATCAAACACAACTAACCATCAAACACAACTAACCATCAAACACAAATGATCATCAAGCACAACCAATAATCAAGCACAACCAATAATCAACCACAACTAATCATCAGACACAACTAACCATCAAGCACAACTAATCATCAAACACAACTAACCATCAAATAAAACTAATCCTCAGACACAACTAACCATCAAGCACAACTAATCATCAAACACAACTAACCATCAAACACAACCAACCACCAAACACAACTAATCATCAAGCACAACTAAGAATCAAGCACAACCGACCATCAAGCACAACTGACCATCAAGCACAACTAACCAGCAAGCACAACTAACCATCAAGCACAACTAACCACCAAGCACAACTTACCATTAAGCACAACTAACCATCAAACACAACTCACCATCAAACACAACTAATCATCAAACACAACCAATCATCAAACACAACTAATCATCAAATTCAACTAACCATCAACCACAACCAACCATCAAGTGCAACTAATCATCAAACACAGCTAACCATCAAACACAACTAACCATCAAGCACAACTAATCATCAAACACAACTAACCATCAAGCACAACTAATCATCAAACACAACTAACCATTAAACACAACTAATCATCAAACTCAACTAACCATCAAACACAACTAATCATCAAGCCCAACCATTCATCAAGCACAACCAATCATCAAGTGCCACTAATCATCAAGCACAACTAATCATCAAACACAACTAACCATCAAGCACAACTAATCATCAAACACAACTAACCATCAAGCACAACTAATCATCAAACACAACTAACCATTAAACACAACTAATCATCAAGCTCAACTAACCATCAAACACAACTAATCATCAAGCACAACTAATCATCAAACACAACTAACCACCAAACACAACTAATCATCAAGCACAACTAATTATCAAATTCAACTAACCAGCAAATACAACTGAACATCAAACACAACTAACTATAAAACACAACTAATCATCAAGCACAACTAATTATCAAATTCAACTAACCAGCAAATACAACTGAACATCAAACACAACTAACTATAAAACACAACTAATCATCAAGCACAACTAACCATCAAACAAAACCAATAATCAAACACAACTAACCATAAAACACAACCAATCATCAAACGCAACTAACCATCAAACACAACTAATCACAAAGCAAAACCAATCAGCAAACACAACTAATTATTAAACAGAACCAATCATCAAACACAACTAATCCTCAAGCACAACTAACCATCAAACACAACTAATTATCATACACAACTAACCATCAAACAAAACAAATAATGAAGCACAACTAACCATCAAGCAATACTAATCATCAAGGACAACTAACCATCAAGCACAACTAACCATCATACACAACTAACCATCAAACACAACTAATTATCATACACAACTAACCATCAAACAAAACTAATAATGAAGCACAACTAACCATCAAGCAATACTAATCATCAAGCTCAACTAACCATCAAGCACAACTAATAATGAAGCACAACTAACCATCAAACACAACTAATCATCAAGCACAACTAACCATCAAGCACAACTAATCATCAAACACAACTAACCATCAAACACAACTAACCATCAAATGCAACTAATCATCAGACACAACTAACCATCAAGCACAACTAATCATCAAACACTACTAACCATCAAACACAAACAAACATCAAACACAACTGATCATCATGTACAACTAACCATCAAGCACAACTAATCATCAAACACAACTTACCATCAAGCACAACTAACCATCAAGCACAACTAACCATCAAGCACAACCAATCATCAAACACAACTAACCATCAACCACAACCAACCATCAAACACAACTAATCATCAAGCACAACTAACCATCAAGCACAACTGACCATCAAGCACAACTAATCATCAAGCACAACTAACCATCAAGCACAACTAACCATCAAGCACAACTAACCATCAAACACAACTAACCAACAAACACAACTAATCATCAACACAACTAACCATCAAACACAAATAATCATCAAACACAACTAACTATCAAACACAACTAATCATCAGACACAACTAACCATCAAGCACAACTAATCATCAACCGCAACTAACCATCAAACACAACTAATCATCAGACACAACTACCCATCAAGCACAACTAATCATCAAACAGAACTAATCATCAAGCACAACTAATCATCAAACACAACTAACCATCAAGCACAACTAATCATCAAACACAACTAACCATCAAACACAACTAACCATCAAACGCAACTAATCATCAGACACAAGTAACCATCAAGCACAACTAATCATCAAACACAACTAACCATCAAACACCACCAACCATCAAGCACAACTAATCATCATACACAACTAATCATCAAACACAACTAACCATCAAACACAACTAGTCATCAACACAACTAACCATCAAACACAAATAATCATCAGACACAACCAACCATCAAGCACAACTAATCATCAACTGCAACTAACCAGCAAATACAACTGAACATCAAACACAACTAACCATCAAACACAACTAATCATCAAACACAACTAACTATCAAACACAACTAACCATCAAACACAAATGATCATCAAGCACAACCAATAATCAAGCACAACTATTCATCAAACGCAAATAATCATCAAGCACAACCAATCATCAAACACAACTAACCATCAAACACAACTAACCATCAAACACAAATGATCATCAAGCACAACCAATAATCAAGCACAACTAATCATCAAACACAACTAATAATCAAACACAACTAACCATCAAACACAACTAATCATTAAACACAACCATTCATCAAGCACAACCAATCATCAAGTGCAACTAATCCTCAAACACAACTAACCATCAAACACAACTAATCATCAAACACAACTAATCGTGAAGCACAACTAATCAACAAACACAACTAACCATCAAACACAACTAATCATCAAACACAACTCACCATCAAACACAACTAATCATCAAACACAACTCACCATCAAACACAACTAATCATCAAACACAACTCACCATCAAACACAACTAATCATCAAACACAACTCACCATCAAACACAACTAATCATAAAACACAACTCACCATCAAACACAACTAATCATCAAACACAACTAATCATCAAACACAACTAATCATCAAACACAACTAACCATCAACCACAACCAACCATCAAACAAAACTAATCATCAAGCACAACTAACCATCAAGCACAACTGACCATCAAGCACAACTAATCATCAAGCACAACTAACCGTCAAGCACAACTAACCATCAAGCACAACTAACCATCAAACACAACTAACCATCAAACACAACTAACCATCAAACACAACTAGTCATCAACACAACTAACCATCAAACACAAATAATCATCAAACACAACTAACTATCAAACACAACTAATCATCAGACACAACTAACCATCAAGCACAACTATTCATCAAACGCAACTAATCATCAAGCACAACCAATCATCAAACACAACTAACCATCAAACACAACTAACCATCAAACACAAATGATCATCAAGCACAACCAATAATCAAGCACAACCAATAATCAACCACAACTAATCATCAGACACAACTAACCATCAAGCACAACTAATCATCAAACACAACTAACCATCAAATAAAACTAATCATCAGACACAACTAACCATCAAGCACAACTAATCATCAAACACAACTAACCATCAAACACAACCAACCACCAAACACAACTAATCATCAAGCACAACTAAGAATCAAGCACAACCGACCATCAAGCACAACTGACCATCAAGCACAACTAACCAGCAAGCACAACTAACCATCAAGCACAACTAACCACCAAGCACAACTTACCATTAAGCACAACTAACCATCAAACACAACTCACCATCAAACACAACTAATCATCAAACACAACCAATCATCAAACACAACTAATCATCAAATTCAACTAACCATCAACCACAACCAACCATCAAGTGCAACTAATCATCAAACACAGCTAACCATCAAACACAACTAACCATCAAGCACAACTAATCATCAAACACAACTAACCATCAAGCACAACTAATCATCAAACACAACTAACCATTAAACACAACTAATCATCAAACTCAACTAACCATCAAACACAACTAATCATCAAGCCCAACCATTCATCAAGCACAACCAATCATCAAGTGCCACTAATCATCAAGCACAACTAATCATCAAACACAACTAACCATCAAGCACAACTAATCATCAAACACAACTAACCATCAAGCACAACTAATCATCAAACACAACTAACCATTAAACACAACTAATCATCAAGCTCAACTAACCATCAAACACAACTAATCATCAAGCACAACTAATCATCAAACACAACTAACCACCAAACACAACTAATCATCAAGCACAACTAATTATCAAATTCAACTAACCAGCAAATACAACTGAACATCAAACACAACTAACTATAAAACACAACTAATCATCAAGCACAACTAATTATCAAATTCAACTAACCAGCAAATACAACTGAACATCAAACACAACTAACTATAAAACACAACTAATCATCAAGCACAACTAACCATCAAACAAAACCAATAATCAAACACAACTAACCATAAAACACAACCAATCATCAAACGCAACTAACCATCAAACACAACTAATCACAAAGCAAAACCAATCAGCAAACACAACTAATTATTAAACAGAACCAATCATCAAACACAACTAATCCTCAAGCACAACTAACCATCAAACACAACTAATTATCATACACAACTAACCATCAAACAAAACAAATAATGAAGCACAACTAACCATCAAGCAATACTAATCATCAAGGACAACTAACCATCAAGCACAACTAACCATCATACACAACTAACCATCAAACACAACTAATTATCATACACAACTAACCATCAAACAAAACTAATAATGAAGCACAACTAACCATCAAGCAATACTAATCATCAAGCTCAACTAACCATCAAGCACAACTAATAATGAAGCACAACTAACCATCAAACACAACTAATCATCAAGCACAACTAACCATCAAGCACAACTAATCATCAAACACAACTAACCATCAAACACAACTAACCATCAAATGCAACTAATCATCAGACACAACTAACCATCAAGCACAACTAATCATCAAACACTACTAACCATCAAACACAAACAAACATCAAACACAACTGATCATCATGTACAACTAACCATCAAGCACAACTAATCATCAAACACAACTTACCATCAAGCACAACTAACCATCAAGCACAACTAACCATCAAGCACAACCAATCATCAAACACAACTAACCATCAACCACAACCAACCATCAAACACAACTAATCATCAAGCACAACTAACCATCAAGCACAACTGACCATCAAGCACAACTAATCATCAAGCACAACTAACCATCAAGCACAACTAACCATCAAGCACAACTAACCATCAAACACAACTAACCAACAAACACAACTAATCATCAACACAACTAACCATCAAACACAAATAATCATCAAACACAACTAACTATCAAACACAACTAATCATCAGACACAACTAACCATCAAGCACAACTAATCATCAACTGCAACTAACCATCAAACACAACTAATCATCAGACACAACTACCCATCAAGCACAACTAATCATCAAACAGAACTAATCATCAAGCACAACTAATCATCAAACACAACTAACCATCAAACACAACTAACCATCAAACACAACCAATCATCAAACACAACTAACCATCAAACACAACTAATCATCAAGCACAACTAACAATCAAGCACAACTAATCATCAAACACAACAAATCATCAAGCACAACTAATCATCAAGCACAAGCAATCATCAAGTGCAACTAATCATCAAACACAACTAATCCTCAAACACAACCAATCGTCAAGCACAACTAACCATCAACCTCAACTAAGCATCAAGCACAACCAATCATCAAGCACAACTAGTCTTCAAACTCAACTAACCATCAAACACATCCAACCATAAAACACAACTAATCATCAAGCACAACCAATCATCAAACACAACTAATCATCAAACACAACTAACCATCAAACATAAACAATCATCAAGCACAACTAACGATCAAGCACAACTAATTATCAAACACAACCAATCATCAAGCACAACTAATCATCAAATACAACTAACCATCAAACACTACCAACCATCAAACACAACAAATCATCAAGCACAACCAATCATCAAACACATCTAATCATCAAGCACAACTAATCATAAAACACAGCTAATCATCAAACACAACTAACCATCAAACACAACTAATCATCAAACACAACTAACCATCAAACAGAACCAACTTTCAAACACAACTAACCATCAAACACAACTAATCATCAAGCACAACTAATCATCAAACACAACTAATCATAAAACACAACCAACCATCAGACACAACTAACCATCAATCACAATTAATCATCAAGCACAACTGATCATCGCACTCACAACTAATCAGCATGCACAACTAAGCATCAAACACAACTAATCCTCAAGCACAACTAACCATCAGACACAATTAATCATCAGGCACAACCAATCATCAAGCACAACCAATCATCAAACACAACTAATCCTCAAGCACAACTAACCATCAAGCACAACTGACCAGCAAGCACAACTAATCATCAAGCACAACTAACCATCAAGCACAACTAACCATCAAGCACAACTAACCATCAAACACAACTAACCATCAAACACAACTAATCATCAACACAACTAACCATCAAACACAAATAATCATCAAACACAACTAACTATCAAACACAACTAATCATCGAGCACAACTAATCATCAAACACAACTAATCATAAAACACAACCAACCATCAGACACAACTAACCATCAATCACAATTAATCATCAAGCACAACTGATCATCGCACACACAACTCATCATCAAGCACAACTAATCATCAAACACAACTAATCCTCAAGCACAACTAACCATCAGACACAACTAATCATCAAGCACAACCAATCATCAAGCACAACCAATCATCAAACACAACTAATCCTCAAGCACAACTAACCATCAAACAAAACTAATTATCATACACAACTAACCATCAAACACAACTAATCATCAAACACAACTAACCATCAAACACAACTGATCATCAAGCACAACCAATCATCAAGCACAACCAATCATAAAACACAACTAATCCTCAAGCACAGCTAACCATCAAACTAAACTAATTATCATACGCAACTAACCATCAAACAAAACTAAACATGAAGCTCAACTAACCATCAAGCACAACTAATCATCAAGGTCAACTAACCATCACGCACAACTAACCATGAAACACAACTAATCATCAAACACAACCAATCATCAAGCACAACTAATCATCAAGCACAACTAATCATCAAACACAACTAACCATCATACACAACTAATCATAAAACACAACCAACTATCAGACAGAACTAACCATCAATCACAATTAATCATCAAGCTCAACTAATCATCGCACACAACTAATCATCAAGCACAACTAATCGTCAAACACAACTAACCATCAAACACAACTGATCCTCAAGCACAACTAACCATCAGACACAACTAATCATCAAGCACAACCAATCATCAAGCACAACCAATCATCAAACACAACTAATCCTCAAGCACAAATAACCATCAAACAAAACTAATTATCATGCACAACTAACCATCAAACAAAACTGAACATGAAGCACAACTAACCATCGAACACAACTAATCATCAAGCACAACTAACCATCAAGCACAACTAATCATCAAACACAACTAATCATCAAGCACAACTAACCATCAAGCACAACTAACCATCGAACAAAACTAATCATCAAGCACAACTAACCATCAAGCACAACTAATCATCAAACACAACTAATCATCAAGCACAACTAACCATCAAGTACAACTAATCATCAAACACAACAAATCATCAAACACAACTAACCATCAAACACAACTACTCATCAGACTCAACTAACCATCAAGCACAACTAATCATCAAACACAACTAAACATCAAACACAACTAATCATCAGACACAACTAACCATCAAGCACAACTAATCATCAAACACAAGTAACCATCAAGCACAACAAACCATCAAACACAATTAACCGTCAAGCACAACTAACCATCAAGCACAACTAATCATCAAACACAACTGATCATCAAACACAACTAACCATCAAACACAACTAATCATCAGACACAACTACCCATCAATGACAATTGATCATCAAACACAACTAATCATCAAGCACAACTAATCATCAAACACAACTAACCATCAAACACAACTAACCATCAAACACAACCAATCATCAAACACAACTAATCATCAAACACAACTAATCAACAAGCACAACTAACCATCAAGCATAACTAATTATCAAACACAACAAATCATCAAACACAACTAATCATCAAACACAACTAACCATCAAACACAACCAATCGTCACGCACAATTAACCATCGAGTACAACTAATCATCAAGCACAACCAATCATCAATCACAACTAATCATCAAACACAACTAACCATCAAACACAACCAACCATCAAACACAACTAATCATCAAGCACAACGAATCATCAAACACAACTAATCATCAAGTACAACTAATCATCAAACACAACTAATCATCAAACACAACCACCCATCAAACACAACTAATCATCAACTACAACTAACCATCAAATATATCTAATCATGAAACACAACCAACCATCAAACATAACTAATCATCAAACACAACTAACCATCAAACACAACCAATCATCAAGCACAACTAATAATCAAGCACAACCAATCATCAAGCACAACTAATCCTCAAACACAACTAACCATCAAACACAACCAACCATCAAACACAACTAATCATCAAGCACAACCAATCATCAAACACAACTAACCATCAAACACAACTAACCATCAAACACAACTGATCATCAAGCACAACCAATAATCAAGCACAACTAATCCTCAAACACAACTAACCATCAAACACAACCAACCATCAAACACAACCAATCATCAAACACAACTAATCATCAAACACAACTAATTATCAAACACAAGAAATCATCAAACACAACTAATCATCAAGCACAACCAATCATCAAGTGCAACTAATCATCAAACACAACTAATCATCAAACACAACCACCCATCAAACACAACTAATCATCAAGCACAACTAACCATCAAATATATCCAATCATGAAACACAACCAACCATCAAACATAACTAATCATCAAACACAACTAACCATCAAACACAACCAACCATCAAACACAACCAATCATCAAGCGCAACTAATAATCAAGCACAAACAATCACCAAGCACAACTAATCATCAAACACAACTAACCATCAAACACAACCAACCATCAAACACAACTAATCATCAAGCACAACCAATCATCAAACACAACTAACCATCAAACACAACTAACCATCAAACACAACTGATCATCAAGCACAACCAATAATCAAGCACAACCAATCATCAAGCACAACTAATCCTCAAACACAACTAACCATCAAACACAACTAACCATAAAACACAACTGATCATCAAGCCCAACCATTCATCAAGCACAACTAATCGTGAAGCACAACTAATCATCAAACACAACTAATCATCAAACACAACTCACCATCAAACACAACCAATCATCAAACACAACTAATCGTGAAGCACAACTAATCATCAAACACAACTAACCATCAAACACAACTAATCATCAAACACAACTAACCACCAAACACAACTAATCATCAAACACAACTAATTATCAAATTCAACTAACCAGCAAATACAACTGAACATCAAACACAACTAACCATCAAACACAACTAATCATCAAACACAACTAACCACCAAACACAACTAATCATCAAGCACAACTAATTATCAAATTCAACTAACCAGCAAATACAACTGAACATCAAACACAACTAACCATTAAACACAACTAATCATCAAACTCAACTAACCATCAATCACAACTAATCATCAAGCACAACTAATCATCAAACACAACTAACCACCAAACACAACTAATCATCAAGCACAACTAATTATCAAATTCACCTAACCAGCAAATACAACTGAACATCAAACACAACTAACCATCAAACACAACTAATCATCAAGCACAACTATCCATCAAACACAACTAATCATCAAGCAAAACCAATCAGCAAACACAACTAACTATTAAACACAACCAATCATCAAGCTCAACTAATCATCAAATACAACTAATCATCAAACACAACTAATCATCAAGCACAACTATCCATCAAACACAACCAATAATCAAACACAACTAACCATCAAACACAACCAATCATCAAACACAACTAACCATCAAACACAACCAATCATCAAACACAACTAACCATCAAACACAACTAATCATCAAGCAAAACCAATCAGCAAACACAACTAACTATTAAACACAACCAATCATCAAGCTCAACTAATCATCAAATACAACTAATCATCAGACACAACTAATCATCAAACACAAGTAACCATCAAACACAACCAATCATCAAACACAACTAACCATCAAACACAACTAATCATCAAGCAAAACCAATCAGCAAACACAACTAACCATCAAACACAACCAATCATCAAGCTTAACTAATCATCAAACACAACTAATCATCAAACTCAACTAATCATCAAACACAACTAACCCTCAAACACAACTAATCATCAAGCACAACTAATCATCAAACACAACTAATCATCAAGCACAACTAATCACCAAACTCAACCAATCATCAAACACAATCAATCATCAAGCACAACTAACCATCAAACACAACTAACCATCAAACACTACTAATCATCAAACACAACTAACCGTCAAACACAACTAATCATCAAACACAACTAACCATCAAACACAACTAATCATCTAACGCAACTAACTATCAAGCACAACTAATCATCAAACCCAACTAATCATCAAACCTAACTAATCATCAAGAACAAGTAATCATCAAACACAACCATTTATCAAGAACAACTAATCATCACACACAAATAATCTTTAAATTCAACTAATCATAAAGTTATAATCATCTGTCTGTTAACCCTTTACCAAACTGGAATATCATGCGACACTTTCAAAAAAAGTCTTGAATAAAAAATCATTTTCTTGCTTCGCAAAAATAGCTTATGACCCCTGGTTTGAACAAGCTCAATGCGATCGGTTTAATGAAGGTTTTAAGCTATGCTCTTGGGAGAATAATAAAATTTGAACGACAAGTTTTGCTGTAACGTTGGATAAAAAGGTTAAATCAGAAGTGATGAATATTCATGAATGCTAAACTACGAAACTCTGTTTATATTTCGTTTATAACACACTGTATATACTCACCACCCAGTATGTACATGACACCCAACATACATATAATACATACAGTGTGTACATAACATCCAGTAAAAAGATAATTCATAACACCTAATACATACATGACACCATGCCTAAGACCCAGTATATATATGACACCCAGTATTTACATAACAACCAGTATATACATGACACCTAGTATACACATGTAACCCAGTATATACGTAACACCCAGTTTCTATATAACACCTAGTATATACATGACAACCAGTATGTACATAACACCCATTATATACATGGCACTCAGTATATACTTAACACACAGTATATAATGACCCTCAGTATATCCATAACACAAAGTACATACATAACACCTAGTATATACATGACAACCAGTATGTACATAACATCCACTATATATACATGACATTCAGTATATACTTAACACCCAGTATATAATGACCCCAGTGTATACATAATACAAAGTACATACATAACACCTAGTATATGCATGACATCCATAATATACATAACGTCCAGTATAATATAGCACCCTTTATGTACATGACTCCCAGTATATACATAACACTCAGATACAATAACACCTATTATATACATAACATCCAGTATGCACATAATGTCCAGTATGTACGTACCACCCAAAATATATATGACACCTGTTATGTACATAACGTCCAGTAAAAACATAACACCAGATATAAATAACACCCAGTATATACATAACACCCAATACAGACATAACGCCCAGCCTATAATTAACGCCCAGTATATACATGGCATCCAGTATTTATAATACGCTCAGTATGTACATAATAGCCAGTATATACAAGACAACCAGTAGATACATAACAGCCCGCTTATACATGTCACCCTGTATATACATAAGAGCCAGTGTATACATAATACCTAGTATATACATGATACCCAGTATACACATAACACCCACTATACACATGACGCCCAGTATATACATCACGCACAGTCTATACATAATACACAATATATACCTAGCAACCAGAATATACATGGCATCTAGTATATACATAATACCAGTATATACATTACACCTAGTATAAACGTAACACCCAGTATATACGTGATACATAGCGTTCACGTGGCATGCAGTATATACATAGCACCCAGTATGTACATAATACCATGTATATACAATACACAAAGTATATACATAACGCCCAGTATATATTTAACAACCAGTATATACATAACACAGAGCATGTACATAACACCTGATATATACATAACACACAGTATATACATAACGTCCCATATATGCAAAGCACCCACTGTATACATGACATCCAATATGTATATAAATTGTTTACACATCGCTCAGTATATACATAGCAGCCAGTATATACATGGCACACTGAATATGCATTACACCCAGTATATATATAACACCCAGTACACACATAACACGCAGAATATGCATATCACCCAGTAGATACACAACGTCCAGAATATACATAAAACCCAGTATATACACAACATCTAGTATATACATAACACCCAGTCTATACAGGACACCTAGTATATACATAACACCCAGTATATACATAATACCTAGTATATATACTGAGTCAAAAAAGAAAGTATAATAGAAACAAATGTCAAAAATAGAACAAAGGATGAAATATAATAGTTCTCATGTTTCATGTTTGTGGACAAGAAGTCGTGCAAAGAGTTTAATGACATGTTGTTGTTGTCCACCCAACCGTATACAATTTTCGTACGGATTTAAAAATAGCACGTGCCACCCGCGAATGTCAAACTGAATGGGTAACAGGCAATTTCCTTTGTGTTATGTTGTTCTGGAGAGCCTGGGTCATTGAGAAAACACGCTAGTTTTTGTCTTCCAATATTTTAAAAAATGCCAAGGTTAACCGAAAATCAGAGGTTGCGTGCCATTGGTATGCATGAGGTTGGGATACCTCCATATGAGCTCGCTGCTGAGTTCGGAGTCACTGTAGCTGTTTACCGTCTCATTGGAAGGTATAGAACCACTGGATCTTCTGCAGACCGATCGCGTTCAGGTCGACCAAGAGTTATGACCCCTGCACAAGGCTGATACATCAGGACATCTCACTTGCGGGTTCGTTTCCTTCCGGCGACGAGAACAACAGTATTTACTCCTGGTAGAACTAACAATAGAATCAGTGCACAAACTGTCCGCAACAGTCTCGCCGAACACGGCATCCGAAGTAGGGGTCCATACAGCGGACCAATCCTTACCCAACGTCATCGTACCGTTAGAATGGAATGGATACGTCAGCGTGTTCGCTGGACTCAGCAGCGTGGGAGCACAGTTCTTTTTAGTGATGAATCACGATTTTCTCTACGTCGCGCTAATGGTAGGGCAAGAGTGTATCGCCGACGAGGAGAACGGTTTTCTGGTGTTTGTGTGCGGGAATGCGACCATTTCGGAGGGGGTAGTGTAATGATTTGGGCAGGAATTTACTTGCGCCATAGAACGCAGTTTATCTTCATCGATGGTAATCTGAATGGACAGCGATATACGGACGAAATTCTTAACACTGTTTTTGTCTTGTTCAACACTAACGCCGGATTGCAGTTATTCCAGCAAGTCAATGCCCGATGTCATGTGGCGCGTATCTGTCGTGAATTTCTTGGAGAACAGAGCATCGAACTTGTTCCCGGGCCCCCGACTTTCGCCAGATTTGTCGCCAATCGAGCATCTGTGGGATCAATTGGACCGTCGGGTACGACTTCATGATCTTCAGTGGTTAGTTTAAACAATATTTAATCAGAATAGCTTGGATGTTACATTAGTAGATAATTGAAACACTTCGTACAGAGCAATAAAATACATAATACATTAGTATACATCCTTACTAAGTTACAATTAAGTATATTGAGTTAAAATGTATGAACAGGATACGGCAGTAAGCCAAAGGCTTATTAAGTACCGTCTCCTTGCCAGAAAGAGTAATTACGAGTTTGATTGGCGGTAACAGGCTTACTACATTGTTTAAACAATGAAACATTTATACAAAATTGAATAAGGATTTATAGAATAACAAGAAGAAGTTATAGAAACAAGAGAAGAATAGATGTGTAAAGACCTGCAAAGAGTCAGCGACCTATTTGACTTCGACGGTATTACAGGTAGCTCGTAAGTGGCCAGGCTCGTGCACAAGACATACCCTGTGCTCCAAATTATCACAAGGGGAGCAATATATTATACCAATTGAGACAGCATGGAGCCCAGGTTTAGGAACACACGAAGGACGAGTGGGTAGGTGTAGTAAATATGAGTGATTATCTCAGGTATTTCGATGACCCTCTTTGAGACTCAGCAGTGCCCCTAAGCATTACAGAATAGAGTGGACACGAGCACTTAAGGAGAATAATTAAAACGCTTACTTTGGATGATATATTCCTGCACACATTTAAAAACTAGCTTGTTTTCCTCGTTGCCTAGTCGTTCAGATCCAAACAAAAGAATAGATAAATTGGTGATAAAGGGAAGTGTATTTATTGTTAGAGAACGTTCTCGTGTGTAGATTGGGCAATATAAGAGATAATGCTCTTCCGATTCAACTTCTCCACAAGAACAAAGGGGCGATGTAGTCAGATAGTTGGCAAACAGGTGGCTATTAAGACTGCTACACCGAAGGCGGAGCCTGCAATGGTATATTTGAGCTGCGCGAGATTGAGCTCCGACATAGTATTTTGGAGGACGTAATTTGTTACCTTTCAAGAACCTTCTAAAGTTTGCAATACTGGGGTTATTTCTTATAGCTAGAGGAATTTTATTCCATTGATATGTCGTGTCGGGGATAAAGGATGACTGATAAAGGTTTGTATTGCAGAACGGCACACGATGATTCCTTGACGTTCTGATGTTATGGCCATGGGACACAGAAGACACCAGGGGTGGGACTTTGGCAGAAATATAGGAGGGTGTTAATTTGTGGTACATTTTAAAGAACTGAGTGAGTCTGTGATTGCGGCGACGTTCCTGAAGGGTGTCCCATTGGGTCTCAATATACAGCGAGCCTTTATTGGCACTCAATGTTGCACCTGTGACTATCCTGGCAGCGGCTATTTGTATTTTCTCTAATTCCCCGGCTTGTGCTGCCGTGCAGTTATCCCAAATACAATCAGCATATTCTAAAATAGGCCTGATATATGCAAAATATATCTTTTCAAGTACTCCACGGTCGAGTATAAACTTCTGAGATCTAAGCAAGTCAACCCGAGCCCATGCCTTTGAGCATATCAGTTCGATATGATCATTCCATGTGCAAGTTTTGTTTAATATAACACCTAAATGTTTATGGCTATCCACCTCTGTAATGCAGGTTCCATTGAGGTATAAATTGGGATGGGCTATAGAATTATTTTTTCTCGATATCAGCATGGCCTCAGTTTTCTGAGAATTAAATTCAACAAGCCAAGTGGCAGCCCAGTTTTCAATCATTGACAAATCACGGTTTATTAATACAGCTGCTTGGTCTGGGTTCTCAACTATGAGGTATAACGACGTATCGTCTGCAAATAGTCTAATACTGCTCATTAGGTTTTCAGTTATATCGTTTATATATATCAGAAATAAAAGAGGACCAAGTATCGAGCCCTGAGGAACTCCAGACGAGATGGTTTTCCACGAAGACTCTTCAGAAGACACTACAACCCTTTGACGACGGTCGGAAAGGTATGATTTTAAGAAGCTAAGTAGATCACCAGATATGCCTAATTTTTCGAGCTTGTGAATAAGACCAACATGCCAGACCTTATCAAATGCTTTACTGACGTCGCAAAAGACCACTCTTACTTCTTTCCCTTCATCCAAGGCGTGACAAAACTCGTCATATATATCTGACAACTGTAGGGCAGTTGAATCACCTGGAGTGAAACCCGACTGAAATTGGCTAAGTATGTTATTATCAGTTAGAAAACGCCACAATCTCACAAATATACATTTTTCAAATAATTTGCCAACGCAACTAAGCAATGATATTGGTCGATAGTTCGTTACTACATTAGCTGGAGACTTCTTTAATATTGGGGTCACATTAGCCTCTTTCCATAATTTAGGAAAATAGCTATTTTTCAATAAGATGTTGAATAAAGTGGTTAATGGTTCACATAATGAGGAACTGCATTCCTTAAGAAGTCGAGGACTAATCAGGTCCGGACCTGATGCTTTAGATACTTTTAAGGTTTTAATGGCAGCCAATACTTCGCTTTGCTGTAGTATTATGCTGCTGAGTGAATAGGATGGGGTGGGTGGTATGGGTGGTCGAGATGCATTAGAGTCATCCAATGTTGAAATAGAGCAAAAGTACTCATTCAGTACTTCTGCTTTTTCGGCATTGTTTGAATAAAGTTTGTTTTGATAGTTCAAGGTGGGAATTCCTGGCGCCGTTTTGAAAATGTGGGACTTCAAAGTTTTCCACCAATCAGAGGGAGGTGTGTGCGAACATTCAAGTTTTTCTTGGACTTTGCTGATATACGCTAATTTTGCTTTTCTGACCGCTGAGACGACTTCATTGCGTTTACTTTTGTATTTTGCCCAATCTATCTCGCGACCAGAACGTTTTGCTATACGATACAGCCTTTTTCGTTGTCTTAGTAACTGTCGAATGTGATTGTGCATCCATTTCGGTTGGTTAGCCCTGATAGTGGCAGTTTTATTCGGAATGAATTTTGATGCAGTGTCGAGCACATAATTGGTTAGCCTAGAAACTACAGTGTCTAGGGAAGTGTCGCCAAGAGTGCATGTCCAATCTGTGTTACTGTAAGCATCATTTAAAGCTTCGTAATTTCCTTTGGCATAAAGCCATATGCGCCTTGTAATATTTTTTACTAGTATTTGTTTTGTTTCGAATTCAACCAATACCGGACAGTGGTAGCGAGTCAAATCCGACACCAGTGGTTCTAAGATTTCACAGCTACGCACCTGCACTGTACTGCTTATGCCGATAAGATCGAGCAACGTAGCAGACGATTCGGTGAAGCACGTTGGTCCACTCACAAGTTGACAAAGATTGAATTGTTTGCAGAGGTCGTGAAAACAGCCTCTGGGTGACCCAAGTTGGTTGTCATTGAAATCACCTGTAATAATTAGATCGGGAATCTGTGCATCCCGTGCTTTTTCAACAGATGTAGCAATAAGGTCCCAAATATCTGGCGGACTATTGGGTGGGCGATAAAATACTCCGAGAAGTGTTGGTTTGTTTCCGGGCATTAGAAGCTCAACCCAAACACTTTCTATGTGATTCATCTCCAGGTCTGATCTACGTCGGA
Organism: Pictodentalium vernedei; assembly: GCA_031216915.1. Classification (NCBI taxonomy): domain Eukaryota; kingdom Metazoa; phylum Mollusca; class Scaphopoda; order Dentaliida; family Dentaliidae; genus Pictodentalium; species Pictodentalium vernedei. The sequence goes on along the minus strand of CM062290.1, from coordinate 18,487,932 downwards.
AGCACAAACCTTCCTTAACATAAATAGCAACCCCACCACCCCTAGTTTGACGGTTATGACACTGGGGTTCCTGAAATCCATTGATAGTTATATCACACGTTAGGTCTGAGTCCTGTAACCAGGTTTCGGATAAGGCAATTATATCATAGGCCATCGATTCATACTCCAAGATTTCTAGTTTTGGTTTGAGACTCTGTATATTCATATGAACTAATTTCAAGCCGCGCAGGGTGTCCTCTGTTGTCGAAGAGCTGGGTCCGGGGTTCAATTCTATGTCGCCAGAAATCAATAATAAAATACAAATGACATACTCAAATAGGACAATAAAGATCCAGTCGAGATCTAAGTATTTAGCATACATCGCTGTCGAGTTTTCAGGACATCCCATATTAATTTCAGTGTACCCATTCGCTTCGATCGTCTGCGCTTCTTGTTTAAAGTTATGAAAAATGAAAAATAATGCTGATATAACGGAGAGACTCTTCAATGTGCCTACTCCACTACTTCGTAACTTAAGGAAAGTGAAAACACACAGTATTTGGGTTCTGTTTAGTGCCTCATTCAATCCACGAGCATACCTAATAGCATTATAAATACCAATCCGGGCACGGTACGCATCAAGGGTACACATCAGGTAATTGCCGAGAAATAACAGTGGAAGCGTACCCGGACGATTTCAGATTTCGTTACGAGTGGGTTAACTAATTCTAGTCCACTGACGTCGTTCAGTTTTCTGGGAAGTTTTGAGGTGCGTTGACTGTTTCTTTGACAGGTCTTATAGGCAAAAGAGAAGAAGATAGTTTGTGAAATAAAAAATATAGGAGAAATATTTACAAGAAATAAAGTGAATAACATCGTAGGCAAAAAGTGAAGGGGTGGTAGTATGTGAAACTTTTTCATGTACAACTGGATTTGATTTGCGGATGGGGCGATATGTTAGGCTACTGGGACAATCAATTCCGGGATCAGATTGGGTGAGGGAAGGTTACAGCTTATATCAATAATAATTCGAACCTATACTTCAGTGGTTAGGCGATTTACGTAATCTTCTAAGGCAGGAGTAGAACGCAATACCATAGGGTGACATCCAGAAATTTATCAGGTTCATGCGCCGTCGATGTCCTGCCATCCAACAGGCAAACGGTGGACATACATGCTATTGACTACATGCGACGTCCTGACTTGACGCTGGTAACAGTAAGAGCATGAAATTATGCAAATTCATACAGCTAGTCTCGAAATATGAATTTACAATAATTTGTTTGGGATTAAAGGCGATACTAATACTAAAACAAATGTTCCTCAAAGTTTATTATACTTTCTTTTTTGACCCAGTATATATAACACCCAGTATATACATGTCACTTAGTATTTACACTTACACAGCACCCTGTATATACTTAACACCCAGAAAATACATAACACCCAGTACACACATAACAGCCAGAAGACACATAATACCCAGTATATACATAATATGCATTATATACCTAACACCTAGTATTTACATGCCCACTCAGTATATATATAGCACCCAGTATGTACACAACACTCAGTATTTACATGTCACCCAATATTTACATAACACCCAGTATATTCATAACACCCAAGACATACGTAACACCTAGTATTTATTTATGTCACCTAATATATAGATAACACCAGTATATACATAACACATTTTATATGCATAACACCATTATATACATAACACCCTTTATATATATAGCGTCAAGTAATACTTTATCCATGGCATATAGCATTCACATGTCACCCAACATATACATAACATCCAGTATATACATAACACCTAATATTTACATGTCACCCAATTTATACATAACACCCAGTGTACACATAACACCCTCTGTATACATAAAACCCTTTATATACACAGTGTCCAGTTTATATATGGCACATAGTATTTACATGGCGCACAATATATACATAACTCCCAGTGGGACATTCTAGCACTCAGCCGACGATATGTTTACTTCTAGTGGGGTTTAGCGTTTATTGACGATATGTTTACTTCTAGTGGGGTTTAGTGTGGTTTAGTTGGGTTTAGCGTTTATTATTTTAATTTTTCTGTGTACAAGAATGATATGAATTATATGCAAGATGAGTAACTTGAAAGAAAGAAAAGAAAAAATTGTATGAAATTGGGTAAAAACTTGTTTCAACCTCAGGGAATCGACCCACCCCGGAAGGACATTGTGTCTTGCAATTTGTTTCTGCCCCTCCCTTCTGATAACTCCATTAAAACGAATAATAGGTATGATCGTATCCAAGTTAAAGATTTCCATCTGTTTCTTTTTTTCCACAGACATCTTAAGTAAATAGAAAAAGATAAGGAATTCATGACGTAACAACACGTGGGGGAGGGGGGGGGGGGGGTGGACGTCAGCGTTTTCAATTTCCGTTTGAACTTTTGCTTTCATGTCGTACGTTTATAGGAATGCTTCTTATTTAGAATGTTTAAATCTCCAAAAACAATAGCTATAGGTATATTGCAACTTATTTCTGAATATCAGTCATGATAGCAATTGGCATGGGGTAGTTGCACCCACCGTTCACGTGGCACCAGGTGTTCCTGAATATCTTATTGGCATATCCAAGGTTTTTGTTATCTTGTTAGTTATCTTGGAAATGCATAAAAAAGAAAATGAAAAATGCATACCCACTCGGTTTATTCAGAAAATATTCTACCTATTGTTAAAAGCACAGTTAGTACAGTAAGGATTATTACAGTCGATGTTGTCGGAGTATTGGGACAATAATTTTGTGATTAATTGTTTTTTAAAAATGTTTCTGTTGTTTATATTACGTAAATCAAGGTCTAAATCGTTCCAGAGTTTGGGGTACATATGTGTTGGAAAATTCTCAAGAGACCTTGTCCTTGTTCTAACAATTTGGAGAGTATCTCTCCTTCTACTAGCTCTACCCGTAGTATTGACTACTGGGTGGACATAATGTCTAAAGGATACTGGCAGGTTATCGTGATACCAGTCAAAAGCGAACAGGCACGCGTGGAGTTTGATGAGATCATTTACTTTAAGAATCTTATTTTCCCAAAAGATGGAATCAGTGTGTGCATTATATTTCTTATTGTTTATTATATGGATGGAGCGTTCCTGAAGAAGCAGTATCTTTTTGGTCGTTCTAGCATTACCCCATATATGTTTATCCCATACACTAAATGTGTGTGTATCAGGGCATAATAAAGTGTTTTCAGAGCTTCACGGGGAAGTGTGGTCTTCACTCTATTTCGTGCGTAGTTTGCCTGAGCAATCTTTAAAGAGAGTTGAGATACACGATGTTTGTAAGATAAACTATCATCAATATGTATTCCTAGGAATTTAAGAGATTTTTCTGCATTATTTGAACCTACTCTACTTATGATTTGGCCATTTATTAATATATTTTGGTGAATTGTTGTTGTATTTTTGGCAGAAGGGTTGATTAAAATATATTTAGTTTTTGTTGCATTTAGTACAAGTTGATTCGCACAACACCATTCAAACACTTTTTCAAGCTCTTTATTTATGAGTTGGACCAATTGATTTGGGTCTGGACCCGAAGAAAGCCCAGTAGTGTCATCAGCAAAAGATAGGAGATTTAGACATTTAGCATGATAGATGTCATTGACATATATCAGGAACAGAGTTGGACCGAGTATCGAGCCTTGTGGAACTCCGTGTGATATTTTTGCTCTGTCAGATGTATGGTCACCGTATGCGACATACTGTGACCTATCAGATAAATAGCTTTTAAACCAGTCATTACCCAAACTTTTAATACCGTATCTATATAGTTTATTTATTAAAATGTCATGGTTTATTGTATCAAATGCTTTTGAAAGATCTAAAAATAACGCAAGTGTTCAGTTTGTGCTTCTTTTATCATTTTCTTCTGATATAGTTTTCAACAATTGCATGACAGGATGCACCGTATTATGATTTTTCCTAAAACCGTACTGATTTGGATGTAGGATACTAAAACGATTTAAGTATTTTAAAAGTCTTACTGACATAAGTTTTTCTAACACTTTTGAGAATGTCGGAAGAATGCTAATGGGTCTGTAATTTGTAAAGTTATATTGGTCGCCTGCTTTAAATATTAGAATAACTTTTGCGATTTTCATTTTGTCTGGAACAGTGCCACATGAAAACGAACAATTGAAGATGTGTGTTAATGGGTTAACGATGGGGTCAATAGTTTGCTTAAGTAGATTTGAACTAATATCATCACAATCTTTGGTTCCTTTTGACTTTTGGGATTTTACAATATTCATAATTTCAAGATCACATGTAGGGCTTAAGTAAACGATGCCCAAATCACTTAGATAATCGGCCCCCGGTGGCACACTCCTTATAAAAATGTACCATGCTTTTACCTGGTACATTTTGGCACCTGGTACAACCATGGTACCTGTACCATGGTAGTACCATGGTATTACTATGGTAATACCAGGGTAGTACCAGGACCGAAATAACGTGGCACTTTTTACTATACTTGTACCATGGTGTTACCTGGCACAGAGTACCATCGTACAAACCGTGGTGCCATACATATGTGCCATGATACCTACCAGGATACCAGTACCACGGTACTTATACCACGATACTTGTACCATGGTACAAGTACCATGGTACCCCACATCGTTTACCATGGTACCTGTACCGTGTTACTTATACCAGGGTACTTGTATCATGGTACCCCTCATCATTTACCATGGTACATGGACCATGTTACTACCATGGTATCTGTAGCAAGGCACTACCATGATACCAGTACCATGTTACTTGTACCAGGATACTTGTAGCATCTTTTATGATGTGCTCGTTATTAAGTGACATCCTGAGATCGGGCTCATTGGTTTCCAGGGGCGGTGGGTGCGACATGAACTTATAGTAGTACAGTACAGGGAAATGACTAATTTGTTCAGGTAGTGAAAATTGGAGAGACAGAGGATAGATCGTATGCTTAATTTGGAGCAAAGTAGCCTAATCCAAATCCCATCGAGCTACAGGCTATCCCCTTTCCCAATACCAGTAAACTCACCATATCGCCTCCCGATATTCCTCTGCGGCGCTTGACTCAACGTGTTACTTCTGTTTTATCTTTTTCTTGTATCCCACACTACCCCCCCCCCCCCCACTATCCGGTCATTGTGTACCCAAACCCCACCGCACCCCACTCCACCCTCTGCCCCAGCAACTTTGGTCAAAGTTACTTGCATTTATTAACAGCAGGAACCTGCTACCCACATTGATTTTGTGCAAGTGAACAGCCGGTCGAATATGATGAAGGCAGTTATAAATGACCATGTTACGACCCGTAATGTAATAAATGCCCATAATGTAATACCTACCCATAATGTAATACAAAAACGACCCATAATGTAATACGAACCCATAATGTAATAAAAAACGACCCATAATGTAATAAATGTAATAACGTGTAATAAATGTTAGGTACCCATAATGTAATAAAATTTTTGAAAAATTAGATACAAATTACACTTTTCCAGGCCCGTAATGTAATAAAATTCTAAGTTTGATTTTTGTTTTTTCTCTTTACTCCAGCAGTGCGTTCGGCTACTTATGACACATCCTACGCCTTCATCAATGCTGCCAATGGCCCCTATGCCGTACACAGCCAACATGTGTGGGTGTGTTGGGATTATGATGGAGAGTATTCCGGGACCTGGGGCGGGTATACTCTGCTCTGAGTGGCAGGCATTATCCCTCTTCTATTTGTACCACCCGCGCAAACGTCTTCCTCAATAGCCTCTACTGCCCTGCCACAACCATATAGGTCTACCTTACCAGACATTCAGTAATTTTGATTCCAGGATGGTCATTTATAACTGCAATCATCATATTCGACCGGCTGTTCACTTGCACAAAAGCAATGTGGGTAGCAGGTTCCTACTGTTAATAAATGCAAGTAACTCTGGCCAAAGTTGCTGGGGCAAAGGGTGGAGTGGGTGCCGTGGGATCTGGGTGCACCAAGACTGGATAGTGGCGGGGGGGAGGGGGGGAGGGGGGGGGGGTAGTGTGGGATACAAGGAAAAGATGGAACAGAAGCAAGACGTTGAGTCAAGCGGCGCAGAGGAATATCGGGAGGCGATATGGTAGGTGTACTGGTATTGGGATAGGGGATATCCTATAGCTCGATGGGATTTGGATTAGGCTACTTTCCTCCAAATTAAGCGTACGATCTATCCTCTGTCTCTCCAGTTTTCACTACCTGAACAAATTAGTCATTTCCCTGTACTGTACTACTATAAGTTTATGTCACACCCACCGCACCTGGAAACCAATGAGCCCGATCCCAGGATGACACTTAATAACGACCACATCATATTCCCGATCCTGTGATAACATGTGTCAAGTAATATTATTAGTCCACCACACGGCCTTCCACTTAAACTACCTACAGTCATGGCAGTTCCTGGCGGTTGGCAGGGACTTCCTGCCAATCGCCTACTCTATCACATCGACTATTCGCGTGTTCATCTCCGCTATTGTGCCATCTTCTCCTAAGTTACACTCAAACAACATACATAGCTAGACACGAGGAGTAACATGGGCGTATCCGTTTGACCGGGTGTGTGACCTTGACCATCAAACCGGAAACCTTGGACCTGTGTATCGGCTCCTGCTGGGCGATTGTCCTGAAACTTGGTGTGTGGTTCGGGCGCCCAACAATTTCGCCACACCCGATGCCCGTCATGTGTGACCTTGATATTCAAACCGTTGACCTTGAACCTGTATCTCGGTTCATGCTGGGCCGATTTTCGTGAAACTTTGTATGTGGGAGTAGTTCAGAACGTTCAATATATATATATATATATATATATATATATATAGAGAGAGAGAGAGAGAGAGAGAGAGAGAGAGAGAGAGAGAAAGAGAAAGAGCCCCGAACTACCCCCACATACCAAGTTTCACGCAAATCGGCCCAACATGAGCCGAGATATAGGTTTAAGGTCAACGGTGTGAATATCAATCAAGGTCACACATGACGGGCATCGGGTGTGGCAAAATTGTTGGGCGCCCGAACCACACACCAAGTTTCATAAAAATCGGCCCATACACAGGTTCAAGGTCACCGGATTGATGGTCAAGGTCACACCTCACGGTCAAACGGATATGCCCATGTTACACCTGGTGTTTAGCTACGTACGTTGTTTGAGTGTAGCCTAGGAAAAGATGGCACAATAGCGGGGATGAACACGCGAATAGTCGATGTGATAGAGTATGCGGTTGGCAGGAAGTTCCTGCCAACCGCCAGGAACTGTCAGGAAATGTAGGTGGTTTAAGTGGTAGTCCCCACAGCTCAGAAAATGCTGTGGAATGCTTTTCCAATCAACATAATCTCAAGAACCACCAAAACTACTCTCTATTATAGATCTGCATTCGTCCTGTGCATACTATGAGTGATGCCACACCACTGGTGAAATTTATTTGAGAATGCAATCCCCTGAGCTCAATACAAAGAAGCTGCTTTGTACAACCAAGTGATGTGCACATTAACTCGACTCAGTTGCTGGTCACAGCCACAGGTGAACATGACATACTCTTAACCAATCTTCTCGCAAAGGTGGCCTGCGTGGATGATAGCAGTCTACAAGGCGTTTAACTTGCTTCGGTTCATATCAATTGAGGGTGTTCAATCTGTGGTGTGTTGAGGTTTTAGAAAAATAACACTGAGAGGAGTTGAAACCATTTCACTCAGGGCTGTCACTATTGAAACTGATACAATTTTTATTGAAAATGTAAGGTCTTTCTTGCATGTGCGAAGTGCACACTATTTGACTGGAAAGCATTTGATAATATTACTTGACACATGTGATCACAGGACCGGGAATATGATGTGATCGTTATTAAGTGTGGTCCTGGGCTCGGGCTCATTGGTTTCAAGGTGCGGAGGGTGCGACATGAACTTATAGTAGTACAGTACAGGGAAATTACTAATTTGTTTAGGTAGTGAAAATTGGAGAGACAGAGGATAGATTGTACGCTTAATTTGGAGCAAAGTAGCCTAATCCAAATCCCATCGAGCTGTAGGATATCCCCCATTTCAATACCAGTACACTCACCATATCGCCTCCCGATATTTCTCTGCGCCGGTTGACTCAACGTCTTGCTTCTGTTCTATATTTTTCCTTGTATCCCACACTATACGCCCCCCCACCCACTATCCGGTTATTGTGCACCCAAACCCCACTGCACCCCACTACACCCTCTGCCTAAGCAACTTTGGCCAGAATTGCTTGCACTTATTAACAGTATAGGAACCTGCTACCCGCATTGCTTTTATGCAAGTGAACAGCCGGTCGAATATGATGATTGCAGATATAAATGACCATCCTGGAATCAAAATTATTGAATGTCTTGTAAGGTAGACCTATATGATTGTGGCAGGGCAGTAGAGGCTATCGAGGAAGTCGTTTGCGTGGGTGGTACAAATGGAAGAGGGATAATGCCTGTCACTCATAGCAGAGTATACCCGCCCCAGGTCCCGGAATACTCTCTATCGTAATCCCAACACACCCACACATGTTGGCTGTGTACGGCATAGGGGCCATTGGCAGCAGTCATAAGTAGCCGAACGCACTGCTGAAGTAAAGAGAAAAAACAAAAATCAAGCTTAGAATTTTATTACATTACGGGCCTGGAAAAGTGCAATTTGTATCTAATTTTTTAAAATTTTTATTACATTATGGGTACCTAACATTTATTACACGTTATTACATTTATTACATTATGGGTCGTTTTTTATTACATTATGGGTTCGTATTACATTATGGGTCGTTTTTGTATTACATTATGGGTAGGTATTACATTATGGGCATTTATTACATTACGGGTCGTAACAGACCATCTTGGAATCGAAATTATTGAATGTCTGGTAAGGAAGACCTATATGGTTGTGGCAGGGCAGTAGAGGCTATCGAGGAAGTCGTTTGCTTGGGTGGTACAAATAAAGATAGATAATGCCTGTCACTCAGGGCAGAGTATACCCGCCCCAGGTCCCGGAATACTCTCCATCGTAATCCCAACACACCCATACATGTTGGCTGTGTACGGCATAGGTGCCATTGGCAGCATTGACGGAGGCGTAAAGAGAAAAAACAAAAATCAAGCTTAGAATTTTATTACATTATGGGCCTGGATGAGTGTAATTTGTATCTAATTTTTTTTAAATTTTATTACATTATGGACGCCTAACATTTATTACACGTTATTACATTTATTACATTAAGGGACGTTTTTTATTACATTATGGGTACGTATTACATTACGGGCATTTTTTTGTATTACATTATGGGTAGGTATTACATTATGGGCATTTATTACATTATGGGTCGTAACAAAATAATGAAAATTAATTGGCGATTTTTTTTAGAATAGCGTTAGCCGGTTTTGGCCGTTACGTTGGGCAAAGGGTTAAGATTTAATATGTTTATATGACAGAATTTTTAGATAAATGAATTATCATGATAATGTGCATGTTCTGTGATTTGTATCATATTCTCGGTGGTGTCCAAAAATGGGATCACAACTCGCCGGCAAAGCCGGCTCGTTGGGATCCCACACTGGACAACACCTCGAATCTGATACAAATCACAGGACATGCACATTATCATGATAATCTGTATGATTCATTTGAGGATACTCTTTGGGTATACTTATCTGAGGATATCTATTTCAAGATAGTTATGGTCCCTATTACCTGTTTGTTCCGGCCTTCTAGGCCATCCCAAGACATATCTATTCCAGGTTCCCCTAATAAGCTATCGAGAAGTTACTGAAAAGTCGTTGCTCGGACGACGTGAATCCCATCGAGCAAGTGAGCTATCGAGCAGTTGTTCCCTGAGCAAATGTTCTTACGACTCGAATCTCGTCGAACAAATGAGCTATAAAGCATTTCCTCGAAAGAGTGACTCTAAATACTGCTCTACGTCAGTAGTTAGGGGAGCCACTATAGCCCCAAGATCTGAAACTTATAGCCCCAAGAACTTATAGCCCCAAGAACTTATAGCCCCAAGATTTGTGAAACTTATAACCCCAAGAACTTATAGACCCAACATGTATGCACTGCCACTAGCCCCAAGATTTGTGAAACTTATAACCCCAAGAACTTATAGACCCAACATGTATGCACTGCCACCAGTGCATACATGTTGGGTCTATAAGTTCTTGGGGCTATAAGTTTCACAAATCTTGGGGCTATAAGTTCTTGGGGCTATAAGTTCTTGGGGCTATAAGTTTCAGATCTTGGGGCTATAGTGGCACCAGTGCATATATGTTGGATCTATAAGTTCTTGGGGCTATAAGTTTCACAAATCTTGGGGCTATAAGTTCTTGGGGCTATAAGTTCTTGGGGCTATAAGTTTCAGATCTTGGGGCTATAGTGGCTCCCCTAACTACTTACGTCTCATGTCGGTATTCGAGGATACCTGCACCGTTGCTCCTATACAGCTGCTAGCTCTTAAATGGATCCTATCTTCTATACAGCTCCTTGTATTCTTACCATCGGCTTTACCTTGTCTTGAACCACGCACGCACGCACGCACGCACGCACGCACGCACGCACGCACGCACGCACGCACGCACGCACGCACGCACGCACGCACGCACGCACGCACGCACGCACGCACGCACGCACGCACGCACGCACGCAGCTTTACCTTGTCTTGAACTACGCACGCACGCACGCACGCACGCACGCACGCACGCACGCACGTTGCATGTGCTGCATATGTTTTGCGCGAATTGTACATTAGCACATAAACACATATTGGCACATCCAGCATTTGATGTGTACACATTGTTCACTACCACACAAACACATTCCGCCAACGAATAGACCCACGTTTTGTGGAATCCCTTTCTAGTATCCGACTATACTTCTAGAATATCCTTTCATCGAATGCGCCTATGTGCTGCATGTTTTGTGCACACATTGTGCATAAGCACACAATCACGTAACGGCACATAAAGTCTGTGCCAAGGTGCTGCATGAAATGTGTAGACATTGTCACACAATCTGTATTAACCCTTTACCCAACGTAACGGCCAAAACCGGCCAGCGCTATTCTCAAAAATCTCCAATTAATTTTCTTTATTTTTTCATATTTTGTCTCAAAAACATAGGTTATGACCCCTCGTTGGAACGAGCTCGTCGAGCTCGTTCCAACGAGGGGTCATAACCTATGTTTTTGAGACAAAAAATGAAAAAAAATAGTTATTCAAGAATTTTTTTTGCAAGTGTCGTCTGCTTTTCATGTTAGGTAAAGGGTTAACACATAAGCACATCGCGGTACGATCAACCTACAGTTTATTTTATGTAAGATACTCCAGCTTGCACGAGGCCTACGCATTATATAGACTGATAAGGCTTTGATGAATGGAGCAATCTGTTAAAGTCTTGATCTTGGGCAGAGTCAAGACAGGATCAGGCATAGCTAGGAAGTATAAAGTAATGCTACAAGTCCAAAACGGGTTAACGCTTGGTTTTTTGAACACCCATATTACTGACAAAAATGATCCTCGGTGAATTCCACTCCCAGTAATAGGCCGCGGTTGTGGTATTTACATGCGCATTACTCAGTAATGCCCCAACCCCTAATGACAAACGTTGTGCAAATTGTTGCATTTTGAATAAGCTTTCAGAAAATCATAACCTTCAAAATTCCCTAATAGGGGTGGGGAGACAGGGTCTAAGAGCAGCTGACGCATTATTAGGTCCATGAGCCATACCATGCGGATGACACATCGCTCCCTGAGTACCAATGTGTTCTATGTGCCAGTAGGCACATAGAACACATTGTACCTCAGGGGACGACATGTTTAACAGAATGTGCCCAGAAAACCTGCACAATAACTCGTGAACGCTTACTTCTTGAAGTTGGGTGGCAATGTCTAGAAGATAGGCGATTTATCCAGAAGATGAGTGTCTTCTACAAAACTGTTCACAAGAACGCCTGCATTCTTATGCGATCTGCTACCTCGTTTAATAAGTGCTCTCTCACAATGTGCCCTTCCAAATTCAGCAGTCTTCAGCGGGTATCGTATACGTACTGAACTATTCAAACGCTCGTTTTTTCCAGTCCTTCGTTGAAATATGGAATAACTATCCTACTCTTCAGGAATTCAAAAAACAAATATCTGATCTTTGCTGGAGACCCCCCATCCAATTTCAAGAAAGTTCAATATTATTAAAAGTAGGCTGCGAACACGGTATAGTTATTTAAATAGAGATAAGTTTATAAATTATTTGATAGATACGTCCAGCTGTAGCTGTGGAAGTCCAGTCGAAGAGGCTGAACATTATTTCATTGGTTGTCCCCTTTGCACCAAAGCGCAAAATGACCTCTTCTCTGCCGTATCGGCATATGATGAAAACTTGAACACTGTTGATACCCTCCTTCTCCTCCTTCTGGGGAACCCAGATTTATATTCAGCTGGCAATATAACAATCTTCCATGCGGTGCAAAAGTATTTTCGAGATACTCACAGATTTGATCATTTCTTATCACACTAAAAATATATATACCTTCCACTGGATTACATGAACTTACACACGAACTTATATGGACTGTGTGCTTGTGTGCGTCTTTTTTTCTAAGTTCTACTTATATGTACTGTATATTTACTTTGATCAATGTGTTCTCATATATATAGAGAGTAATCGCTTGACTGGACTGGTTACGTGAAATAATTCATGAGAAATGAGGGACGTTGTACAAACACGAGTGCGCGAATGCGCACGAGTGTTTTACAATATAGTCCCACGTCTCGAATGAATTATTACACGTAACCATTCCAGTCAAGCGATTACTCTGTTTATTACTTTTCATTATTAACGATAATTATATTATTTAACCCTTTACCTAATGTAACGGCCAGCGCTATTCTCAAAAATCGCCAATTAATTTTCATAATTTTTTTCATTTTTTGTCTCTAAAACATAGGTTATGACCCCTCATTGGAACGAGCTCGTTCCAATGAGGGGTCATAACCTATGTTTTTGAGACAAAAAATGAAAATAATAGCTATTCAAGAATTTTTTTTTAAAGTGTCGTCTGCTTTTCATATTGGGTAAAGGGTTAAAAAACAATGAAGTCCCTATTACATCCACGGCAAAGCGTCTTCGTTTGCGCGCACGGATACATGACACAATTGTTGATTGCTTAATTCACTTGTGAAGTTATCGTTTATAATCAAACCCGGAAATCCCAGTAAATCACACTTTGGAAAATAATAAATACTTTTAACTGCCAGTTCAGTGCTGTAATTTATTATAGCATGGGAACGAAATGTGTACTAAGTGGAAAACACTTGTCTTTCAATCCCCATTTGCATTTTCTTAATGGCAAATAAAAATATACTTAGTTTATACAATACCAGGCCCATAGCTTTTATCATACTTGGTATATGCCCTTAACCCATTTTCCAAATTTTGGGTTCTACCCACGATTTTTAGTGTTGAAATTATATAATTATATTCTATAATTTCGTCAATTTGCCGTCATGTTTTGGAGATTACTCCTTTCTAAGCGGCTTTCATTTTTGATTAAAAAAAAGTCAAAAATGAAAACCGCTTAGAAGGGAGTAATCTCCCGAACATGACGGCAAATTCAGTGACGAAATTATAAAAAGTATTTGATGAAGTGTATGTTTATGCCGGCTAAAAGAATTCCAAGGAAAGATATCGTACCAAGTAATACGCGGAAGGAACCTATAAAATTCTATTTTCAGGAATTATCACAAAAACGAAAGACGGTCTGGAGTGTGGGAAGGAAACTAATTGAAAAAAATATACAAACGTGAATCACATATAAAATTTCTTAAAAAATGTCAGGAAGAAAATATCATACCGCGAGGATTCAAAGTGAAATGGAAAGTGACATCGGATGTCATTGGAAGACGAAAATCGGAATATGAAAACCTTTTAAATGAAACATCAGAGAGATTGGTAGATATTACGCGATTAGAATTCGAGGAACAGCTGGGTCTTCTGATGGATGAGTTCGCGAAGTTAACAAAATTCGATAATTCCTGTTTCAACATCTCGGATAAAGAGACAATTCTGAAAATAATGAAGAACCATGGTGATAAAATCCAAGTCCTTACTGAAAAAAACAAAAAGATTTTATAAGTAGATAGCGGAACTGGTTGATTCAGACGGAACCTACCTAAATAGAAAGAAGTCGGAAATAAATAATATGTTAAATGAATCAGGAATAAAATTACAGAAGAAACTTCCCGACAATACTGATATCGCGACACACAGCACTGAACTGAGAAAGCAAGGGTTTGGATTGCAAAATGTTAGGGCGGACGGAAATTGTTTTTATAGATGCATCTGCAAAATCTGTGCAGGGAGTCAAAAATTTAAACCGTTTAGAAAGGAGTAATCTCCCGAACATGACGGCAAATTGACGAGAAGATTATATTATATATATAAACACCAAGAATGCGTTAGGGGATATTGAAATGAGATTCCCAGCAGTTCGGGGGAGGGGGTGGGGGGGGGGGGGGGCAGGGGTGCACACAATGACGCCCGGATGACCTTAGTGACTTTTGTCCACATATGAACGAACTTCCAATGAGTTTCGATTCCTTTGTTTTGACCACAGGTCCATTGATTATACTATGATTAACCCTTTACCCAACGTAAACGATATCAAAATTTATTATTTTAAATATCATTTTTTCAAATTTTTCAAAAAATTTTAACAAAACCATATCATGTGACCCCTCGTTGGAACGAGCTCGACGAGCTCGTTCCAACGAGGGGTCACATGTTATGGTTTTGTTGACATTTTTTGAAAAATAATATTTTTTCAACTGCTGAATTTGCATATTACGCGGGCGGATGGTTAAAATATAAAATGGTCTTAAAGCCATCAACCAGAAGAGAAAAAGAGAGACTATGCAAAAACAATTATCTTGTGTGTTTCACAGATACCAATAACATTTTTTTCACAGACTCCAGAGTTATATTTCGATCATTTTGTTTCAAAAAGAGAGAGAAAAAAGCACGCATGTATTTTCAAATCGAACGAGCATGCGTGTATGTAAACCTTAGAAACGCCCTTGCCCCTTGTAATACTGTGAAATTTCTCAAAATCATGAGATCACGAAAGGTTTTGAATTCCTTCCGGACAGATACAAAATATCTGTCCACGTGTTAACACCCCCTGACGTGTCATCACTTAGATTTAATACCCTACTTCTTTCTCAGCTTTGACATATACCGATATTTATGCTTTAGATTTGAAACAACTAAATAATCTCGTTTCTTTGAAATCCATGTTCAAAACCTTTAATTCGTAAAGCGGATTAATGTTTGGAATCATTATACAGTAAATAAATTCCTTCACAAAGGTCTGGCCAGGAGATAAGACGTGCAGACACGAATGATTGTGTTTGTTTAGACTGTATTTCTGAACACGCTACTTCCTATGGACACGTGTTCATTGAAGACATTATGGCATCTTCTGTTTGCCCGGCTTTTATTTCCACAAACAATGTTAGTCCTAATACCTCCCAATGCCCGTGCATTGAACCACGAATACACTAAACAATCTCTTAACCCTATGGTGGGATCCTCCATGTTAGTTCAATGGTAGCAATTGAAAGAGCCCACAATCATTTTTGTAGGGCAGATCGATTAACATTTCTACGTGCAGCCTTGGGGCTGCGCGTTGAAAATATTGATTGGTCTTCCTCACACATTCAGTCAGCAGCCACCCTACTTAACCCTTTGAACACTGGTGGTATCTCCCATGCCAGTTAAATGGCAGAAATTAGAAGAGTCCATATCCATTATTTGGGGGTAGAGCAATTAATATTTTCAACGGGCAGCCTTCAGGCTTAATTGTTCTACCACACACGTTCACTTAGTAGCCATTCTACTTAATGAAATTATGACGTATCGTGTTGCTGGACCGGAAAAGTGGTCTCTCGTGTTGAAAGAGTTAATAAAATTTTGAAGTATCATATTCCTGGGCGGGAAATGCGGCCTCTCAGGTTCAATTGTGTAGAAAAGGGTAACGTGGAGCACTGTGGTATTATCACTGGTACAAGAGGTTCATCAAATGGGCCTCCATTTTCGTCATCTTTTTCAGGAGTCGTGTATTTGATTGGAACTTTGTAGGTCAACTGTTTGGGGTCCTCATTGAAGAGTCTTGTTTGCATCTGTCTGCTATCGTTATCTGTCGATATCATAAGCCTATTGAAGTTTAAGTTAATACTATTTAACTCGATATGGCCTGACTGATTTGTGTATTCAACGTCACCCGCTGCAATACAGATACTGAGAAACGTTCTTGGTACAGCAGGGAGCACGGTGGCTCAGTAGGTAGAGGTGCAGGCTGTAAGCCGAGAGGTCCTCGGTTCGAATCACACCTGCGGCAACCGCGTTGTGTCCTTGGGCAAGACACTTCAACTCCATTGCCCGTGTGTGGGCACGGTGGCGTTGTGTACTAAGGCGTACTGCACGTCGATAGTGCACTTGTCTTCAACCAAGGCTAACCCTGCTTGTGTGGAGTTCGTATGTTTGGGAGCTGACAGTTGCTCGGTGGTTCTCTCCGTACACTCCGGCTTCCTCCACCCGTAAAACTGTCACGGTCATGATTAGCTATTATGCATAAATATGTGACCTTAAACACCAATAAATAAATAAATAAATTGGTACAGCACGCGTTGAATTCTAGCCTAAGAATGCCATGTAAGAACGCATCTGATTGGTCGATACCCATCTGAGTGACGTTAGGACGTGAATGAAATACTTCGACACAAAACGGTATCAAGCAAGAATGTAAATATACCGCCAAAGCTGATATTTTTCTTTGAAAAGATCATCCTTATCCACTTAATTCAAGTTCAATCGTGGTATAAATACACAACACACCTCGAATAAAGTACGGGGGACAGAAATGAACGACTCTTGTTTGGAGTCTTTCAAGTATTTCACGCGCGCCTTTGGCACACGTGAAAAGCAAGAAAACTCCAACACGGAGCGTTGATAAGAGACCCCCGTTCCCCATCCTCGTGGTGTTCTGTCTTAATAACTAACATAACAGGGTAGCATCATTCACAAAAAATGGCCATTCAAATTTTATTATTTCAATTTTTTTGTCTAAAAATGTAGCTTATGGCCCTTGTAACGAGTTCTAAATGCCCTCCCCGCCCCCCCTCCCCCCCAAAAAAAAATTATGAAGGGTCGTCCATTACTCGTGGAAAGTAAATTGTTAAACATGGTCCAGGAAGGATTTTGTCATGAAGCGTGGTCACGCATTAAACGTAAGAAAAAGTGACTTAGTCTTCTCCACAGCACATCCCTAGTGGTTACGCATATATCATTAAGTTCCATGGCTGTTGGTCAAATAGGATATGTAGAATATGACTTGAAGGTTAACTTTTCTGTAAAATCATAGAAACAAGAAACTCATATTCCAGGGACCCAGATTTCATTTATAAAACACCTTTACATTTATCCATCCAGCAAGTATCAAGTCAAATAGAATGCAAGAAGAATGATATCAAATTAACCCTTTACCCAACGTAACGACAAAAACCGGCCACCGTTATTCACAAAAATCGCCAATTAATTTTCATTATTTTTTCATTTTTTGTCTCAAAATCATACATTTTGACCCCTCGAGCTCGTTCCAATTAGGGGTCACAACCTATGTTTTTGAGACAAAAAAAAATGAAAAAAAATAGTTATTCAAGAATTTTCTTTGCAAAGTCGTCTGTTTTTCATATTAGGTAAAGTGTTCAGCACAAATTTGTCCCAATAGCATACAGTTTGATTCGTTACATTCCTTCAATATCCAATGTCATAGAACAAGTCGGGAACGCGGTAGCTCAGTGGTTATGGCATTGCACTTCAAACCGAAAGGTCGATGTTTCGATACCCGCCAAGGGTAAATGCGTTGTGTCCTTGGGCATGGTACTTAACTCCGATTGACCACCTATGGGCTCGGTGGCGCTGTGTACAAAGGCATAAAACACGTCGATGGGGAACTTGTCCTCAACCAATGCTAACCCTGCATGGTGGGAGTTAGTACGTTGGAGAGCCTGACAGTTGTTTGCCGCTGTTCGGTGGTTCTCTTCACGTACTCCGGCTTCCCCCACAAGTAAAGCTGTCCGACACGAGGTGATCTTAACGGTCGAAAGTGTCGTTTAGCCCCAATAAAAATGGAACAAATCGTATCTGAACTAGAGAAACAGCATTTACTGTTATCAGTAAACTTGAGTCTGCGTGAAAATGCTGAAAGCATCAAAACTAAACTAGACTTTATGATTCTGGAGAATCATGGCTTTTCCCGATGAGATTCCATCATTTGTCATGACCCCACAATGTCTGAGGAATTGTTTTTAACTGTCTCACTGAAGTTCCTTCATTGATGTTATGAGAAAGGTGAGTATAGTAGTCTCAAATACTCAGTTTGATAAAAAAATTGTTTTGGTAAAAATCATCATTAGTGGTGGAGTGGGTTAATGTCAATATCGTCGTCCAACAAGTTAATGACCGACAAAAGGAGTTAGGTTTGTTTGACACATACCCACGTAGTGCTGTGGCTATTTGAAAATGGTCCATTTTATCTCAAATGTATCCAAAATATTGATGTCTGGCAGTTTGTAGAGGGTTAACAAGTGCTAACAGAAATATTCATTCATGCAACTTCTAATGTCACACCAAGAACTGCGAAGGGCAATGGCGATGGGTATCATTGTTTATCCAGCCCAAAACGGGTTTAGTGTTGTTTTTTGAATACTCTTATTACTTCCAAAAATAATTCTCAGTGAATTCTACTTCCACTTATTTTGATCTCTCGTCTCAAATACGGGTGCTGTGGGTACGCAAACACAGCCCATTTTATCAACGTTTGATGTTTGAGAACCTGCATAGGGTTAACAAATGCTTCCAGGAATATTTTGTACATGCAATTTGTAATGTCACACTAAGATCTGAGAATGGCCATTTTTTCTTGAAATCTGTGAGATGTTTTTTTGAGAAATCCTTGGATAACATGAATTTTTAACCTTTTGATGGGAATCGTTCTGTAATCAGCCCTAAACGTGAATACCTTCATTACATACAAAAATGATCATCGGTGAATTTCACTTCCAATGAAGGGGGTTATGTTTATCTCGCAGGTACACATTTGGTGTTATGGTTGCCCAAGAACAGCCCATTTTCTCCAAATGTCTATGCTTGGCAGCCTCTGGAGGGTTAACAAATGCTTACCGAAATATTTTGTCCATGCAGCTTGAACTGTCACTCCAAGACCTGCGAAAGGTTAATTTTTCTTGAAATTTAGTTTTGAGAAATCCACAAAAAACTGGAATTTTAAGCTTTTAAGGGGTATATCTCTTTAACTAGTCAAAAATGGGTTAAGACCTCGATTTTTGAATACACTTACTACTTACAAAAATGTTTCCCTGTCAGTTTTGCGTCTGGTAAAAGGAGTTATGCATCTCTGTTGCATTCCCATTTGATGTTGTTGGTGTCCAAAAACAGACTATTTTTTTAAAATTTTCACATTTAGCAGCCCATGGAGGGTTAACAAACGCTTCCCGGAATAATTTATCCTATCAACTGGTAATGTGACACCAAGACCTATCAGTGGCCAATTGGGAATTTTAAGATTTTAAGGGGTCTCTCTCTTTAGCCTGTCCAAAATGGGTAAAGACTTCGACTTTTGAATACCCTTACTTCTTACAAAAATGTTTGCGTATAGATTGTGCGCTCGATAAAAGAAGGCTCCCTTCCTTTTTTCGTACCCATTGGGTGCTGTTGGCGTCCAAAACAGCCCATTTTATCACAATTTTGACTTTTAGCAGCCCGTGGAGGGTTAACAAATGCTCACCGCAGTATTTTGTCCATACAACTTCTGTTGCCACTCCAAGGCCTGGGAGTGACATTTTTTTCTTGAAAATCTACAAGACTCGTTTAGAGAAATCCACGAAAAACATGAATTTTTGACCATTATGGGGGTATTACTGTTTAACCAGCCCAAAACGGGTTAACTCTTGGTTTTTGGAACACCCTTATTACTTACAAAAATAATCCTCGGTGATTTCCACTTCCAATAAAGGAAGTTATATTCACCTCTCGAGTATCGTTTGGGTGCTGTGGGGGCCCATTTCGTCAAAATTTCGATGTTTGGCCGCCTGTGGAGGGTTACCATATGCATCGCCTAATATGTCGTGTGTATCAAATGTCGTGTCATAGGCACATCTAGCAATGATGAATGTTTAAAAAAAATCTACAAGACGTGTTTCGAGAAAGTGCCGATAAACTCCAATTTTGGCAGTTTTTTGCCAATTCTGGCTATATAAGGGTTAAATCGAAAATTCCGCTTCGGTACATTTTTAGATTTTTTGCCCCTCTATGCGTGTGCCAAATTGTGTGAAAATCGGTTCGAAAATGGCTTCTGAATCGTACGGACAAAAATGTGTGGAAAAAAAAAAAAAAACAAAAAAAAAAAATTAATAATCCGTAGAAAAACAATAGTCTTTTGCAGAGGGAAAAGCCTAAAAAAAAAAACCAAAAAAAAAACCATTAAAATAATCCGTAGAAAAACAATAGTCTTTTCCAGAGAGAAAAGCCTAAATATATAAAAAGGGAATTTATGGAGACTTTTTTCCGGGTGTGAAATGAATTTTAAAGAAATCAGAAAAGGACATTTGTAAGCAGTATTTAAAGGTTTCATACAGAAATCAGATAATTTTTTTTCAGGAAACTAGAAATACCTTCTGTGCATGCCATTGCCTGTATTCTATAAAAACAATTGTTCCTATATATCGATAAATTCTGTCTTTTGATTGGTCAGAATGCCTTGGACAAACAGCCATGACAAAGGATGCACCCAACATCCAAGGTATATGAGAGCGTGCAAAATCCAGGGTATAAGTGCACGCGAAACATCGGGGGCATATGGTTTAAACGAAAGCTTTCCGCGTTTCCTCGCCTCGACATAACAATCGAACCACAAAACTTGAAAATAGTCACAAATATCATCAGATTTCCGACAATTCAATCATAAAAATAAAATAAGAGCAAATATATCGTGCCCTGAGTACCAATGTGTTCTATGTGCCAGTAGGCACATAGAACACATTGGAACTCAAGGGACAATATGTCAACAAAATACTGTTTACTCGTTTCCTAAACGAACCAAGAGATGTAACTCTACCTGTTGTTTTCTGCGATTATAAAAACAAAATAATTATCACGAATTTGGTCCAAGTGATTGTGCAGCTGAGAAATATGTCCACAAATTTATTTCCACTATGTTTGTATTGTGTTTCAAACGGGACAAAAACATTATCTCCGCCGACATGTATGGTATATGGAGATTTAATACCTGGATGTCTCATTTAAACACCTCGACTGCAGCTCGGTGTTTAAAAACCGACATCCAGATATTAAATCTCCATATACCATACATGTTGGCGGATATAACTTATAATCTAGACAGAGAACTAATGTACACTTATTTTTGGGAATTTAAATATCTTTCACGGAACCAGAAAGGATTTCGTGTATAGCACTTGAGAAGTTTTTCATACAAAATCAAAAATACGTTTTGTGTCCAACAGTTAATGAGATCCATACAGAAATCCGAAATACATATTGAGAACATCAGAAATCCATTATTGTGTAATGTATACTGCATTTGAAGAATTTCACGCAGAAAACTGAAATTGCTTTGTCGCACTTCATGTTTCAAATCTTGTACTGGCCTCAAAACAGTTGTCATAATATGTCTGATAAATAAGTGTATCCTGCTTTCAAAGTTAACTTTTAGGCCCGCTCATTTTGAACGTTTGAACTCGCACATTAACTTTCGGAATGCATGAGGGCTCTAAAATATGAATGCCAGTATATCCGAAATATGAAATCACTGACCACAGGGTGACCGATAAGGCACTTTTTCAAAATTTTGGGCTTAGCCTATTTTGGAGTGTAGAAATACATTTGTGAACTTTGGAAATGTATTAAGGGGCCATAAAATGCAACTTCCAGCATATATTTAGTTACTTAGGACTGGGACCCAATGGACAGGATGTCTATAGGAATTCCTATAATAGTAAATTGTGTCCCTCGAGTCTCAATCTGATGATAAGAACCCCCTCACTTAAATATGTTGGGGGAAACACATTTCTATAACTCTATTTCGTTTCGTTTCCTTATACTTCAGAAATACAAGAAGAGAAAAACAAAATTGCCCCCCCCCCCAAAAAAAAAAAATTACGCGTTGTGTTAGAACTCTCTGTGACAAAATCAGCATTAATCATATAATTAACAATAAACTTTTAGGTGTAAAAAACTTAAAAAAAATATTTCTCAGGTCTCCCTGCAAAGGCCCTTTTGACTTCAGCATGCCCTCCTTCTATGACCAAACCAAACTTAAAAAAACAAAATGGTTTATGTTTGATATTTGACCCAAGTTAATAAAATTGATAAATTTGTCCCTTTAGTGTCACAAGGCTTTGCAATGCTTTAACATTAAATAGTGTTCAACCGATGATCAGAACCGGCCACCACAATCGGTGGATTTATTAAGGTCACATATTTATGCACAATGGCTAATCGTGACCGTGACAGTTTTACGGGTGGAGGAAGCCGGAGTACCCGGAGAGAACCACCGAGCAACGACGAGCAGCTGTCAGCTCTCCAACATCGTAACTCTGAACTCTGCACCGCAGCACAGGCAGGGTTAGATTGGTTGAAGACATGCGCACCATCGACGTGCAGTACGCCTCAGTACACAGCGTCATCGTGCCCCCATGTGGGCAATCGGGGTGAAGTGTCTTGCCCAAGGACACAACGCGGTTGCCGCAGGTGGGATTCGAACCGAAGACCTCTCGGCTTGCAGCCTGCACCTCTACCAACTGAGCCACCGCGCTCCCAATCGGTGGATTGTGGGCAATGAAATGACATCGGCAACGACTCCTAGAACATCGGTTCAACCGATTGTTGCCAAGCATGTTGTGATGATCAATAAACCACATTTTTTATCTTCTGTAATTATTCAATTGTTCATGTAAAATGATTTCAATGATACCATTCAATAAAGTTGAGAAACAACCAAAATGTGTTCTTAATCTCTTTAGACGCCCCTTTACAGGATATACAATTTAAATGACATGTAAGGCTTACAATTGAGCGTACTCAGCGTGCTTGTGGTAATCGCCAGTTCATACCAGAAAAGTGAAGGTTGCACTCCGTTGACTCAGGTCACAGGAAAATTATCAGTCGCGCGCACTTGGGCGGTAGACGTGGCTCTAAGAGCCACCTTTATCGCCCAAGTGTGCGAGTCTGGTAATTTTACTGCGACCTAAGTCAACGGAGTTTGACACTGTGAAATAGGTTCAATTTAATGTAGTTCTTTTGAGCCTCGACTCGTCTTGTAGTGCACTGCATTACAATCGGAATCCACATCGGAAACGGTCGATTGTGAACTCAAATAACCGGTAATCGGTGAATGGCCACCTTTTGGTAAACGGTTGAACACTAACATTAAACTAAACACATTTTTATTTGCCATTAAGAAAATGCAAATGGGGACTGAAAGACAAGTGCTTTTCATTGCATTGCAAAGCCTTCTTGCAGTCAATGAATGAAATACACCACAACCCATACAATTCTGTAGATTTTGAGGCCCAAAGCATAACACAAACCAAGAACATGAAAATAAAAATAGCTTGAGTATCAGTCCTAGCTGGTCTCGCATTTGTACATATCTCATAAACATAGCGTGAGTATCAGTCTTAGGCGGTCCTTCTTTTTTACATGTCAGTAGTATATCTCGGGCTTTTGAGTCCTCATTTGGATGACCCCGGCGGATGGCCCCGGAAGTGACGTCATGTCACGTGACGTAGTGGCGCCATGTTGTGTTGTTATGGTAACCCGCGTGAGCGGCCATGTTGTGACGTCATCCCCATAGTGATGCGTGGTGTTAGTGCGTGTTGTTAGGGTGATACGTGTTTCCGTCGTCCATTTTGTATACTGGAGGCCGCCATCTTGGTTTCTATGGTAGCACGTGATTGCTATGTTACCCAATTTTTCTGCAATAAGACGGAGTATGTTCGGATGGTGTGTTCGATTGAATCGGAGTAAATCTAATTACCACAAACAACCCGACAATCCTTCCAAATCACCAAAATCTATCCCAACTTTTACTATTTCGAATTCTTACAGAATTCTCTGCTTCTATCTATATATGCAATAGTTTTCGTCTATCTGGCCATGTTCCTTTGTTATGGAGTATACTCCAGTAGCGTAGAAGAGCCTATTCGTTGGAACAGTTTTGCTTATTATTACTATATTAAGCAATTTCTGGTCTATTCTTGTTAGTTCTGACCCAATTCCAAGTACTCTTGTTGTTTCATTTATATAACTAACCAATCAGATTGCTTCATCCCCGCAATCTGTATGCAGAGTTATCTCCTTTGTGTATAATAAAAGCCTATATCCAATGGCCATATCCCATGGAATCCCATTTTTGGGAAATGCCTGTGACTGTGAAATCCCTTTTTGTCGTATGAGGCCATGAGGGCTATGTAAAATCCCTCAATGAATCCTCATTTATTATCCCTCATACTCTCATTGAATTTTGAGGTTATGAGGACCATTAAAATTCCCTCAATGAGGTATAATTTACTACGACTCTTAGCCTCATTTCAGTATTTAACAGGTATATCCTATGGAATCCCATTTTGGAAAACGCCTGTGACTGTGGAATCCCTTTTTTGTCGTATGAGGCCATGAGGGCTATGTAAAAGCCCTCAATGAGTCCTCATTTATTATCCCTCATAGCCTCATTGAATTTTGAGGTTATGAGGACCATTAAAAATCCCTCAATGAGGTATAATTTACTACGACTCTTAGCCTCATTTCAGTATTTAACAGCCATATCCCCGGGCACCCCAATTTCGGCACCCCTTTTTGGAAAACATGGCCTTCGGCACCCCTTTTTGTCGTATGAGGCCATGAGGACCATGAGTAATCCCTCACTGAGGTCTAATGTAGTCTTACCAACCCCTTCCTATGAGGGATAATGAATGAGGACTCATTGAGGGCTTTTACATAGCCCTCATGGCCTCATAAGACAAAAAAGGGATTCCACAGTCACAGGCGTTTTCCAAAATGGGATTCCATAGGATATACCTGTTAAATACTGAAATGAGGCTACGAGTTGTAGTAAATTATACCTCATTGAGGGATTTTAATGGTCCTCATAACCTCAAAATTCAATGAGGCTATGAGGGATAATAAATGAGAACTCATTGAGGACTTTTACATAGCCCTCATGGCCTCATACGACAAAAAAGGGTTTCCACAGTCACAGGCGTTTTCCAAAATGGGATTCCATAGGATATATCTGTTAAATACTGAAATGAGGCTAAGAGTTGTAGTAAATTATACCTCATTGAGGGAATTTTAATGGTCTTCATAACCTCAAAATTCAATGAGGGAATGAGGGATAATAAATGAGGACTCATTGAGGGATTTTACATAGCCCTCATGGCCTCATACGACAAAAAAGGGATTTCACAGTCACAGGCATTTCCCAAAAATGGGATTCCATGGGATATGCCCATTGGATATAGGCTTTTACTATACACAAGGGAGACAACTCTGCATACAGATTACGGGGGATGAAGCAATCTGATTGGTTAGTTATATAAAAGAAACAACAAGAGTACTTGGAATAGGGTCAGAACTAACAAGAATAGACAAGAAATTGCTTAATATAGTAATAATAAGCAAAACTGTTCCAACGAACAGGCTCTTCTACGCTACTGGAGTATACTCCATAACAAAGGAACATGGCCAGATAGACGAAAACTATTGCATATATAGATAGAAGCAGAGAATTCTGTAAGAATTCGAAATAGTAAAAGTCGGGATAGATTTTGGTGATTTGGATGGATTGTCGGGTTGTTTGTGGTAATTAGATTTACTCCGATTCAATCGAACATACCTTCCGAACATACCCCGTCTTATTGCAGAAAAATTGGGTAACATAGCAATCACGTGCAACCATAGATACCAAGCTGGCGGCCTCCAGTATACAAAATGGACGACGGAAACACGTATCACCCTAACAACACGCGCTGCGCATGCGCACTAACACCAGGAATCACTATGGGGATGACGTCACAACATGGCCGCTCACGCGGGTTACCATAACAACACAACATGGCTCCACTACGTCACGTGACATGACGTCACTTCCGGAGTCATCCGCCGGGGTCATCAAAATGAGGACTCGAAAGCCCAAGACATACTACTCATGTCTCATAAACATAGTGTGACTATCCGGCCTATCTGGTCCTGCATTTGAACATATCTCAAAACATAGTTTGATGGCAACGACATAATTGGAAAAATAAAAAAATAAATAAAAACCGCCCGAGCATGTGTAACTTTACAAACAATGGAATGAGAAACCAAAGATCTACTTCCCGAGGCCTTATAATTATATTGTGATAAGTATAACGGTTCAAAATATAAAATGTTAACAGTATGTATACAATATCAATCCCAACAGTCGAAATGTTAATAGTATGTATACAATATCAATCCCTACAGTCGAAATGTTAATATTATGTATACAATATCAAACCCAACAGTCGAAATGTTAATAGTATGTATACAATATCAAACCCAACAGTCGAAATGTTAATATTATGTATACAATATCAAACCCTACAGTCAAAATGTTAATAGTATGTATACAATATCAATCCCTACGGTCAAAATGTTAATAGTATGTATACAATATCAAACCCTACAATCAAAATGTTAAAAGTATGTATACAATATCAAACCCAACAGTCGAAATGTTAATAGTATGTATACAATATCAATCCCTACAGTCGAAATGTTAATATTATGTATACAATATCAAACCCAACAGTCGAAATGTTAATAGTATGTATACAATATCAAACCCAACAGTCGAAATGTTAATATTATGTATACAATATCAAACCCAACAGTCGAAATGTTAATAGTATGTATACAATATCAAACCCTACAGTCAAAATGTTAATAGTATGTATACAATATCAATCCCTACGGTCAAAATGTTAATAGTATGTATACAATATCAAACCCTACAATCAAAATGTTAAAAGTATGTATACAATATCAATCCCTACGGTCAAAATGTTAATAGTATGTATACAATATCAAACCCCACAGTCAAAATGTTAATAGTATGTATACAATATCAAACCCTACAATCAAAATGTTAAAAGTATGTATACAATATCAAACCCTACAATCAAAATGTTAATAGTCTGTATACAATATCAAACCCTACAGTCAAAATGTTAATTGTATGTATACAATATCAAACCCCACAGTCAAAATGTTAATATTATGTATACAATATCAAACCCTACAGTCAAAATGTTAATATTATGTATACAATATCACACACTATTGTTAAAATGTTAATAGTATCTATACAATATCAATCCCTACAGTCAAAATGTTAATACTATGTATACAATATCAAACCCTACAGTCAAAATGTTAATAGTATGTATACAATATCAAACCCTACAATCAAAATGTTAATAGTATGTATACAATATCAAACCCTACAGTCAAAATGTTAATAGTATGTATACAATATCAAACCCTACAGTCAAAATGTTAATATTATGTATACAATATCAAACACTACAGTCAAAATGCTAATAGTCTGTATACAATATCAAACCCTACAGTCAAAATGTTAATAGTATGTATACAATATCAAACCCCACAGTCAAAATGTTAATAGTATGTATACAATATCAAACCCTACAGTCAAAATGTTAATAGTATGTATACAATATCAAACACTACAGTCAAAATGCTAATAGTCTGTATACAATATCAAACCCTACAGTCAAAATGTTAATAGTCTGTATACAATATCAAACCCTACAGTCAAAATGTTAATAGTATGTATACAATATCAAACCCCACAGTCAAAATGTTAATAGTATGTATACAATATCAAACCCTACAGTCAAAATGTTAATAGTATGTATACAATATCAAACCCCACAGTCAAAATGTTAATAGTATGTATACAATATCAAACCCCACAGTCAAAATGTTAATAGTATGTATACAATATCAAACCCTACAGTCAAAATGTTAATAGTATGTATACAATATCAATCCCTACAATCAAAATGTTAATAGTATGTATACAATATCAAACCCTACAGTCAAAATGTTAATAGTCTGTATACAATATCAAACCCTACAGTAACAAGGTTAATAGTCTGTATACAATATCAAACCCTACAGTCAAAATGTTAATAGTATGTATACAATATCAAACCCCACAGTCAAAATGTTAATAGTATGTATACAATATCAAACCCTACAGTCAAAATGTTAATAGTATGTATACAATATCAAACCCTACAGTAACAAGGTTAATTGTATGTATACAATATCAAACCCCACAGTCAAAATGTTAATAGTATGTATACAATATCAAACCCTACAGTCAAAATGTTAATAGCATGTATACAATATCAAACCCTACAGTCAAAATGTTAATAGTATGTATACAATATCAAACCCCACAGTCAAAATGGTATAGTATGTATACAATATCAAACCCTACAGTAACAAGGTTAATAGTATGTATACAATATCAAACCCCGCAGTCAAAATGTTAATAGTATGTATACAATATCAAACCCTACAGTAACAAGGTTAATTGTATGTATACAATATCAAACCCCACAGTCAAAATGTTAATAGTATGTATACAATATCAAACCCTACAGTCAAAATGTTAATAGTATGTATACAATATCAAACCCCACAGTCTAAATGTTAATAGTATGTATACAATATCAAACCCCACAGTCAAAATGGTATAGTATGTATACAATATCAAACCCTACAGTCAAAATGTTAATAGTATGTATACAATATCAAACCCTACAGTCAAAATGTTAATAGTATGTATACAATATCAAACCCTACAGTCAAAATGTTAATAGTATGTATACAATATCAAACCCCACAGTCAAAATGTTAATAGTATGTATACAATATCAAACCCTACAGTCAAAATGTTAATAGTATGTATACAATATCAAACCCTACAGTCAAAATGTTAATAGTATGTATACAATATCAAACCCCACAGTCAAAATGGTATAGTATGTATACAATATCAAACCCTACAGTAACAAGGTTAATAGTATGTATACAATATCAAACCCCACAGTCAAAATGTTAATAGTATGTATACAATATCAAACCCCACAGTCAAAATGTTAATAGTATGTATACAATATCAAACCCTACAGTCAAAATGTTAATAGTATGTATACAATATCAAACCCTACAGTCAAAATGTTAATAGTATGTATACAATATCAAACCCTACAGTCAAAATGTTAATATTATGTATACAATATCAAACCCTACAGTCAAAATGCTAATAGTATGTATAGAATATCATACCCTACAGTCAAAATGTTAATTGTATGTATACAATATCAAACCCTACAGTCAAAATGTTAATAGTATGTATACAATATCAAACCCCACAGTCAAAATGTTAATAGTATGTATACAATATCAAACCCCACAGTCAAAATGCTAATAGTCTGTATACAATATCAAACCCTACAGTCAAAATGTTAATAGTATGTATACAATATCAAACCCCACAGTCAAAATGTTAATAGTATGTATACAATATCAAACCCCACAGTCAAAATGTTAATAGTATGTATACAATATCAAACCCTACAGTAACAAGGTTAATAGTATGTATACAATATCAATCCCTACAGTCAAAATGTTAATAGTATGTATACAATATCAAACCCTACAGTCAAAATGTTAATAGTATGTATACAATATCAAACCCTACAGTCAAAATGTTAATATTATGTATACAATATCAAACCCTACAGTCAAAATGCTAATAGTATGTATAGAATATCATACCCTACAGTCAAAATGTTAATTGTATGTATACAATATCAAACCCTACAGTCAAAATGTTAATAGTATGTATACAATATCAAACCCTACAGTAACAAGGTTAATAGTATGTATACAATATCAAACCCCACAGTCAAAATGTTAATAGTATGTATACAATATCAAACCCTACAGGCAAAATGTTAATAGTATGTATACAATATCAAACCCTACAATCAAAATGTTAATAGTATGTATACAATATCAAACCCTACAATCAAAATGTTAATATTATGTATACAATATCAAACCCTACAGTCAAAATGTTAATAGTATGTATACAATATCAAACCCTACAGTCAAAATGTTAATAGTATGTATACAATATCAAACCCTACAATCAAAATGTTAATAGTATGTATACAATATCAAACCCTACAATCAAAATGTTAATAGTATGTATACAATATCAAACCCTACAATCAAAATGTTAATATTATGTATACAATATCAAACCCTACAGTCAAAATGTTAATAGTATGTATACAATATCAATCCCTACGGTCAAAATGTTAATAGTATGTATAGAATATCATACCCAACAGTCAAAATGTTAATTGTATGTATACAATATCAAACCCTACAGTCAAAATGTTAATAGTATGTATACAATATCAAACCCTACAGTCAAAATGTTAATAGTATGTATACAATATCAAACCCCACAGTCAAAATGTTAATAGTATGTATACAATATCAAACCCCACAGTCAAAATGCTAATAGTCTGTATACAATATCAAACCCTACAGTCAAAATGTTAATAGTATGTATACAATATCAAACCCCACAGTCAAAATGCTAATAGTCTGTATACAATATCAAACCCTACAGTCAAAATGTTAATAGTATGTATACAATATCAAACCCCACAGTCAAAATGTTAATAGTATGTATACAATATCAAACCCTACAGGCAAAATGTTAATAGTATGTATACAATATCAAACCCTACAGTCAAAATGCTAATAGTATGTATAGAATATCATACCCTACAGTCAAAATGTTAATTGTATGTATACAATATCAAACCCTACAGTCAAAATGTTAATTGTATGTATACAATATCAAACCCTACAGTCAAAATGTTAATAGTATGTATACAATATCAAACCCTACAGTCAAAATGTTAATAGTCTGTATACAATATCAAACCCTACAGTCAAAATGCTAATAGTCTGTATACAATATCAAACCCTACAGTAACAAGGTTAATAGTATGTATACAATATCAAACCCTACAGTCAAAATGTTAATAGTATGTATACAATATCAAACCCTACAGTCAAAATGTTAATAGTCTGTATACAATATCAAACCCTACAGTCAAAATGCTAATAGTATGTATACAATATCATACCCTACAGGCAAAATGTTAATAGTATGTATACAATATCAAACCCTACAGTCAAAATGCTAATAGTATGTATAGAATATCATACCCTACAGTCAAAATGTTAATTGTATGTATACAATATCAAACCCTACAGTCAAAATGTTAATAGTATGTATACAATATCAAACCCCACAGTCAAAATGTTAATAGTATGTATACAATATCAAACCCCACAGTCAAAATGCTAATAGTCTGTATACAATATCAAACCCTACAGTCAAAATGTTAATAGTATGTATACAATATCAAACCCCACAGTCAAAATGTTAATAGTATGTATACAATATCAAACCCCACAGTCAAAATGCTAATAGTCTGTATACAATATCAAACCCTACAGTCAAAATGTTAATAGTATGTATACAATATCAAACCCTACAGTCAAAATGTTAATAGTATGTATAAAATATCAAACCCTACAGTCAAAATGCTAATAGTATGTATAGAATATCATACCCTACAGTCAAAATGTTAATTGTATGTATACAATATCAAACCCTACAGTCAAAATGTTAATAGTATGTATACAATATCAAACCCTACAGTCAAAATGTTAATAGTATGTATACAATATCAAACCCTACAGTCAAAATGCTAATAGTATGTATAGAATATCATACCCTACAGTCAAAATGTTAATTGTATGTATACAATATCAAACCCTACAGTCAAAATGTTAATAGTATGTATACAATATCAAACCCTACAGTCAAAATGTTAATAGTATGTATACAATATCAAACCCCACAGTCAAAATGTTAATAGTATGTATACAATATCAAACCCCACAGTCAAAATGTTAATAGTATGTATACAATATCAAACCCTACAGTCAAAATGCTAATAGTATGTATAGAATATCATACCCTACAGTCAAAATGTTAATTGTATGTATACAATATCAAACCCTACAGTCAAAATGTTAATAGTATGTATACAATATCAAACCCTACAGTCAAAATGCTAATAGTCTGTATACAATATCAAACCCTACAATCAAAATGTTAATAGTATGTATACAATATCAAACCCCACAGTCAAAATGTTAATAGTCTGTATACAATATCAAACCCTACAGTCAAAATGTTAATAGTATGTATACAATATCAAACCCTACAGTCAAAATGTTAATAGTATGTATACAATATCAAACCCCACAGTCAAAATGTTAATAGTATGTATACAATATCAAACCCTACAGTAACAAGGTTAATTGTATGTATACAATATCAAACCCCACAGTCAAAATGGTATAGTATGTATACAATATCAAACCCTACAGTCAAAATGTTAATAGTATGTATACAATATCAAACCCCACAGTCAAAATGTTAATAGTATGTATACAATATCAAACCCCACAGTCAAAATGGTATAGTATGTATACAATATCAAACCTTACAGTAACAAGGTTAATAGTATGTATACAATATCAAACACTACAGTCAAAATGTTAATAGTATGTATACAATATCAAACACTACAGTCAAAATGTTAATAGTATGTATACAATATCAAACCCTAGTGTTAAAATGTTAATAGTATGTATACAATATCAAACCCTAGTGTTAAAATGTTAATAGTATGTATACAATATCAAACACTACAGTCAAAATGTTAATAGTATGTATACAATATCAAACACTAGTGTTAAAATGTTAATAGTATGTATACAATATCAAACACTAGTGTTAAAATGTTAATAGTATGTATACAATATCAAACCCTACAGTAACAAGGTTAATAGTATGTATACAATATCAAACCCTACAGTCAAAATGTTAATAGTATGTATACAATATCAAACCCTACAGGCAAAATGTTAATAGTATGTATACAATATCAAACCCTACAGTCAAAATGCTAATAGTCTGTATACAATATCAAACCCTACAGTCAAAATGTTAATAGTATGTATACAATATCAAACCCCACAGTCAAAATGTTAATAGTATGTATACAATATCAAACCCTACAGTCAAAATGTTAATAGTATGTATACAATATCAAACCCTACAGTCAAAATGTTAATAGTATGTATACAATATCAAACCCTACAGTCAAAATGTTAATAGTATGTATACAATATCAAACACTAGTGTTAAAATGTTAATAGTATGTATACAATATCAAACACTAGTGTTAAAATGTTAATAGTATGTATACAATATCAAACACTAGTGTTAAAATGTTAATAGTATGTATACAATATCAAACACTACAGTCAAAATGTTAATAGTATGTATACAATATCAAACACTAGTGTTAAAATGTTAATAGTATGTATACAATATCAAACACTAGTGTTAAAATGTTAATAGTATGTATACAATATCAAACACTAGTGTTAAAATGTTAATAGTATGTATACAATATCAAACCCTACAGTCAAAATGTTAATTGTATGTATACCATATCAAACCCTACAGTCAAAATGTTAATAGTATGTATACAATATCAAACCCTACAGTCAAAATGTTAATTGTATGTATACAATTTCAAACACTACAGTCAAAATGTTAATCGTTTGTATACAATATCAAACCCAGCAGTCAAAATGTTAATAGTTTGTATACAATATCAAATTTATTTCACTCCCTGTATTGTTGGGGAGGAGAAACGCGGTGATAGATAAGTGACTTTTGGCTCTATGTACTGTTGAGAGGTAGGCACGCGGTGATAGAGAAGTGACTTTTGACTCTATTTATGTTTGGAGAGTAGGAATGCGGTGTAAGAGAAGTGACGTTTGACTCTATCTATTGTTGGGAAGCTGGGATGCAGTGATAGAGAAGTGATATTTGACTCTGTGTACTGTTAAGAGGTAGGTACGCGGTGATAGAGATGTGACTGTTGACTCTCTGTACTGTTGGGCAGTAGGAACGCGGTGGTAGAGAAATTACTTTTGACTCTATGTACTGTTGAGAGGTAGGGACGCGGTGATAAAGAGAAGTGACTTTTGACTCTATGTACTGTTGGGGAGTAAGAACGCGGTGATAAAGAGAAATGGTTTTTGACATTATGTACTGTTGGGGAGTAGAGACGCGATGATGAAGAGAAGTGACTTTTGACTTTTTGTACTGAGGAGAGGTGGGAACGCGGTGATAGAGAAATGACTTTTGACTCTATGTACTGTAGAGCGGTTGGGGCGCGGTGATAGAGAAGTGACTTTCGACTCTATTTATGTTTGGAGAGTAGGAACGTGGTGTAAGAGAAGCGACGGTTGACTCTATCTTTTGTTGGGGAGTAGGGACGCTGTGATAAAGAGAAGTGATTTTGACTCTATGTACTATTGAGAGGTGAGAACGCTGTTATAGAGAAGTGACTTTTGACTCTATGTGCTGTTGAGAGGTGAGAACGCGGTGATAGAGATGTGACTTTTGACCTTTTATGCTGTTGAGAGGTGAGAACGCGGTGATAGAGAAATCACTTTTGACTCCATTTTACTGTTGAGAGGTAGGGACGCGGTGATAAAGAGAAGTGACTTTTGACTCTATATACTGTTGTGGAATAGGGACGCGGTGATAGAGAAGTGACTTCTGACTCTATGTACTGTTGGGGAGTAGGAAGGCGGTGATAGAGAAGTGACTTTTGACTCTATGTACTGAAGGGGTGGAGGAACGCGGAGACAGAAAAGTGACATTGGACTCTATGTATTGTTGACAGGTAGGGACGTGGTGATAAAGAGAAGAGACTTTTGATTCTATCTAGTGTTTGGGAGTTGAACGCGGTGATAGAGAAGTGACCTTTGACTCTATGTACTGTTGAGAGGTAGGGACACGGTGATAAAGAGAAGAGACTTTTGACATTATGTATTGTTAGATAGTAGGAACGCGGTGATAGAGAAGTGACTTTTGACTCTATGTACTGTTCGGGAGCAGGGATGCGGTGATAAAGAGAAGTGCCTTTTGACTCCATTTACTGTTGAGAGGTGGGAACGCGTGGATAGAGAAGTGAATTTTGACTCTATGTACTTCTGAGTAGTAGGGACGCGGTGATAAAGAGAATGGCATTTGATTTTATGTGCTGTTGGTGTGTAGAAACGCGGTGATAGAGAAGTGACTTTTGACTCCATTTACTGTTGAGAGGTAGGGACGCGGTGATAAAGAGATGTGACTTTTGAATACATGTACTGTTGTGGAGTATGGACGCTGTGATAGAGAAGTGACTTTTGACTCCATGTACTGTTCAGATGCAGGGACGCGGTGATAGAGAAGTGGTTTTTGACTCTATTTATGTTTGGAGAGTAGGAATGCGGCGCAAGAGAAGAGACGTTTGACTCTATCTATTGTTGGGGAGTAGGGATGCGGTGATAAAGAGAAGTGACTTTTGACTTTTTGTACTGTTGTGAGGTAGGGATGCGGTGATAGAGAAGTGACTTTTGACTCTATGCACTGTTGGGGAGTAGGAACTCGGTGATAGAGAAGTGACTTTTGAGACTCTATGTACTGTTGGGGAGTAGGGACGCGGTGATGAAGAGAATTGACTTTTGACTCTTATGTGCTGTTGGGGAGTAGGAACGCGGTGATAGAGAAGTGACTTTTGACTCTATGTACTGTTGAGAGGTAGGGACGCGGTGATAGTGACTTTTGACTCTATGTACTGTTGTGCAGTAGGGACGCGGTGATAGAGAAGTGACCTCTGACTCTATGTACTGTTGAGAGGTAGGGACGCGGTGATAGAGAAGTGACCTCTGACTCTATGTACTGTTGAGAGGTAGGGACGCGTTGATTGAGAAGTGACTTTTGACTCTACTTGTGCTTGGAAAGTAGGATTGTGGTGTAAGAGAAATGACGTTTGACTCTATCTTTTGTTGGGGAGTAGGGACGCGGTGATAAAGAGAAGTGACTTTTGAATCTTTTTTCTGTTGAGAGGTCGGGATGTGGTGATAGAGAAGTGACTTTTGACTCTATATACTGTTGGGGAGTAGGAACGCGGTGATAGAGAAGTGGCATTTGCTCTATGTACTGTTGAGAGGTAGGGACGAGGTGATAGAGAGAAGTGACTTTCGAATCTATGTATAGTTGTGGAGTAGGAACGCGGTGATAAAGAGAGAAGTGACTTTTGATTCTTTCTGCTGTTGAGAGGTAGGGACGCAGTGATATAGAGAAGTGACTTTTGACTCTATGTACTGTTGAGAGGTAGGGACGCGGTGATAGAGAAGTGACTTTTGACTCTATGTACTGTTGAGAGGTAGGGACGCGGTGATAGAGAAGTGACTTTTGATTCTATGTATTGATAGGTAGGAGGAACGCGGTGATACAGAAGTGACTTTTGACTCTATGTACTGTTGAGAGGTAGGGACGCGGTAATAGAGAAGTGACTTTTGATTCTATGTGTTGATAGGTAGGAGGAACGCGGTGATACAGAAGTGTCTTTTGACTCGATGTACTGTTGAGAGGTTGGGACGCGGTGATAAAGAGAAAGGGACGCGGTGATAGAGAAGTGACTTTTGATTCTATGTATTGATAGGTAGGAGGAACGCGGTGATACAGAAGTGTCTTTTGACTCTATGTACTGTTGAGAGGTAGGGACGCGGTAATAGAGATGTGACTTTTGATTCTATGTATTGATAGGTAGGAGGAACGCGGTGATACAGAAGTGACTTTTGACTCTATGTACTGTTGAGAGGTAGGGACGCGGTAATAGAGAAGTGACTTTTGATTCTATGTATTGATAGGTAGGAGGAACGCGGTGATACAGAAGTGTATTTTGACTCGATGTACTGTTGAGAGGTTGGGACGCAGTGATATAGAGAAGTGTCTTTTGACTCTATGTACTGTTGAGAGGTAGGGACGCGGTAATAGAGAAGTGACTTTTGATTCTATGTATTGATAGGTAGGAGGAACGCGGTGATACAGAAGTGTCTTTTGATTCGATGTACTGTTGAGAGGTTGGGACGCGGTGATAAAGAGAAGTGACTTTTGACTCTATGTACTGTTGGGGAGAAGAAACGCGATGATAGAGAAGTGACTTTTGACTCTATGAACTGCTGGGGAGTAGGACGGCGGTGATAGAGAAGTGAATCTTGACTCTATGTACTGTTCGGGAGTAGTAAGGTGGTGATAGGGAAGTGACTTTTGACTCTATATATTGTTGGGGAGAATGAACGCGGTGATAGAGAAGTCACTTTTGACTCTATCAACTGCTGGGGAGTAGGACGGCGGTGATAGAGAAGTGAATCTTGACTCTATGTACTGTTCGGGAGTAGTAAGGCGGTGATAGAGAAGTGACTTTTGACTCTATATATTGTTGGGGAGAAGGAACGCGGTGATAGAGAAGTGACTTGGGTCTCTATGTACTGATGGGGAGTAGGAACATGGTGATAGAGAAGTGACTTTGGACTCTATGTATTGTTGAGAGGTAGGGACGCGGTGATCAAGAGAAGTGACTTCTGACGCTATGCAGTGTTGGGGAGAAAGAACGCGGTGATAGAGAAGTGACTTTTGACGCTATGAACTGTTCTGTAGTAGGAACGCAGTGATAGAGAAGTGACTTTTGACTCTATGCACCGTTGGGGAGTAGGGATGCGATGATAAAGAGAAGTGACTTTTGACTCTATGTGCTGTTGGGGAGAATGAACGCGGTGATAGAGAAGTGACTTCTGACTCTATGTACTGTTGGGGAGTATGAACGCGGTGATACAGAAGTGACTTTTGACTCTATGTACTGTTGAGGAGGAGTAACCCTGTGATAGAGAAGTGACTTTTGTCTCTATGTACTGTTGTGGAGTAGGGACGCGGTGATAGAGAAGTGACTTGTGACTCTATGTACTGTTGAGAGGTAGGGGCGCGGTGATAGAGAAGTGAACTTTAAGTCTATGTTCTGTTGAGTGGTAGGGACACGGTGATAAAAGATAAGAGACTTTTGACATTATGTACTGTTAGATAGCAGGAACGCGGTGATAGAGAAGTGACTTTTGACTCTATGTACTGTTGGGGAGCAGGGGTGCAGTGATAAACAGAAGTGACTTTTGACTCTATATACTGCTGGGGAGTAGGAACGCGGTGATAGAGAAGTGACTTTTGACTCTATGAACTGCTGGGGAGTAGGGATGCCGTGATAAAGAGAAGTGACTTTTGACTCTATGTGCTGTTGGGGAGTAGGAACGCGGTGATAGAGAATTGACTTTTGACTCCATTTACTGTTGAGAGTTAGGGATGCGTTGATAAAGAGAAGTGACGTTTGACTCTATGTACTGTTGAGAGGTAGGGACGCGGTGATAGAGAAGTGACTTCTGACTCTATGTACTGTTATGGAGTAGGGATGCGGTGATAGATAAGTGACTTTTGACTCTATGTACTGTTGAGAGGTAGGGATGCGTGATAGAGAAGTGACTTTTGACTCGATGTACTGTTGGGGAGCAGTGACACGTTGATAATGAGAAGTGACTTTTGACACTATTTATTGTTGAGAAGTAGGGATGCGGTGATAAAGAGAAGTGACCTTTGACTCTATGTACTGTAATGGAGTAGGGACGCGGTGATAGAGAAGTGGCTTTTGGCTTTATGTACTGTTTAGATGCAGAGACGCGATGATAAAGAGAAGTGACTTTTGACTCTATGTACTGTTGAGAGGTAAGGATGCTGTGATAGAGAAGTGACTTTTGACTCTATGTACTGTTGAGAGGTAGGGACGCGGTGATAGAGAAGTGACTTTTGACTCTATGTACTGTTAGGTAGTAGGAACGCGTTGATAGAGAAGTATCTTTGGACTCTCACAACTGTTGATAGGAACGCGATGATAAAGAGAAGTGACTTTTGACTCTATTTACTCTTGAGAGAGAGAAACACGGTGATATCGAAGTGACTTTTGACTCTATGTACTCTTTCGGAGTAGGAACGCGGTGATAGGGAAGTGACTTTTGACTCTATGTACTGCTGGGGAGTAGGGATACGGTGATAAACAGAAGTGACTTTTGACTCTATGTACTGCTGGGGAGTAGGGATGCGGTGATAAAGAGAAGTGACTTTTGACTCTATGTGGTGTTGGGGAGTAGGCACGCGGTGATAGAGAAGTGACTTTTGACTTTATGTACTGTTGGGTAGTAGGGATACGGTGATAAACAGAAGTGACTTTTGACTCTATGTTCTGCAGGGGAGTAGGGATACGGTGATAAACAGAAGTGACTTTTGACTCTATGTACTGCTGGGGAGTAGGGATACGGTGATAAACAGAAGTGACTTTTGACTCTATGTACTGCTGGGGAGTAGGGATGCGGTGATAAAGAGAAGTGACTTTTGACTCTATGTGGTGTTGGGGAGTAGGCACGCGGTGATAGAGAAGTGACTTTTGACTCTATGTACTGTTGGGTAGTAGGGATACGGTGATAAACAGAAGTGACTTTTGACTCTATGTTCTGCAGGGGAGTAGGGATACGGTGATAAACAGAAGTGACTTTTGACTCTATGTACTGCTGGGGAGTAGGGATACGGTGATAAACAGAAGTGACTTTTGACTCTATGTACTGTTGGGGAGTAGGGACACGCTGATAGAGAAATGACTTTTGACTCTATGTACTGCTGGGGAGAAGGGATACGGTGATAAAGAGAAGTGACTTTTGACTCTATGTAGTGTTGGGGAGTAGGAACGCGGTGATAGAGAAGTGACATTTGACTCTATTTACTGCTGAGAGGTAGGGATGCGGTGATAAAGGGAAGTGCCTTTTGACTCTATGTGCTGTTGGGGAGTAGGAACGCGGTGATAGAGAAGTGACTTTTGACACCATTTACTGTTGAGAGGTAGAGATGCGTTGATAAAGAGAAGTGACTTTTGACTCTATGTGCTGTTGGGGAGTAGGACCACGGTGATAGAGAAGTGACTTTTGACTATGTACTGTTGTGGAGTAGGGACGCGGGGATAGAGAAGTGACTTTTGACTCAATGTACTGTTGGGGAGTAGGACCGCGGTGATAGAGAAGTGACTTTTGACTCTATGTACTGTTGTGGAGTAGGGACGCGGTGATAGAGAAGTGACTTTTGACTCTATGTACTGTTGAGAGGTAGGGATGCGGTGATAGAGAAGTGACTTTTGACTCGATGTACTGTTGGGGAGCAGTGACACAGTGATAAAGAGAAGTGACTTTTGACTCTATTTACTGTTGAGAGGTAGGGATGCTGTGATAGAGAAGTGACTTTGGCTCTATGTACTGTTGGGGAGTAGGGCTGCGGTGATAAAGAGAAGTGACTTTTGACTCTATGTACTGTTGAGAGGTATGGATGCTGTGATAAAGAAGTGACTTTTGACTCCATCTTCTGTTGGGGAGTAGGACTGCGGTGATAAAGAGAAGTGAATTTTTACTCTATGTCCTGTTGGGGAGAAGGACTGCGGTGATAAAGAGAAGTGAATTTTTACTCGATGTCCTGTTGGGGAGAAGGACTGCGGTGATAAAGAGAAGTGAATTTGTACCCTATGTACTGTTGGGGAGAAGGAATGCGGTGATAGAGAAATGACTTTTCACTCTATGTACTGTTGACAGGTAGGAAGGCGGTTATAGAGAAGTGACTTTTGACTCTATGTACTGATAGGTAGTAGGAACGCGGTGATAGAGAAGTGTTTTTTGACTCGATGTACTGTTGATAGGGACGTGGCGATAAAGAGAAGTGACTTTTGGCTCTATTTACTGTTGAGAGGGAGAAACGCGGTGATAGAGAAGTGACTTTTGACTCTATGTACTGTTAGGTAGTAGGAACACGGTGATATCGAAGTGACTTTTGACTCTATGTACTCTTTCGGAGTACGAACGCGGTGATAGGGAAGTGACTTTTGACTCTATCTACTGCTGGGGAGTAGGGATACGGTGATAAACAGAAGTGACTTTTGACTCTATGTACTGCTGGGGAGTAGGGATACGGTGATAAAGAGAAGTGACTTTTGACTCTATGTACTGCCGGGGAGTAGGGATACGGTGATAAACAGAAGTGATTTTTGACTCTATGTTCTGCAGGGGAGTAGGGACGCGCTGATAGAGAAATGACATTTGACTCTATGTACTGCTGGGGAGTAGGGATACGGTGATAAAGAGAAGTGACTTTTGACTCTATGTGGTGTTTGGGAGTAGGAACGCGGTGATAGAGAAGTGACTTTTAGATATATGTACTGCTGGGGAGTAGGGGTACGGTGATAAACAGAAGTGACTTTTGACTCTATGTACTGCTGGGGAGTAGGGATACGGTGATAAAGATAAGTGACTTTTGACTCTATGTACTGCTGGGGAGTAGAGATACGGTGATAAAGAGAAGTGACTTTTGACTCTATGTACTGCTGGGGAGTAGAGATACGGTGATAAAGAGAAGTGACTTTTGACTCTATGTGGTGTTTGGGAGTAGGAACGCGGTGATAGAGAAGTGACTTTTAGATATATGTACTGCTGGGGAGTAGGGATACGGTGATAAAGAGAAGTGACTTTTGACTCTATGTACTGCTGGGGAGTAGAGATACGGTGATAAAGAGAAGTGACTTTTGACTCTATGTGGTGTTTGGGAGTAGGAACGCGGTGATAGAGAAGTGACTTTTAGATATATGTACTGCTGGGGAGTAGGGGTACGGTGATAAACAGAAGTGACTTTTGACTCTATGTACTGCTGGGGAGTAGGGATACGGTGATAAAGATAAGTGACTTTTGACTCTATGTAGTGTTGTAGAGTAGGAACGCGGTGATAGAGAAGTGACTTTTAACTCTATGTACTCCTGGGGAGTAGGGATACGGTGATAAACAGAAGTGACTTTTGACTCTATGTTCTGCTGGGGAGTAGAGACGCGGTGATAAACAGAAGTGACTTTTGACTCTATGTATTGCTGGGGAGTAGGGATACGGTGATAAACAGAAGTGACTTTTGACTCTATGTTCTGCTGGGGAGTAGGGACGTGCTGATAGAGAAGTGACTTTTGACTCTATGTACTGCTGGGGAGTAGGGATACGGTGATAAAGAGAAGTGACTTTTGACTCTATGTACTGCTGGGGAGTAAGGACGCGCTGATAGAGAAATGACTTTTGACTCTATGTACTGCTGGGGAGAAGGGATACGGTGATAATGAAGTGACATTTGACTCTATTTACTGTTGAGAGGTAGGGATGCGGTGATAAAGAGAAGTGACTTTTGACTTTATGTACTGTTGGGGTGTAGGAACGCGGTGATAGAGAAGTGACTTTTGACTCTATGTTCTGTTGAGTGGCAAGGACGCCGTCATAGAGAAGTGACTTTTGAGTCTATGAACTGTTGGGGAGAATGAACGCGGTGATAGAGAAGTGAGTTTTGACTCTATG
Source organism: Pictodentalium vernedei (assembly GCA_031216915.1). NCBI lineage: Eukaryota > Metazoa > Mollusca > Scaphopoda > Dentaliida > Dentaliidae > Pictodentalium > Pictodentalium vernedei. The sequence continues at coordinate 18,445,203 of CM062290.1, read as the reverse complement.
CACTGTTGAGAGGTAGGAACGCGGTGATAACGAGAAGCGATTTTTGACTCCATGTACTGTTGAAAGGTAGGGCGGCGGTGATAGAGAAGTGACTTTTGACTCTATGTACTGTTGAGAGGTAGGGACGCGATGATAAAGAGAAGTGACTTTTGACTCTATTTATTGTTGAAAGGTAGGGAGGCGGTGATAGAGAAGTGACTTTTGACTCTATGTACTGTTGGGGAGTAGGGATGCGGTGATAATGAGAAGTGACTTTTGCCTCTCTGTACTGTTGAGGAGAATGAAAGCGGTGATAGAGAAGTGACTTGTGACTCTCCCTACTGTTGCTGAATAGGAACGCTGTGATAGAGAAGGGACTTTTGACTCTATGTACCGTTGGGGAGTAGGGACGCTGTGATAAATAGAAGTGACTTTTGACTCTATGTAATGTTGGGGAGTAGGAACGCAGTGATAGAGAAGTGACGTTTGACTCTCTTAACTGTTGAGAGGAAGGGACACGGTGATAGAGAAGCGACTTTTGACTCTATTTACTGTTGAGAGGTAGGGACGCGGTGATAGAGAAGTGACTTTTGTCGCTCTTTACCGTTGAGAGGTAGGGACGCCATGAGAGAGAAGTGACCTTTCACCCTATGTACTGTAGGGCAATAGGGATGAGGTGATAAAGATGAGCGACTTTTGACTTTATGTCCTGTTGGGGAGTAGGAACGCAGTGATAGAAAAGTGACTTTTGACCCTATATACTGTTGAGAGATAGGGACGTCGTGATAACGAAAAGTGACTTTTGACTCTATGTACTGTTGGGGAGTAGGACCGCGGTAATAGAGAACTGACTTTTGACCCTACGTACTGTTGTGGAGTAGGAACGCGGTGATAGAGAAGTGATTTTGACTGTATGTACCGTTGAGGGGTAAGTACGCGGTGATAGAGAAGTGACCTTTGACTCTATGTACTGCTGGGGGGGGGGGGGGGGAGGGGGGTGGAACGCCGTGATAGAGAAGTTACTTTGATTCTATGTACTGTTGGGGAGTAGGAAAGCGGTGATAAAAAGAAGTGACATTTGACTCTATGTACTGTCGAGAGGTAGGAACGCGGCGATAAGGTGAAGTGACTTTTGACTATATTTACTATTGTGAGGTAGGGACGCGGTGATAGAGAAGTGACTTTTGACTCCATGTACTGTTGAGGGGTTGGGACGTGGTGATAGAGAAGTGACGTTTGACTCTATGTTCTGCTGGGGAGTATGCACGCGGTGGTAAAGAGAAGTGACTTTTGACTCTATTTACTGTTGAGTGGTAGGGAGGCAGTGATAACGAGAAGCGATTTTGACTCTATGTACTTTTGGGAAGTCAGGACGCGGTGACAGGGACGTGACTTGTGACTCTATTTACTGTTAAAATGTAAGGACGCGGCGATCAAGAGAAATTTCTTTTGAACCTATTTACTGTTGAGAGGTAGGGACTCGGTGATATAGAAGTGACATTTGACTCTATGTACTGTTAGGTAGTAGGAACGCAGTGATAGTGAAGTGTCTTTTGACTCTATGTACTGTTGATAGGGACGTGGTGATACAGAGAAGTGACTTTTGTCTCCATTTACTGTTGAGAGGTAGGGACGCAGTTATAACGAGAAGAGACTTTTGACTCTATTTCCTGTTGGGGAGTAGGAACGCGGTGATAAAGAAGTGACTTTTGACTCTATGTACTGTTTAGAGGTATGGACGCGGTGATAGAGAAGTGACTTTTGACGCTATTTACTTTTGAGAGGTAGGGACGCCGTGATAGAGAAATGACCTTTGACTCTATGTACTGTTGGGAATAGGGATGCGGTGATAAAGAGAAGTGACTTGTGACTTTATGTACTGTTGGGGAGTAGGAACGCAGTGATAGAATAGTGACTTTTGACTCTATGTACTGTTGAGAGGTAGGGGCGCGGTGATAAAGAAAAGTGGCTTTTGACTCTATGTACTGTTGGGGAGTAGGACCGCGGTGATAGGGAAGTGACTTTTGACTCTATGTGATGTTGAGAAGTAGGGACGAGGTGATAGAGAAGTGATTTTTGACTCTATGTACTGTTGGGGTGTAGGAACGCGGTGATTGAGAAGTGACTTTGACTGTATGTACCGTTGAGGGGTAGGTACGCAGTGACAGAGAAGTGACTTTTGACTCTATGTACTGCTGGGGAGTAGGAACGCAGTGATAGAGAAGTTGCTTTGACTCTATGTACTGTTGGAGAGTAGGGACGCGTTGATAAAGAGAAGTAACTTTTGACTCTGTGTACTGTTGAGAGGTAGGAACGCGGTGATAAAGTGAAGTGACTTTTGACTATATTTACTGCTGGCGAGTAGGAACGCCGTGACAGAGAAGTGACTTTCACTCTATGTACTGTTGGAGAGTAGGAACACGGTGATAAAAAGAAGTGACTTTTGACTCTATGTACTGTTGAGAGGTAGGAACGCGGTGATAAAGTGAAGTGACTTTTGACAATATTTACTGTTGAGAGGTGGGTACACGGTGATAGAGAAGTGACTTTGACTCTATGTACTGTTGGAGCGTAGGAACGCGGTGATAAAAAGAAGCGACTTTTGACTCTATGTCTGTTGAGAGGTAGGGACGCCGTGATAGAGAAGTGACTTTGACTCTATGTACTGTTGGGGAGTAGGAACGCCGTGATAGAGAAGTGACTTTGACTCTATGTACTGTTGGAGCAAAGGAACGCGGTGATAAAAAGAAGCGACTTTTGACTCTATGTTCTGTTGGGGAGTAGGAAAGCAGTGATAGAAAAGTGACTTTTGACCCTATATACTGTTGAGAGATAGGGACGTCGTGATAACGAAAAGTGACTTTTGACTCTATGTACTGTTGGGGAGTAGGACCGCGGTAATAGAGAACTGACTTTTGACCCTACGTACTGTTGTGGAGTAGGAACGCGGTGATAGAGAAGTGATTTTGACTGTATGTACCGTTGAGGGGTAAGTACGCGGTGATAGAGAAGTGACCTTTGACTCTATGTACTGCTGGGGGGGGGGGGGAGGGGGGTGGAACGCCGTGATAGAGAAGTTACTTTGATTCTATGTACTGTTGGGGAGTAGGAAAGCGGTGATAAACAGAAGTGACATTTGACTCTATGTACTGTCGAGAGGTAGGAACGCGGCGATAAGGTGAAGTGACTTTTGACTATATTTACTATTGTGAGGTAGGGACGCGGTGATAGAGAAGTGACTTTTGACTCCATGTACTGTTGAGGGGTTGGGACGTGGTGATAGAGAAGTGACGTTTGACTCTATGTTCTGCTGGGGAGTATGCACGCGGTGGTAAAGAGAAGTGACTTTTGACTCTATTTACTGTTGAGTGGTAGGGAGGCAGTGATAACGAGAAGCGATTTTGACTCTATGTACTTTTGGGAAGTCAGGACGCGGTGACAGGGACGTGACTTGTGACTCTATTTACTGTTAAAATGTAAGGACGCGGCGATCAAGAGAAATTTCTTTTGAACCTATTTACTGTTGAGAGGTAGGGACTCGGTGATATAGAAGTGACATTTGACTCTATGTACTGTTAGGTAGTAGGAACGCAGTGATAGTGAAGTGTCTTTTGACTCTATGTACTGTTGATAGGGACGTGGTGATACAGAGAAGTGACTTTTGTCTCCATTTACTGTTGAGAGGTAGGGACGCAGTTATAACGAGAAGAGACTTTTGACTCTATTTCCTGTTGGGGAGTAGGAACGCGGTGATAAAGAAGTGACTTTTGACTCTATGTACTGTTTAGAGGTATGGACGCGGTGATAGAGAAGTGACTTTTGACGCTATTTACTTTTGAGAGGTAGGGACGCCGTGATAGAGAAATGACCTTTGACTCTATGTACTGTTGGGAATAGGGATGCGGTGATAAAGAGAAGTGACTTGTGACTTTATGTACTGTTGGGGAGTAGGAACGCAGTGATAGAAAAGTGACTTTTGACTCTATGTACTGTTGAGAGGTAGGGGCGCGGTGATAAAGAAAAGTGGCTTTTGACTCTATGTACTGTTGGGGAGTAGGACCGCGGTGATAGGGAAGTGACTTTTGACTCTATGTGATGTTGAGAAGTAGGGACGAGGTGATAGAGAAGTGATTTTTGACTCTATGTACTGTTGGGGTGTAGGAACGCGGTGATTGAGAAGTGACTTTGACTGTATGTACCGTTGAGGGGTAGGTACGCAGTGACAGAGAAGTGACTTTTGACTCTATGTACTGCTGGGGAGTAGGAACGCAGTGATAGAGAAGTTGCTTTGACTCTATGTACTGTTGGAGAGTAGGGACGCGTTGATAAAGAGAAGTAACTTTTGACTCTGTGTACTGTTGAGAGGTAGGAACGCGGTGATAAAGTGAAGTGACTTTTGACTATATTTACTGCTGGCGAGTAGGAACGCCGTGACAGAGAAGTGACTTTCACTCAATGTACTGTTGGAGAGTAGGAACACGGTGATAAAAAGAAGTGACTTTTGACTCTATGTACTGTTGAGAGGTAGGAACGCGGTGATAAAGTGAAGTGACTTTTGACAATATTTACTGTTGAGAGGTGGGTACACGGTGATAGAGAAGTGACTTTGACTCTATGTACTGTTGGAGCGTAGGAACGCGGTGATAAAAAGAAGCGACTTTTGACTCTATGTCTGTTGAGAGGTAGGGACGCCGTGATAGAGAAGTGACTTTGACTCTATGTACTGTTGGGGAGTAGGAACGCCGTGATAGAGAAGTGACTTTGACTCTATGTACTGTTGGAGCAAAGGAACGCGGTGATAAAAAGAAGCGACTTTTGACTCTATGTTCTGTTGGGGAGTAGGAAAGCAGTGATAGAAAAGTGACTTTTGACCCTATATACTGTTGAGAGATAGGGACGTCGTGATAACGAAAAGTGACTTTTGACTCTATGTACTGTTGGGGAGTAGGACCGCGGTAATAGAGAACTGACTTTTGACCCTACGTACTGTTGTGGAGTAGGAACGCGGTGATAGAGAAGTGATTTTGACTGTATGTACCGTTGAGGGGTAAGTACGCGGTGATAGAGAAGTGACCTTTGACTCTATGTACTGCTGGGGGGGGGGGAGGGGGGTGGAACGCCGTGATAGAGAAGTTACTTTGATTCTATGTACTGTTGGGGAGTAGGAAAGCGGTGATAAAAAGAAGTGACATTTGACTCTATGTACTGTCGAGAGGTAGGAACGCGGCGATAAGGTGAAGTGACTTTTGACTATATTTACTATTGTGAGGTAGGGACGCGGTGATAGAGAAGTGACTTTTGACTCCATGTACTGTTGAGGGGTTGGGACGTGGTGATAGAGAAGTGACGTTTGACTCTATGTTCTGCTGGGGAGTATGCACGCGGTGGTAAAGAGAAGTGACTTTTGACTCTATTTACTGTTGAGTGGTAGGGAGGCAGTGATAACGAGAAGCGATTTTGACTCTATGTACTTTTGGGAAGTCAGGACGCGGTGACAGGGACGTGACTTGTGACTCTATTTACTGTTAAAATGTAAGGACGCGGCGATCAAGAGAAATTTCTTTTGAACCTATTTACTGTTGAGAGGTAGGGACTCGGTGATATAGAAGTGACATTTGACTCTATGTACTGTTAGGTAGTAGGAACGCAGTGATAGTGAAGTGTCTTTTGACTCTATGTACTGTTGATAGGGACGTGGTGATACAGAGAAGTGACTTTTGTCTCCATTTACTGTTGAGAGGTAGGGACGCAGTTATAACGAGAAGAGACTTTTGACTCTATTTCCTGTTGGGGAGTAGGAACGCGGTGATAAAGAAGTGACTTTTGACTCTATGTACTGTTTAGAGGTATGGACGCGGTGATAGAGAAGTGACTTTTGACGCTATTTACTTTTGAGAGGTAGGGACGCCGTGATAGAGAAATGACCTTTGACTCTATGTACTGTTGGGAATAGGGATGCGGTGATAAAGAGAAGTGACTTGTGACTTTATGTACTGTTGGGGAGTAGGAACGCAGTGATAGAATAGTGACTTTTGACTCTATGTACTGTTGAGAGGTAGGGGCGCGGTGATAAAGAAAAGTGGCTTTTGACTCTGTGTACTGTTGGGGAGTAGGACCGCGGTGATAGGGAAGTGACTTTTGACTCTATGTGATGTTGAGAAGTAGGGACGAGGTGATAGAGAAGTGATTTTTGACTCTATGTACTGTTGGGGTGTAGGAACGCGGTGATTGAGAAGTGACTTTGACTGTATGTACCGTTGAGGGGTAGGTACGCAGTGACAGAGAAGTGACTTTTGACTCTATGTACTGCTGGGGAGTAGGAACGCAGTGATAGAGAAGTTGCTTTGACTCTATGTACTGTTGGAGAGTAGGGACGCGTTGATAAAGAGAAGTAACTTTTGACTCTGTGTACTGTTGAGAGGTAGGAACGCGGTGATAAAGTGAAGTGACTTTTGACTATATTTACTGCTGGCGAGTAGGAACGCCGTGACAGAGAAGTGACTTTCACTCTATGTACTGTTGGAGAGTAGGAACACGGTGATAAAAAGAAGTGACTTTTGACTCTATGTACTGTTGAGAGGTAGGAACGCGGTGATAAAGTGAAGTGACTTTTGACAATATTTACTGTTGAGAGGTGGGTACACGGTGATAGAGAAGTGACTTTGACTCTATGTACTGTTGGAGCGTAGGAACGCGGTGATAAAAAGAAGCGACTTTTGACTCTATGTCTGTTGAGAGGTAGGGACGCCGTGATAGAGAAGTGACTTTGACTCTATGTACTGTTGGGGAGTAGGAACGCCGTGATAGAGAAGTGACTTTGACTCTATGTACTGTTGGAGCAAAGGAACGCGGTGATAAAAAGAAGCGACTTTTGACTCTATGTTCTGTTGGGGAGTAGGAAAGCAGTGATAGAAAAGTGACTTTTGACCCTATATACTGTTGAGAGATAGGGACGTCGTGATAACGAAAAGTGACTTTTGACTCTATGTACTGTTGGGGAGTAGGACCGCGGTAATAGAGAACTGACTTTTGACCCTACGTACTGTTGTGGAGTAGGAACGCGGTGATAGAGAAGTGATTTTGACTGTATGTACCGTTGAGGGGTAAGTACGCGGTGATAGAGAAGTGACCTTTGACTCTATGTACTGCTGGGGGGGGGGGGGGGGAGGGGGGTGGAACGCCGTGATAGAGAAGTTACTTTGATTCTATGTACTGTTGGGGAGTAGGAAAGCGGTGATAAAAAGAAGTGACATTTGACTCTATGTACTGTCGAGAGGTAGGAACGCGGCGATAAGGTGAAGTGACTTTTGACTATATTTACTATTGTGAGGTAGGGACGCGGTGATAGAGAAGTGACTTTTGACTCCATGTACTGTTGAGGGGTTGGGACGTGGTGATAGAGAAGTGACGTTTGACTCTATGTTCTGCTGGGGAGTATGCACGCGGTGGTAAAGAGAAGTGACTTTTGACTCTATTTACTGTTGAGTGGTAGGGAGGCAGTGATAACGAGAAGCGATTTTGACTCTATGTACTTTTGGGAAGTCAGGACGCGGTGACAGGGACGTGACTTGTGACTCTATTTACTGTTAAAATGTAAGGACGCGGCGATCAAGAGAAATTTCTTTTGAACCTATTTACTGTTGAGAGGTAGGGACTCGGTGATATAGAAGTGACATTTGACTCTATGTACTGTTAGGTAGTAGGAACGCAGTGATAGTGAAGTGTCTTTTGACTCTATGTACTGTTGATAGGGACGTGGTGATACAGAGAAGTGACTTTTGTCTCCATTTACTGTTGAGAGGAAGGGACGCAGTTATAACGAGAAGAGACTTTTGACTCTATTTCCTGTTGGGGAGTAGGAACGCGGTGATAAAGAAGTGACTTTTGACTCTATGTACTGTTTAGAGGTATGGACGCGGTGATAGAGAAGTGACTTTTGACGCTATTTACTTTTGAGAGGTAGGGACGCCGTGATAGAGAAATGACCTTTGACTCTATGTACTGTTGGGAATAGGGATGCGGTGATAAAGAGAAGTGACTTGTGACTTTATGTACTGTTGGGGAGTAGGAACGCAGTGATAGAAAAGTGACTTTTGACTCTATGTACTGTTGAGAGGTAGGGGCGCGGTGATAAAGAAAAGTGGCTTTTGACTCTATGTACTGTTGGGGAGTAGGACCGCGGTGATAGGGAAGTGACTTTTGACTCTATGTGATGTTGAGAAGTAGGGACGAGGTGATAGAGAAGTGATTTTTGACTCTATGTACTGTTGGGGTGTAGGAACGCGGTGATTGAGAAGTGACTTTGACTGTATGTACCGTTGAGGGGTAGGTACGCAGTGACAGAGAAGTGACTTTTGACTCTATGTACTGCTGGGGAGTAGGAACGCAGTGATAGAGAAGTTGCTTTGACTCTATGTACTGTTGGAGAGTAGGGACGCGTTGATAAAGAGAAGTAACTTTTGACTCTGTGTACTGTTGAGAGGTAGGAACGCGGTGATAAAGTGAAGTGACTTTTGACTATATTTACTGCTGGCGAGTAGGAACGCCGTGACAGAGAAGTGACTTTCACTCTATGTACTGTTGGAGAGTAGGAACACGGTGATAAAAAGAAGTGACTTTTGACTCTATGTACTGTTGAGAGGTAGGAACGCGGTGATAAAGTGAAGTGACTTTTGACAATATTTACTGTTGAGAGGTGGGTACACGGTGATAGAGAAGTGACTTTGACTCTATGTACTGTTGGAGCGTAGGAACGCGGTGATAAAAAGAAGCGACTTTTGACTCTATGTCTGTTGAGAGGTAGGGACGCCGTGATAGAGAAGTGACTTTGACTCTATGTACTGTTGGGGAGTAGGAACGCGGTGATAAAAAGAAGCGACTTTTGACTCTATGTCTGTTGAGAGGTAGGGACGCCGTGATAGAGAAGTGACTTTGACTCTATGTACTGTTGGGGAGTAGGAACGCCGTGATAGAGAAGTGACTTTGACTCTATGTACTGTTGGAGCAAAGGAACGCGGTGATAAAAAGAAGCGACTTTTGACTCTATGTTCTGTTGGGGAGTAGGAAAGCAGTGATAGAAAAGTGACTTTTGACCCTATATACTGTTGAGAGATAGGGACGTCGTGATAACGAAAAGTGACTTTTGACTCTATGTACTGTTGGGGAGTAGGACCGCGGTAATAGAGAACTGACTTTTGACCCTACGTACTGTTGTGGAGTAGGAACGCGGTGTTAGAGAAGTGATTTTGACTGTATGTACCGTTGAGGGGTAAGTACGCGGTGATAGAGAAGTGACCTTTGACTCTATGTACTGCTGGGGGGGGGGGGGGAGGGGGGTGGAACGCCGTGATAGAGAAGTTACTTTGATTCTATGTACTGTTGGAGCAAAGGAACGCGGTGATAAAAAGAAGCGACTTTTGACTCTATGTTCTGTTGGGGAGTAGGAAAGCAGTGATAGAGAAGTGACTTTTGACAATATATTTACTGTTGAGAGGTAGGGAAACGTTGATAAAGAGAAGTGACTTTTGACTCTATTTACTTTTGATAGGTAGGGACGCGGTGATACAGTAGTGACTTTTGACTCTATGCACTGTTGGGGAGTAGCAACGCGGTGATAGAGAAGTGACTTTTGACTCTATGTACTGTTGAGATGTAGGGATGCGGGGATAGAGAAGTTACTTTTGACTCTATGTAGTGTTGGGGGGTAGGAACGCGGTGATAGAAAGGTGACTTTTGACTCTATCTACTGTTAGGGAGTAGTGACGCGTTGATAAAGATAAGTGACTTTTGACTTTATTTACTGTTAAGAGGTAGGGATGCGGTGATAGAGATGTTGCTTTTGACTCTGTGTACTGTTGGGGAGTAGGAAAGCGGTGATAGAGAAGTGACCTTTGACTCTATGCACTGCTGGGGTGTAGGACCGCGGTTATAGAGAAGTGACTTTTGACTCTATGTACTGTTGAGAGGTAGGAACGCGGTTATAGAGAAGTGACTTTTCACTCTATGTACTGTTGAGAGGTAGGAACGCGGTTATAGAGAAGTGACTTTTGACTCTATGTACTGTTGAGAGGTAGGAACGCGGTTATAGAGAAGTGACTTTTGGCTCTATGTACTGTTGAGAGGTAGGGACGCGGTGATAGGGAAGTGACTTTTGGCTCTATGTGCTGTTTAGAGGTAGGAACGCGGTTATAGAGAAGTGACTTTTGACTCTATGTACTGTTGAGAGGTAGGGATGCAGTGACAGAGAAGTGGCTTTTGACTCTATGTACTGTTGAGAGGTAGGGCCGCGGTGATGAGGAAGTGACCTTTGACTCTATGAACTGCTGTGGTGTAGGAACGCGGTTATAGAGAAGTGACTTTTGACTCTATGTACTGTTGAGAGGTAGGAACGCGGTTAGAGAGAAGTGACTTTTGACTCTATGTACTGTTGAGAGGTAGGGCCGCGGTGATAGGAAAGTGACTTTTGACTCTATGTACTGTTGAGAGGAAGGGACGTGGTGATAAAGAGAAGTGACTTTTGACTCTATGTACTGTTGAAAGGTAGGAACGCGGTGATAAAGTGACTTTTGACTCTATGTACTGTTGAGAGGTAGGGACGCTGTGATAGGGAAGTGACTTTTGACTCTATGTTCTGTTGAGGGGTAGGGACTTGGTGATAGGGAAGTGACTTTTGACTCCATGTACTGTTGAGAGGTAGGGACACGGTGATAGAGAAGTGACTTTTGACTCTATGTACTGTTAAGAGGTAGGGACGCGGTGATGGAGAAGTGACTTTTGACTCTATGTTCTGTTGAGAGGTAGGGACGCGGTGATAGAGAAGTGACTTTTGACTCTATGTACTGTTGAGAGGTAGGGACTCGATGATAGAGAAGTGACTTTTGACTCCATGTGCTGTTGAGAGATAGGGACGCGGTGATAGAGAAGTGACTTTTGACTCCATGTACTGTTGAGAGGTAGGGACGCGGTGATAGAGAAGTGACTTTTGACTCTATGTACTGTTGTGAGGTAGGGACGCGGTGATAGAGAAGTGACTTCTGACTCTATGTACTGTTGAGAGATAGGGACGCAGTGATAGAGAAGTTACTTTTGACTCTATGTACTGTTGAGAGATAGGGACGCGGTGATAGAGAAGTGACTTTTGACTCTATGTACTGTTGAGAGGTAGGGACGCGGTGATAGGGAAGTTACTTTTGACTCTATGTGCTGTTGAGAGGTAGGGACGCGGGGATAGAGAAGTGACTTTTGACTCTATGTACTGTTGAGAGGTAGGGACGCGGTGATAGAGACGTGACTTTTGACTCTATGTTCTGTTGAGGGGTAGGGACGTGGTGATAGGGAAGTGACTTTTGACTCCATGTACTGTTGAGAGGTAGGGACGCGGTGATAGAGAAGTGACTTTTGACTCTATGTACTGTTAAGAGGTAGGGACGCGGTGATGGAGAAGTGACTTTTGACTCTATGTTCTGTTGAGAGGTAGGGACGCGGTGATAGAGAAGTGACTTTTGACTCTATGTACTGTTAAGTGGTAGGGACGCGGTGATGGAGAAGTGACTTTTGACTCTATGTTCTGTTGAGAGGTAGGGACGCGGTGATAGAGAAGTGACTTTTGACTCTATGTACTGTTGAGAGGTAGGGACTCGATGATAGAGAAGTGACTTTTGACTCCATGTGCTGTTGAGAGATAGGGACGCGGTGATAGAGAATTGACTTTTGACTCCATGTACTGTTGAGAGGTAGGGACGCGGTGATAGAGAAGTGACTTTTGACTCTATGTACTGTTGAGAGGTAGGGACGCGGTGATAGAGAAGTGACTTTTGACTCTATGTACTGTTGAGAGGTAGGGACGCGGTGATAGGGAAGCGACTTTTGACTCTATGTACTGTTGAGAGGTAGGGACGCGGTGATAGAGAAGTGACTTTTGACTCTATGTACTGTTGAGAGGTAGGGACGCGGTGATGGAGATGAGACGTTTCACTCTATATTCTGCTGGGGAGTCGGGACGCGGTGATAAAGAGAAGAGACTTTTGACTCTATTTGCTGTTGAGTGGTAGGGGGGCGGTGATAACGAGAAGCGATTTTTTACTCTATTTACTGTTGGGGAGTCGGGACGCGGTGATAAAGAGAAGTGGCTTTTGACTCTATTTACTGTTGAGAGGTAGGGACGCGGTGACAGAGAAGTGGCTTTTGACTCTATTTACTGTTGGGGAGTAGGAACGCGGTGATAAAGAGAAGTGGCTTTTGACTTTATTTACTGTTAAGAGGTAGGGATGCGGTGATAGAGATGTTGCTTTTGACTCTGTGTACTGTTGGGGAGTAGGAAAGCGGTGATAGAGAAGTGACCTTTGACTCTATGCACTACTGGGGTGTAGGACCGCGGTTATAGAGAAGTGACTTTTGACTCTATGTACTGTTGAGAGGTAGGAACGCGGTTATAGAGAAGTGACTTTTCACTCTATGTACTGTTGAGAGGTAGGAACGCGGTTATAGAGAAGTGACTTTTGACTCTATGTACTGTTGAGAGGTAGGAACGCGGTTATAGAGAAGTGACTTTTGGCTCTATGTACTGTTGAGAGGTAGGGACGCGGTGATAGGGAAGTGACTTTTGGCTCTATGTGCTGTTTAGAGGTAGGAACGCGGTTATAGAGAAGTGACTTTTGACTCTATGTACTGTTGAGAGGTAGGGATGCGGTGATAGAGAAGTGACTTTTGACTCTATGTACTGTTGAGAGGTAGGGACGCGGTGATGGAGATGAGACGTTTCACTCTATATTCTGCTGGGGAGTCGGGACGCGGTGATAAAGAGAAGAGACTTTTGACTCTATTTGCTGTTGAGTGGTAGGGGGGCGGTGATAACGAGAAGCGATTTTTTACTCTATTTACTGTTGGGGAGTCGGGACGCGGTGATAAAGAGAAGTGGCTTTTGACTCTATTTACTGTTGAGAGGTAGGGACGCGGTGACAGAGAAGTGGCTTTTGACTCTATTTACTGTTGGGGAGTAGGGACGCGGTGATAAAGAGATGTGGCTTTTGACTCTATTTACTGTTGAGAGGTAGGAACGCGGTGATAGAAAGGTGACTTTTGACTCTATCTACTGTTAGGGAGTAGTGACGCGTTGATAAAGATAAGTGACTTTTGACTTTATTTACTGTTAAGAGGTAGGGATGCGGTGATAGAGATGTTGCTTTTGACTCTGTGTACTGTTGGGGAGTAGGAAAGCGGTGATAGAGAAGTGACCTTTGACTCTATGCACTGCTGGGGTGTAGGACCGCGGTTATAGAGAAGTGACTTTTGACTCTATGTACTGTTGAGAGGTAGGAACGCGGTTATAGAGAAGTGACTTTTGACTCTATGTACTGTTGAGAGGTAGGAACGCGGTTATAGAGAAGTGACTTTTGACTCTATGTACTGTTGAGAGGTAGGAACGCGGTTATAGAGAAGTGACTTTTGGCTCTATGTACTGTTGAGAGGTAGGGACGCGGTGATAGGGAAGTGACTTTTGGCTCTATGTGCTGTTTAGAGGTAGGAACGCGGTTATAGAGAAGTGACTTTTGACTCTATGTACTGTTGAGAGGTAGGGATGCGGTGACAGAGAAGTGGCTTTTGACTCTATGTACTGTTGAGAGGTAGGGACGCGGTGATGAGGAAGTGACCTTTGACTCTATGAACTGCTGTGGTGTAGGAACGCGGTTATAGAGAAGTGACTTTTGACTCTATGTACTGTTGAGAGGTAGGAACGCGGTTAGAGAGAAGTGACTTTTGACTCTATGTACTGTTGAGAGGTAGGGCCGCGGTGATAGGGAAGTGACTTTTGACTCTATGTACTGTTGAGAGGAAGGGACGTGGTGATAAAGAGAAGTGACTTTTGACTCTATGTACTGTTGAAAGGTAGGAACGCGGTGATAAAGTGACTTTTGACTCTATGTACTGTTGAGAGGTAGGGACGCTGTGATAGGGAAGTGACTTTTGACTCTATGTTCTGTTGAGGGGTAGGGACGTGGTGATAGGGAAGTGACTTTTGACTCCATGTACTGTTGAGAGGTAGGGACGCGGTGATAGAGAAGCGACTTTTGACTCTATGTACTGTTAAGAGGTAGGGACGCGGTGATGGAGAAGTGACTTTTGACTCTATGTTCTGTTGAGAGGTAGGGACGCGGTGATAGAGAAGTGACTTTTGACTCTATGTACTGTTGAGAGGTAGGAATGCGGTGATAGAGAAGTGACTTTTGACTCTATGTACTGTTGAGAGGTAGGGATGCGGTGATAGAGAAGTGACTTTTGACTCTATGTACTGTTGAGAGATAGGGACGCGGTGATAGAGAAGTGACTTTTGACTCTATGTACTGTTGAGAGGTAGGGATGCGGTGATAGAGAAGTGACTTTTGACTCTATGTACTGTTGAGAGGTAGGGACGCGGTGATAGAGAAGTGACGTTTGACTCTATGTACTGTTGAGAGGTAGGGACGCGGTGATAGAGAAGTGACTTTTGACTCTATGTACTGTTGAGAGGTAGGGACGCGGTGATAGAGAAGTGACATTTGACTCTATATACTGTTGAGAGGTAGGGACGCGGTGATAGAGAAGTGACTTTTGACTCTATTTACTGCTGAGAGGTAGAGACGCGGTGATAACGAGAAGAGACTTTTGACTATATTTGCTGTTGGGGAGTTGGAACGCGATGATATAGAAATTTAGCAGAACTAATTTGACTTTTTGAGAATACTGTAACAGAAGCTGTTTGACAAACAATTTAAGATTCCTTTTTAACCCAATGAAAATATCACTACTACAAATTCCCCGAACACACAAATGTAGCTTGTCCGCATTTGTACATATCTCATTAACAAAGCGTGAATACCAGTCTGAGGTGGTCCCACATTTGTACATATCTCATAACCATAGTCTAACTATACATATCTCATAAACATATTGTGACTATCAGGCCTAGCTGGTCCTGAATTTGTACATATTTCGTAAACATAGTGTGAGTATCAGTTCTCGCTGGTCTTTCATTTGTGCATATCTCATAAACACAGCACGAGTGTCTGTCCTATCTGGTCCCGCATTTGTACATATCTCATGAATAGAGCATGAGTATCCATCCTGGTTGATCCCGCATTTGTACATTATCTCATGAACATAATGTGAGTATCAGTCCTAGCCGGTCCCTCATTTATACATATCTCATAAACATAGTGTGACTATCAGGCCTCGCTGGTCCCGCATTTGTGCATTATCTCATGAACATAGCATGAGTGTCAATCCTAGCTGGTCCTTCATTTGTATATATCTCATGAACATAGTGTGACTACCAGGCCTCGCTGGTCCTGCATTTATACATATCTTATGAAGAAAGAATGAGTATCAGTCCTAGCTGGTCCGCCATTTGTACATATCTCACACACATAGCTTGAGTGTCACTCCTAGCTGGTCCCACATTTATACATATCTCATAAACATAGCGTGAATATCAGTCCTAGGCGGTCCTTCTTCTGTACATGTTTCATATACATAGTGTGAGTATCAGTCCTAGATGATCCTGCATTTGTACATATCTCATAAACACCGCATGGTTATCAGTCCTAGTTGGTCCCGCATTTGTACATATCACATGAACATAGCGTGAGTATCAGTCTTAGGGGGTCCTTCTTTTGTCCATGTCTCATAACCATAGCGTGAGTATTAGTCTTAACTTGTCCTACATTTGTACATATCTTATAAACGTAGCGTGAGTATTACTCCTAGCTGGTCCTACATTTGAACATCTCTTATAAACGTAACATGAGTATTAGTCCTAGCTGGTCCTACATTTGTACATATCTTATAAACCTAGCGTGAGTATTAGTCCTAGCTGGTCCTACATTTGTACATATCTCATAAACGTAGTGTGAGTATTAGTCCTAGCTGGTCCTACATTTGTACATATCTTATAAACCTAGCGTGAGTATTAGTCCTAGCTGGTCCTACATTTGTACATATCTTATAAACGTAGCGTGAGTATTAGTCCTAGGTGGTCCTACATTTGTACATATCTTATAAACGTAGTGTGAGTATTAGTCCTAGCTGGTCCTACATTTGTACATATCTTATAAACGTTCTGTAAGTATTAGTCCTAGGTGGTCCTACATTTGTACATATCTTATAAACGTAGCGTGAGTATTAGTCCTAGCTGGTCCTACATTTGTACATATCTTATAAACGTAGTGTGAGTATTAGTCCTAGCTGGTCCTACATTTGTACATATCTCATAAACGTAGTGTGAGTATTAGTCCTAGCTGGTCCTACATTTGTACATATCTTATAAACCTAGCGTGAGTATTAGTCCTAGCTGGTCCTACATTTGTACATATCTTATAAACGTAGCGTGAGTATTAGTCCTAGCTGGTCCTACATTTGAACATCTCTTATAAACGTAACATGAGTATTAGTCCTAGCTGGTCCTACATTTGTACATATCTTATAAACGTAGTGTGAGTATTAGTCCTAGCTGGTCCTACATTTGTACATATCTTATAAACGTAGTGTGAGTATTAGTCCTAGGTGGTCCTACATTTGTACATATCTTATAAACGTTCTGTAAGTATTAGTCCTAGGTGGTCCTACATTTGTACATATCTTATAAACGTAGCGTGAGTATTAGTCCTAGGTGGTCCTACATTTGTACATCTCTTATAAACGTAACATGAGTATTAGTCCTAGCTGGTCCTACATTTGTACATATCTTATAAACGTAGCGTGAGTATTAGTCCTGGGTGGTCCTACATTTGTACATATCTTATAAACGTAGAGTGAGTATTAGTCCTAGGTGGTCCTACATTTGTACATATCTTATAAACGTAGCGTGAGTATTAGTCCTAGGTGGTCCTACATTTGTACATATCTTATAAACGTAGCGTGAGTATTAGTCCTAGCTGGTCATACATTTGTACATATCTTATAAACGTAGAGTGAGTATTAGTCCTAGGTGGTCCTACATTTGTACATATCTTATAAACGTAGCGTGAGTATTAGTCCTAGGTGGTCCTACATTTGTACATATCTTATAAACGTAGCGTGAGTATTAGTCCTAGCTGGTCATACATTTGTACATATCTTATAAACCTAGCGTGAGTATTAGTCCTAGCTGGTCCTACATTTGTACATATCTTATAAACGTAGCGTGAGTATTAGTCCTAGGTGGTCATACATTTGTACATATCTTATAAACGTAGCGTGAGTATTAGTCCTAGCTGGTCCTACATTTGTACATATCTTATAAACGTAGCGTGAGTATTAGTCCTAGGTGGTCCTACATTTGTACATATCTTATAAACGTAGCGTGAGTATTAGTCCTAGGTGGTCCTACATTTGTACATATCTTATAAACGTAGTGTGAGTATTAGTCCTAGCTGGTCCTACATTTGTACATATCTTATAAACGTAGCGTGAGTATTAGTCCTAGGTGGTCCTACATTTGTACATATCTTATAAACGTAGTGTGAGTATTAGTCCTAGCTGGTCCTACATTTGTACATATCTTATAAACGTAGCGTGAGTATTAGTCCTAGGTGGTCCTACATTTGTACATATCTTATAAACGTAGTGTGAGTATTAGTCCTAGCTGGTCCTACATTTGTACATATCTTATAAACGTAGCGTGAGTATTAGTCCTAGGTGGTCCTACATTTGTACATATCTTATAAACGTAGTGTGAGTATTAGTCCTAGCTGGTCCTACATTTGTACATATCTTATAAACGTAGCGTGAGTATTAGTCCTAGGTGGTCCTACATTTGTACATATCTTATAAACCTAGCGTGAGTATTAGTCCTAGCTGGTCCTACATTTGTACATATCTTATAAACGTTCTGTAAGTATTAGTCCTAGGTGGTCCTACATTTGTACATATCTTATAAACGTAGCGTGAGTATTAGTCCTAGCTGGTCATACATTTGTACATATCTTATAAAACTAGCGTGAGTATTAGTCCTAGCTGGTCCTACATTTGTACATATCTTATAAACGTAGCGTGAGTATTAGTCCTAGGTGGTCCTACATTTGTACATATCTTATAAACGTTCTGTAAGTATTAGTCCTAGGTGGTCCTACATTTGTACATATCTTATAAACGTAGCGTGAGTATTAGTCCTAGGTGGTCCTACATTTGTACATATCTTATAAACGTAGTGTGAGTATTAGTCCTAGCTGGTCCTACATTTGTACATATCTTATAAACGTAGCGTGAGTATTAGTCCTAGGTGGTCCTACATTTGTACATATCTTATAAACGTAGAGTGAGTATTAGTCCTAGGTGGTCCTACATTTGTACATATCTTATAAACGTTCTGTAAGTATTAGTCCTAGGTGGTCCTACATTTGTACATATCTTATAAACGTAGTGTGAGTATTAGTCCTAGCTGGTCCTACATTTGTACATATCTTATAAACGTAGCGTGAGTATTAGTCCTAGCTGGTCCTACATTTGTACATATCTTATAAACGTAGCGTGAGTATTAGTCCTAGCTGGTCATACATTTGTACATATCTTATAAACCTAGCGTGAGTATTAGTCCTAGCTGGTCCTACATTTGTACATATCTTATAAACGTAGCGTGAGTATTAGTCCTAGGTGGTCCTACATTTGTACATATCTTATAAACGTAGTGTGAGTATTAGTCCTAGCTGGTCCTACATTTGTACATATCTTATAAACGTAGCGTGAGTATTAGTCCTAGGTGGTCCTACATTTGTACATATCTTATAAACGTAGCGTGAGTATTAGTCCTAGCTGGTCCTACATTTGTACATATCTTATAAACGTAGCGTGAGTATTAGTCCTAGGTGGTCCTACATTTGTACATATCTTATAAACGTAGCGTGAGTATTAGTCCTAGGTGGTCCTACATTTGTACATATCTTATAAACGTTCTGTAAGTATTAGTCCTAGGTGGTCCTACATTTGTACATATCTTATAAACGTAGCGTGAGTATTAGTCCTAGGTGGTCCTACATTTGTACATATCTTATAAACGTAGAGTGAGTATTAGTCCTAGGTGGTCCTACATTTGTACATATCTTATAAACGTAGCGTGAGTATTAGTCCTAGGTGGTCCTACATTTGAACATCTCTTATAAACGTAGTGTGAGTATTAGTTCTAACTGGTCCTACATTTGTACATATCTTATAAACCTAGCGTGAGTATTAGTCCTAGCTGGTCCTACATTTTAACATATCTTATAAACGTTCTGTGAGTATTAGTCTTAGCTGGTCCTACATTTGAACATATCTTATAAACGTAGCGTGAGTATTAGTCCTAGGTGGTCCTACATTTGAACATATCTTATAAACGTAGCGTGAGTATTAGTCCTAGCTGGTCCTTCATTTGTACCTATCTTATAAACGTAGCATGAGTATTAGTCCTATGGGTAATCTAATATCAGACTACCAACCATGATGGAGAAGGATTCGTTTGTTTCAGCGTCTAAATTCATTCAAGTGCAAAGAAACGTTAGAACCTCACAAGGAATATTACAATGGTAATCAATGCGTTGTCGTCGAAATGTCTAAATCTTATACTTACGTGAATTTAAAAATAACGATAGAAGATAGAGAGTACCTTTCGTTGTACATGTATGTGCCGATTTGGAATATAAAAATGAGTTCGTGTCTGCCCCATAAAAGTCATTTCAGAAAATATCAAAAGCATGTCCCCCTCAAGATATTGTTTCTACATAAAATGTTCTTTCATGGTCGGCAATGTTTGGGTCCACTCATGTCTACGAAATGCCTAGACAATTCCTACATGTCTCCGAAGTTCGTGGAAAACATAGAATCTCAAATAGAAAAGTTTTACAAGCTATTCAAAACTCCCGAGACAATAATCATCACGCAAGAGCAAGATAATGAATTTCCGAAGGCTACTGAATGTCACATGTGTAGACAATTCGTCGCCTGAGTTCCAATGTGTTCTATGTGCCCACTGGCACATAGAACACGTTGGAACTCAGGGGACGAGTTGTTCTCCGAACATAGAAAACCCGTACAGGAAAAAGTGAGAGATCATGATCATTTCCAAATGCCGCACACATGAGTTGTAAACTAAATTATCATGATGCTAAATTCTTACCAGTAATATTTCTCAATGTGTCGGGTTATGAGGAAACTTGTCGTTACTGAGGGGAATATCTGATGCATCATGAACAGTGAAAAATAATAAATACATTTCTTTCGCGAAATGGATGGTTGTGGATGAGATCAAAACATAGTGGAGCACACGCTGAAAAAATATAAATCAGCTTGAGGTACGTTTCAGAGACAGACAGTTTTAAATTTATGTCTGCCAGTCTTGAAAAACTAGCCGGCAATTTCAGAAAGATAAATTTAAAACCATCATCAAACATTTCAGAAATGAGCAGCAATTAGATTGCGAATTGAGAAAAGAAGTATCTCCATACACTTACATAAACGCTTGGGAAAGATTCGATGAGTCTTCATTACCTTATAGAGAAGACATTTATTCGAGACTCTATGACGATCACATTTCCGACATAGATTATAAAGCATGCTCAAAAAGTGTGGACATGATTTACATCTGAAAACGGACGTGATATCTGAAAACGGACGTGCTTCTCTCAGCCGACGTGTTCGAACAAATTTCGAAAGCTCTGTTGTATACAAAACGATCTAGATGCTGTTTGGTATTACATGGCTCCCAGACTGGTTTGAGATGATCTGTTGAAACTGATTGAAATTATTATCCGACGTGAATATGTTGCTCATGTTCGAAAAAGGTCTAGAGACAGAGTGTCGACGATATTTCATATATACGTGAAAGCGGATAATTGTAACAATGAAGAATTTGATTCAAATGAATTGAGTATATACATAACATATTTAGATGCTTATAATTTATACGGTTGGGCTATGAGCGGACATGTCAAAGTATCGCCGGTGCCAACATAACCGGTACCGGGAAGGGGCAGAGCCTGTCCGGCCTAAACCGTTACCGGTACCGGGACAAATCAACAATTGGATGACATATCACAATCAGATGGGAGAAATTCGCACTTAAACTGCCCCACTCCCGAAGATCGCACGACAAACATGGCATCGTGCCAATTATTCTGCGGCGACATCAAAGTAATCATCAAGCACGATAATCGTGCTTTATAATTACTTTGATGTCACCACAGAATAATTTCTCTGAAGTAGCCGATGGCGGCGCTTTCGTTGTCTTTAATGCGACGTTTGAAAAGTCAAAATGGTCGGCCTTATCGAGGTCGTGGGGCAGACAGAACATGCACCTGTAGAGTGTTTTGACATGTTAATTCGAAAATAATTTAAAAGTACGCCATGCCAGTGTGCCATACACGATTATCAGTATGTTTACCCTCATTCAATTAGGAATTTTCCGATAAATAATTTTGTTTCGGTACCGGTGGGACAAAAGCTTCAGTACCGGTACCGGTTGGAGCATGAGGGAACCACCAGTACCGGTTCAAGTACCAGTTGACATCCTGGCTATGAGTCATCTGTTGCCAAGAAGAAATTTCAAATGGGTCACGAAACGAGAAGAGATGGAAAGGTGGAGACACTATCAGAAGTAAATCTAGGTTACCCAGAGGAATTACATGACGAGCACAATGATTATCCGTCAGCAAACGAACGGTTAGAAATGAATGGAGTAGATAAACTCATTCCAAATATCTATACAATAAATATAAATACGTGGTAAACCCTAAAAAATAAACATAGGTTACAGTATGAGACTAATAAATAATAAATAATAATAAATATAGTTCAAAGCCGAAAATCCTCATAGAGCTCTTGGGCTCAACGCACAAAAAAAAACTTTATATATATATATATCACTCTGCATTTCCTATTTACTGACTGTCTCCAAGCGGATGTATCACAATCAGCGCTCTTCATCGTAAGTTATACACCCGCTGGAACAAATGTGATTTGAGAGCTGATCGAAAAGATGGGAGACTCTGGGATGCTTTCAGCCCACTCGGAAGCAGGTTCAAAAGGAATGGAGCCGCCTCTAAAAAGGTCCGATCGCCAGCTGTTGCGAGGTCACCTGGTACATGGACAAGATTGTGTGACGTTTTCGAACGTAGTGATCTACCGGGTTCGTAACGTGAAACCAAAGTGGACAGATACGGTAGGGCTTCGCCATTTAAGCATTTCCAAGTTAATATGAGAATTTTGAATTCAATGCGTTCCCTTGGAGGCAGCCAGTGCAGATTTTTAAGAATAGGTGTAATGTGGCAGGAACGTTTGCTCATAGTAATTACACGTGCTAAATATTTTTTATTGTGGCAATTTTGTCAATGATGCCCTGTTTACAACCAAATAAGAGAGAGTTGCAATAGTCTATGCGACTTGTAATGAAGGCATGGGCAAGTTGTTTAGCTGCTGAGACTAGTCAATACATACCATGTCATCCGATTCGATGATGACGTTTGGATAAAAAAGTACATAGATCACAATACTCGCTTGAGAATGTTTGCGGAAGTCGATTTCAAAAGAGATTTTATCAAACTCATAAACAGTTGTGTGTACGGAAAATCGATGAAAAACATTCGGAACAGGAGCAACATTCGTCCCCTCACCTCGGAATCGAAGGCTAGAAAAACCTAATTATCAACATAAAAAGGTACTGCCTTTTCACATGAAAAAGGCGCGTGCGACGCTTGTCTTATGTAGGGTCGTTCATTTTAGATGTCAGCAAGGGCTTGGTGTATCGATTTCATTACAAATTCGTCAAGAAAAATATGACAGCTCGAAAGTCCAGCTCTTGTTCAACAACACGGATAGTTTAGCTTACTAGCTTACGTGATAGAGACGTCAGATTTTTACGAGGACATATCTCCAGACGTGTTGGAATGGTTCGGCACGAGTAATTATCCCCTCTATCATAAATCGAAAATTCTTTCTGGAGAGAATAAACAAGTGCCTGGGAAATTCATAGACGAGACAGGAGGAAGACGAAAACATAGAATTGGCGGCTTTGAAATTGAAACTGTATACTTCCGTCACAACGGATTGAGAAGCCATAAAAAATATAAAGGTGTCAAAAGAGGTGTCGTTGAAAAAGACATCACTTTTGATGAGAATAAATAGTGTCTGTTTGAACGTTGACCGCTTCACGCACAAATCAATGCGCATGATTCAACGCAAAATGATATCAAAACAGAGAAATATTACTACGCCATTCCAACGAGTTATGTAAAACACCCACCGATTCAAACACACATCGCGTTCTGTGTTTATTACACAACCCATGTATTAAAATGCATTTAAATAAACAAATTTTAATTCCGATAATTAAACCCAAAGGTGAAGAGTTTGTTTTGACCGAAGCTGTACTGATCATATGGATCGATAAAAAATCAAAACAACCTTTTCGGAACCAGAGTTTGTTGAAATTCCTATCGCTGTTCACTAACAGTAATAGCCAACAAATGGTTAGACGTGAATGGGCTGGTGCCCATTCACGCCTAACCATTTGGTGGCTATTACTGTTAGTAAAAATATAAGTACAAATATGTGCAGATTTGCAAAACAGCTGGGGGAAACATTTATAAAAGAAGTTCGAAGCATGTCAAGGTGTACGAAGATTTACCGAAATAAAGTTGACCAATTTAGAAATAATGGGATCCACAAAACGAGACGTCAACGGGACTGGGTTAGTGTTCTGGTTGGAAATGATTGGGTTTTTTAAAAATATTATTTGATTTTTGGCTATTTTTTTGTGAACCGACTTTATTTTGCTTTGGACCTTTTCATTTTCACACTATGAGACAGACGGTCGATGATTGTATAACGAAATTTGGAAAATTTTCGAAGCGTAACTAAACGGTGCGGTAAAAAAGTTCCGGCTTGTATATCACCCGTTGAATACAGAATCATTTATATCATAGCGGCGATTCCGTTGAATACAAGGGTTTAAAGTTTAATGGATGTGTAATAAAACAAAAGAATAACATGAGAGGATGGAATATGCAAGTTACCCTTCGGAAATTACTCACAAAATTGAGAAGCAATTCCTCAAAATCAAGAGGATTTACACGAGTAAGAATTTTTCAAATTGATAAGGATATAGAAAACGCCCATGAAGATAACAGTAAACAATAACAACAAAAAAAGAATAAAAAATTTTAAAAAAGCAAAAAAGAAGAAAAAAAAAAAAATTTTATTTGTATTATAGAAAAAAACATTAGAAAGAACTATGAACATATCGGTGCATTGTGTTATTTTACCAAACGAAAACTTATCCAATGAAGATTTGTCAGAAGCAGTCAAAACTTTATTAAAGTCTTTTTCGAGATGCTTTATCAAGCGACAAATGAGAAAACGAATGCGAAATTTTAAATCTGGATGATTTTTTAGGTGACGGCACTCACAGGGTGGCTTAGCTCAAGACAAGTAATGAAAATTATTATTTCCATAGTTACAGGATTGCATCACCTAACGACCTGACAAATTGAGGAAGTATTTGAAATTGATTGTCTATTACAATACGGATCGAGTACAGCCTCGACGTCAAGTGTTTAAGAGGTTTTTTTTAAAACTTGTTTTGTGTACGTCCTCAAGAGATGGTCTTCGGGACATGAGAGAGAGAGAGAGAGACAGAGAGAGACAGAAAGACAGAGACAGAGAGAAAGGGAGAGAGAGAGACAGACAGACAGACGGGCGGACGGACGGACGGACGGACGGACGGACGGACGGACGACGGACGGACGGACGGACGGACGGACGGACGGACGGACGGACGGACGGACGGACGGAGGCAAACTGACAGACAGACAGACAGGGACGCACGGACGGAGAACGGAAGGACGGACGGACGGACCGGTAGAACGGACCGACAGACGGACAGACGGAGAGACAAACAGACAAAGATTTTTTTTTTACATGCAAGCGCAAAGCATGTGCCTCGACAAATGGGGTTGTCAACCACAACAGGATATCTACCAACCGTTTTTTCAATTTTTTATTGTTTTAAAATTGAATGAAGTTTTAAAAAATGTATTACGTGGGACACACGCTTCGCGCGAGTACGTATTATACTACTCAGAGTTTGCTGAGCACCAAATATTTGACACATCATTGTGAAATTTGCTTGTGACATATTTGCGATATGTTGGGTGGATATGATTGAGGAATGTATTGAGATGGCCCCCAGTGTTTTAACTCTCTTGACAGGCAGTCTTTTCGTGACAGTCATGGAAAGCATGTACCCCTTGATTTTCATGATGTTTTCGTGTACTGTCTACATGCACATGACACGTGTAGGGTATTCAATATTTCAACACAAACCCATTGTGATTTAATGATTGAATATGGCAAATGCAAATGTAAGAAGACATTTGTCTGAAGCAGAAAAGTGACGGGCTGTAGGGATGGTGGAGCACCCCACGCATTAATTACTCGGTCCTATTTCTAGGATTTTGACAGCGCAGAATCAATGTAGCCTTTATTGACCGTCGTCGATTCTCAATCTCCACCCTCAACTTTCCATAGATTGACTCAAGTGGGAATCCATTTCTTTTTCGTAGGAATTTCTTCACTTTTTCCAAATTTTTCAACTTCTATTTTCTATGTTTTTAATTTTTTTATTTTGATTATTTTATTTTTTCCTCCTTTCCTATATATACTACTCAAAGTTTGCTAAGCACCAAGTACATCCAACTATCTGTTTTATGTTTTAGTTGAAATATTATAATGAAAAGTGTATATATTTTTTATTTAATTATATCTTTAATGATCTAAGTACAGAAATTAAGATTTTATTTGTGTTTAACATTACTTTTTAGCACTTGAATACGACAACTATGAAAAATGGATATTATTGGTAAAAGAGGAAATTTTTCAATTTGCCAACAAGTTCACGGAGCGAACTGGTATGGGTTCAATATCGAGTATGAGACCCATTACTGTTAATTACAGCTTGACAACGCCTTCTCATGCTCCCAATCAGGTTCCTGGTGGTCCTTTGTGGGATGTTCTGTTCTTGGACCATCATGGCACCAAGCTCCTGGACACTTCTTGGCTTGACTGGATGGGCTGAAATATTGCAAGCTGCAACTCATTCCAGACATGTTCGATTAGATTGGGGTCAGGGGATCTTGCTAGCCACTCCATACGCCCAATCCCCTCCCTCTGTCGGTACTCCCCGAAAGCATGGGCAACATGAGGACGCGCATTATCGTCCATCAGAATGAATCTATCACCCACTGCACCTGCATACAATCTGACGTGGACATCCAGGATCTCATCACTATACCACTGTGTAGTCAATGTACCGCGTTCAAGGACACAGAGCTATGTACGTCCAACCCTGCTGATGCCGCCCCAGACCATGATTGACCCGCCGCCATAGCGGTCATGCTCAGCAATGTCGGCTGCATGGAATCGCTCCCCTGGTCTTCTCCATACCTTATAACGCTTTTCTGTGTGGTCTGGGCAGTACCGTGACTCATCTGCAAAAAGGACAGGTCGCCAATCTTCTCTGGTCCATCCAACGTGGTCCATGGCTCATTCATATCGTGCCTGGCGGTGGTTCTGGGACAGCGGAATGCGAATACATGGTCTTATCGATCGGAGACCACCTTCGTGCAACCTTGCCCGGATAGTCTGCGTCGAAACATTTAGCCCAGATGCATTCTAAAGGTCACTGTGAAGCTGGGTTGCTATGGCAAAACGGTTCTTACGGGCCTGAATGATCAAAAACCGGTCTTCAGCTGCAGATGTTTTCCTGTTTCTGCCACCACCATGCCGTCTTACTGGTGTGCTATGTGAAATTTTTCCCAGACTCTGGTGATCACGGTATGGTACACAACAAGGGCTTCACCAACCTGACGATGGGTAGACCCTTGTTCCATCATCCCTACAGCCCGCCACATTTCTGCTTCAGACAAATTTCTTCTTACATTTGCATTTGCCATATTCAATCATTAAATCACAAGGGTTTGTGTTGAAATGAAGACTGAATACCCTACCCATGTCATGTACATGTAGACAGTACACGAAAACATCATGAAAATCAAGGGGTACATGCTTTCCATGACTGTCACGAAAAGTCTGCCTGTCAAGAGAGCTAATGTAAACACTGGGGGCCATCTCAATACATTCCTCAATCACGTCCACCAAAAATATCGCAAATATGTCAAGCAAATTTCACAATGATGTGTCAAATATTTGGTGCTTAGCAAGGTTTGAGTAGTATACATGTATTTTACCACACAGAAAAGTGGGCGAGACAAAATTTTGAAAGTGACCCACTTTCAAATTTTCTGGCCGTCCACTTTTTAGACCTAAGGCTAAAAAATCAGGCAGCGCCCATATATTTTGAGAGATGGTTATTTTAATACCTAAAGCAGAAGCAAAGTATCACATTATCAGCTAGGAACCTTTGAAACTCAAGTTAAAACTCACTGGAGGTTCGAAAGATTTTCCAAACATTTTATGGTCACGGTTTTTTTATGGCAGAGGTATTGATGATCACAATTTAGCCCTTCTAATGCATTCCAAAAAATCATATGTACTTTAAATGCCCCAAAAGTGGACGAGACTGAAACGTTTGAAAGGGGGCCGAGGCAAAATATCGAAAGCAGATCACACTTGCATATCAGACATATTGACCTGGGACAAATACACTGAATTTCAGTCATTCTGCAAATAATTTGGATGGTTTTTGACTAGTTTGTAGGAGGACTTCGTGTCCTTGTTCTTTATATTAAAGTCTTTCTGTGGCCCACTAGGCACTGGTTTGTGGGAGACACTTGTGTAATCTAATGTCTTTCCCTGGTCTAGTAAGCACTGATTTGTAAAAGACATTCAGGTCCTCGTTCTCTGTATCAACATCTATACATGGCTAAGTAAGCACTTGTTTGTGAGAGCAATTAGTGTCCCAGTAAGCACTGATTTGAAGGAGGAATCAGTGTCTCTGTAAGCACTAATTTATATGAGGAATTCCTGTGCCAGTAAGAAATGTGTTGTAGAAGAATTCAGTATCCCTGTAAGCTCTGGCTTGAAGGAGAACTTCCAGCACTATGACGTCTCTTTTTTGCTCAGTAGGCAAGGGTTTTGTGGGAGTAATTTGTGTCCCAATAAGCACTGTTTTGGGACGAAATACGTGTGCTCTAATGTCTTTTCTTGGCCAAATATGCAGTGGTTTGTGGGAATAATTATTGTCCCAGTAAGCACCGGTTTATGGGAGGAATGTGTACACTCTAACGTTTTCCTTGGCACTCTGAGCACTGTTTTGTGGGTGGAAGGATTCTCGTGTACTCTAACATCTTTCCATGGTCATGTACGCATTGGTTAGTGGGAGAAATTAGTGTACTCTAACGTCTTTCCTAAACCCAGTAAACACTGGTTTGTGGGAAGAATTTGGGTCCTCGCCAACTACAAAAGGGATCTTATAGTCTGACAGGAGTCCGGCTTTCTCCTCACAGGAAACAACACTTTTAATCTCCATCCGATAGGATGGTACACAGCGACATCTCGACAAAAATTCCCGTCTCAGGATGGATTCCGTTACCCCCGGGCATGCGAGATCTCCACAAGTGTGCGCTCGATTGCCTCGTATGCAGCATGCAGTAACATTGTACTAAAAAAATGCACACTTGGCAGAAAGTGTGCAATTGAAATTCCATCGACAGAATCCAAATAGAGCTTCTAGTTAATTTTTAAATTACGCTCATGATTTAGATTTCAAAAATCGATCAGAATTTTGCCTTTCGGGGTTTCTTTCAATCAAGTCATGACGTTGTTTTGTTGATAGAGTTTCACTTTCCACTGAAAAGACGTTTTTGTGTTGGTCGCACTGCGACCAGAAATCACAATAAAATTACATTTCCACATCAGCCAAAACTCTATAACGCAATCCTTGTGAAAACAAATGTACAATTTCGGAAAAGTTAAGGGTTTTATTTTTTGAACAAACAACAGTTTTGTTTGCGGTTAAGTAAGGATAGATCGATAATGCATTATACGGATGCAGTCACACGATCGATGATATGAGGCACCGCTTTGGATGAAATCTTCAAACCGCGTGACTAGTAAAAGAAAGCCTAGATGAGCCCCATCGTCTGTACCTAGGCTTTTGTACTTAGGAACTGACGGCAATGTTGGTGTCACGTGGTTGTCATTGTAGCCTATATGAGCGGCCATGTTGTGATGTCCGTGCTTCAGAAAGACATTTCATAAAGTGTGATGTTAGGTTTTCAGTGTTACCTCTTTTTCTACTTGTTTTCCTTCCAGCACTTCTTTTTCGCAAATTTACGTTTTTTATCTTTTCTCCCTCCTGTTGTTTCTTTTTTAATTTTTCAAGGATATTTTCATCTCCTTGTTATCTCCATGTCATCAATGAAGGATAGACCTGGAGGGTGCACCTCTCGTTCTATCTTTCCGCGCCGGCACTCGTGTCATTGTGACGTTCTATGTTTTCAAATATATCCCATTGCTGATATCCTCGGAGTGTTAGAACAGGACCGAGAAAATGTTATAGAGACTACGGCTGATATCCTCTGAGTAGTGACAGAACAGGACCGAGGAAATGTTACAGGGACTACTGTTGATATCCTCGGAGTAGTGAGAGAACAGGACCGAGGGAATGTTATAGAGACTATTGCTGATATCCTCGGAGTAGTGAGAGAACAGAACCGAGGGAATGTTACGGGGACTATTGCTGATATCCTCGGAGTAATGAGAGAACAGGACCGGGTAATGTTACAGGAACTATTGCTGATATCCTCGGAATAGTGAGAGAACAGGACCCAGGGAATGTTACGGGGACTATTGCTGATATCCTTGGAGTAGTGCGAGAACAGGACCGAAGGAATGTTACAGGGACTACGGCTGATATCCTCGGAGTAGTGAGAGAACAGGACCGAGGGAATGTTACAGGGACTATTGCTGATATCCTCGGAGTAGTGAGAGAACAGGACCGAGGGAATGTTACAGGTGACTATTGCTGATATCCTCGGAGTAGTGAGAGAACAGGACCGAGGGAATGTTACAGGGGCTATTGCTGATATCATCGGAGTAGTGAGAGAACAGGACTGGGGAATGTTACAGGTGACTATTACTGATATCCTCGGAGTAGTGAGAGAACAGGACCGAGGGAATGTTACGGGGACAATTGCTGATATCCTCGGAATAGTGAGAGAACATGACCCAGGGAATTTTACGGGGACAATTGCTGATATCCTCGGAGTAGTGAGAGAACAGGACCGAGGGAATGTTATAGGGACTATTGCTGATATCCACGGAGTAGTGAGAGAACAGGACTGAGGGAATGTTACAGGTGACTATTGCTGATATCCTCGGAGTAGTGAGAGAACAGGACCGAGGGAATGTTACGGGGACAATTGCTGATATCCTTGGAATAGTGAGAGAACAGGACTGAGGGAATGTTACAGGTGACTATTGCTGATATCCTCGGAGTAGTGAGAGAACAGGACCCAGGGAATGTTACGGGGACTATTGCTGATATCCTCGGAGTAGTGCGAGAACAGGACAGAGGGAATGTTACAGGGACTACGGCTGATATCCTCGGAGTAGTGAGAGAACATGGCCGAGGTAATGTTACAGTGACTTTTGCTGATATCCTCAGATTAGTGAGAGAACAGGATCGAGGGAATGTTATAGGGACTATTGCTGATATCCTCGGAATAGTGAGGGAACAGGACCGAGGTAATGTTATAGGGACTATTGCTGATATCCTCGGAGTAGTGAGAGAAAAGGACCGAGGGAATGTTACGGGGACTATTGCTGATATCCTCGGAGTAGTGAGAGAACAAGACCGAGGCAATGTTACATGGACTATTGCTGATATCCTCGGAGTAGTGACAGAACAAGACCGAGGGAATGTTACATGGACTGTTGCTGATATCCTCGGAGTAGTGAGAGAACAGGACCGAGGGAATGTTATAGAGACTACGGCTGATCTCCTCGGAGTAGTGAGAGAACAGGACCCAGGGAATGTTATAGGGACTATTGCTGATATCCTCGGAGTAGTGAGAGAACAGGACCGAGGGAATGTTATAGAGACTACGGCTGATATCCTCGGAGTAGTGAGAGAACAGGACGCAGGGAATGTTATAAGGACTATTGCTGATATCCTCGGAATAGTGAGAGAACAGGACCGGGGGAATGTTACAGGGACTATTGCTGATATCCTCGGAATAGTGAGAGAACAGGACCGAGGGAATGTTACATGGACTATTGCTGATATCCTCGGAGTAGTGAGAGAACAGGACTGAGGGAATGTTACAGGGACTATTGCTGATATCCTCTGAGTAGTGAGAGAACAGGACCGAGGGAATGTTATAGAGACTACGGCTGATATCCTCGGAGTAGTGAGAGAACAGGACCGAGGGAATGTTACAGGTGACTATTGCTGATATCCTCGGAGTAGTGAGAGAACAGGACCGAGGGAATGTTACAGGGACTACGGCTGATATCCTCGGAGTAGTGAGAGAACAGGACCGAGGGAATGTTACGGGGACTATTGCTGATATCCTCGGAGTAGTGAGAGAACAGGACCAAGGGAATGTTA
Source organism: Pictodentalium vernedei (assembly GCA_031216915.1). Lineage (NCBI taxonomy): Eukaryota > Metazoa > Mollusca > Scaphopoda > Dentaliida > Dentaliidae > Pictodentalium > Pictodentalium vernedei. The sequence goes on along the minus strand of CM062290.1, from coordinate 18,413,675 downwards.
TAGGGAATATTGCTGATATCCTCGGAGTAGTGCGAGAACAGGACCGAGGGAATGTTATAGAGACTACGGCAGATATCCTCGGAGTTGTGAGAGAACAGGACCGAGGGAATGTTACAGGGACTATTGCTGATAATCTCGGAGTAGTGAGAGAACAGGACCGAGGGAATGTTACAGGGACTATTGCTGATATCCTCGGAATAGTGAGAGAACAGGACCGGGGGAATGTTACAGGGACTATTGCTGATATCCTCGGAGTAGTGAGAGAACAGGACTGAGGGAATGTTATAGGGGCTATTGCTGATATCCTCGGAGTAGTGAGAGAACAGGACCGGGGGAATGTTACAGGGACTATTGCTGATATCCTCGGAGTAGTGAGAGAACAGGACCGAGGGAATGTTACAGGTGACTATTGCTGATGTCCTCGGAGTAGTGAGAGAACAGGACCGAGGGCATGTTACGGGGACAATTGCTGATATCCTCGGAACAGTGAGAGAACAGGACCCAGGGAATGTTACGGGGACAATTGCTGATATCCTCGGAGTAGTGAGAGAACAGGACCGAGGGAATGTTACAGGTGACTATTGCTGATATCCTCGGAGTAGTGAGAGAACAGGACTGAGGGAATGTTACAGGGACTATTGCTGATATCCTCGGAGTAGTGAGAGAACAGGACCAAGGGAATGTTATAGAGACTACGGCTGATATCCTCGGAGCGCGAGAACAGGACCCGGTAATGTTACAGAGACTACTTGTAAAATATAAAAAGCCAACCTGTATGCAACATTTTGTTTGCATTCATTAATTTCAACTCAACAGACGAAGTTCATCCAATTTTGGTATGCTGTAGAATGTCCACATTAATTGGGGGACACAGATTTTATGTTTTTCGGCATATCGTCATTTTGACGTCTTTACATTAATTTAAAATTTGACCCTTTTTGATATTTTTTGCAAATTGTAACCTAAAAACGAAACATTTCAAACACGCATTGGTACTGACTTAACCAACAGCTATATAACCTCACTCACTATTTGCTGCATAAATTCTCAAGGAAATAGTAATCGTTTTGCTGTTAATGACGTCATCATTTTAATGTTTTGGCGTAAAACGTGTTTTTAAACGTTTATAGAATAGATCTTAACTTCTGAAATTTTGGAAATATAATTTTGCGAAGAACATTATAACAAAGCCAAAACGTTTCAGCCGATGGCAAAAAAGTTCAACTGGTGGAGACTTTTTTAACTATTCACCACCTCAACAACGTAAAAATCAGAGTTTGTACGATTTGAACGACATTTGAGTATAAACAGACTAATATGTTTTAATTTTATGTCATTTTGACGTTTCTCAGGCTAATTCCGTTTTTCCGACAACAGGTACATGTTGGTGACATGCGTGAGGCCATAACTATGGTACAAAGAAGCACCAACTTCGCATATTGATGCATCAATATCCGTAGGTGTGCAGGGAATTGGTTCGCGCTTCCTACTCTCGTAACTTCTGGCGTTACAAGCCATTGAAAAGTAAAAAGCCGAAAATATGCTCAAAATTAAATTTCACTGGATAAAGTATAAACCTAATGACTTTTTAGTACATTTTTTTTTATAATACATTTTAGTATTTGATCTTCAAAAACATATATCTAAAATGTGTTGCCCTCCCGTATAATTCTCAATGCTTGAAGTCTCCTCGAAGTGATAAAATGTGTTGCCCTCCCGTATAATTCTCAACGGTTGAAGTCTCCACGAAGTAATAAAATGTGTTGCCCTCCCGTATAATTCTCAACACTTGAAGTCTCCTCAAATGATAAAATGTGTTGCCCTCCCGTATAATTCTCAATGCTTGAAGTCTCCTCAAATGATAAAATCTGTTGCCTTCCCGTATAATTCTCAACGCTTGAAGTCTCCTCAAAGGATAAAATGTGTTGCCCTCCCGTATAATTCTCAACGCTTGAAGTCTCCTCAAAGGATAAAATGTGTTGCCCTCCCGTATAATTCTCAACGCTTGAAGTCTCCACGAAGTAATAAAATGTGTTGCCCTCCCATATAATTCTCAACGCTTGAAGTCTCCACAAAGGATAAAATGTGTTGCCCTCCCGTATAATTCTCAACGCTTGAAGTCTCCACGAAGTAATAAAATGTGTTGCCCTCCCGTATAATTCTCAATGCTTGAAGTCTCCACAAAGGATAAAATGTGTTGCCCTCCCGTATAATTCTCAACGCTTGAAGTCTCCTCGAAGTGATAAAATGTGTTGCCCTCCCGTATAATTCTCAATGCTTGAAGTCTCCACGAAGGATAAAATGTGTTGCCCTCCCGTATAATTCTCAACGCTTGAAGTCTCCACGAAGGATAAAATGTGTTGCCCTCCCGTATAATTCTCAAGGCTTGAAGTCTCCGCAAAGGATAAAATGTGTTGCCCTCCCATATAATTCTCAATGCTTGAAGTCTCCTCGAAGTGATAAAATGTGTTGCCCTCCCGTATAATTCTCAACGCTTGAAGTCTCCTCGAAGTGATAAAATGTGTTGCCCTCCCGTATAATTCTCAACGCTTGAAGTCTCCTCGAAGTAATAAAATGTGTTGCCCTCCCGTATAATTCTCAACGCTTGAAGTCTCCACGAAGGATAAAATGTGTTGCCCTCCCGTATAATTCTCAAGGCTTGAAGTCTCCGCAAAGGATAAAATGTGTTGCCCTCCCATATAATTCTCAACGCTTGAAGTCTCCTCGAAGTGATAAAATGTGTTGCCCTCCCGTATAATTCTCAACGCTTGAAGTCTCCTCGAAGTAATAAAATGTGTTGCCCTCCCATATAATTCTCAACGCTTGAAGTCTCCTCGAAGTAATAAAATGTGTTGCCCTCCCGTATAATTCTCAACGCTTGAAGTCTCCACGAAGTAATAAAATGTGTTGCCCTCCCGTATAATTCTCAACACTTGAAGTCTCCTCAAATGATAAAATGTGTTGCCCTCCCGTATAATTCTCAATGCTTGAAGTCTCCACGAAGGATAAAATGTGTTGCCCTCCCGTATAATTCTCAACGCTTGAAGTCTCCTCGAAGTAATAAAATGTGTTGCCCTCCCGTATAATTCTCAACGCTTGAAGTCTCCTCGAAGTAATAAAATGTGTTGCCCTCCCGTATAATTCTCAACGCTTGAAGTCTCCACGAAGGATAAAATGTGTTGCCCTCCCGTATAATTCTCAAGGCTTGAAGTCTCCGCAAAGGATAAAATGTGTTGCCCTCCCATATAATTCTCAACGCTTGAAGTCTCCTCGAAGTGATAAAATGTGTTGCCCTCCCGTATAATTCTCAACGCTTGAAGTCTCCTCGAAGTAATAAAATGTGTTGCCCTCCCGTATAATTCTCAACGCTTGAAGTCTCCTCGAAGTAATAAAATGTGTTGCCCTCCCGTATAATTCTCAACGCTTGAAGTCTCCTCGAAGTGATAAAATGTGTTGCCCTCCCGTATAATTCTCAATGCTTGAAGTCTCCTCGAAGTGATAAAATGTGTTGCCCTCCCGTATAATTCTCAATGCTTGAAGTCTCAACAAAGGATAAAACGTGTTGCCCTCCCATATAATTCTCAACACTTGAAGTCTCCACAAAGGATAAAATGTGTTGCCCTCCCGTATAATTCTCAACGCTTGAAGTCTCCTCAAAGGATAAAATGTGTTGCCCTCCCGTATAATTCTCAATGCTTGAAGTCTCCTCAAAGGATAAAATGTGTTGCCCTCCCGTATAATTCTCAATGCTTGAAGTCTCCTCAAAGGATAAAATGTGTTGCCCTCCTGTATAATTCTCAACGCTTGAAGTCTCCTCAAAGGATAAAATGTGTTGCCCTCCCGTATAATTCTCAATGCTTGAAGTCTCCTCGAAGTGATAAAATGTGTTGCCCTCCCATATAATTCTCAATGCTTGGAGTCTCCTCAAAGGATAAAATGTGTTGGTCTCCCGTATAATTCTCAACGCTTCAAGTCTCCATGAAGTGATAAAATGTGTTGCCCTCCTGTATAATTCTCAACGCTTGAGGTCTCCACGAAGTGATAAAATGTGTTGCCCTCCTGTATAATTCTCAATGCTTGGAGTCTCCACAAAGGATAAAATGTGTTGCCCTCCCGTATAATTCTCAACACTTGAAGTCTCCTCGAAGTGATAAAATGTGTTGCCCTCCCGTATAATTCTCAACGCTTGAGGTCTCCACGAAGTGATAAAATGTGTTGCCCTCCTGTATAATTCTCAATGCTTGAAGTCTCCACAAAGGATAAAATGTGTTGCCCTCCCGTATAATTCTCAACACTTGAAGTCTCCACGAAGGATAGAATGTGTTGCCCTCCCGTATAATTCTCAACGCTTGAAGTCTCCATGAAGGATAAAATGTATTGCCTTGCCCTCTCGTATAATTCTCAACACTTGTAGTCTCCACGAAGTAACTAAAATTGACGTTAACCAGGCTTTGTTGAATGGTATCTGAAGTTTTGCTTCGTGATCTTCAGTAGATCTCCAGTTCAGTCATCCAATTCTCAACTCTTGAAGTCTCCACGAAGTGAGAAAATGTGTTGCCCTTCCACGTAATTCTGAATGACTGGAGTCTGCATGAAGTTACAAAACGTGTTGCCCTCCCGTATAATTCTCAATGCTTGGAGTCTCCACAAAGTGACTAAAATTGATGTTAACCGTGCTTTGTTGAATGGTATCTGAAGTTTCACTTCGTGATCTTCAGTAGATCTCCAGTTAAATCATTCAATTCTCAACTGTTGAAGTCTCCACGAAGTGACAAAATGTCTTGTCCTTCCATGTAATTCTGAATGATTGGAGTCTGCACGAAGTGACAAAACGCGTTGCCCTTCCTTATAATTCTTAACGCTTGGAGTCTCCACAAAGTGACTAAAATTGACGTTAACAGTGCTTTGTTGAATGGTATCTGAATATTCTCTTCGTGCTCTTCAGTAGATCTCCAGTTAATCCTTTACCTAACGAATCGGCAGCCTCCGCCCGCGTAATATACAAATTCAGCAGCTCAAAAAATATTATTTTCGTTCAAATGAGGGGTCACATGATATGGTTTGGTTGGAATTTTTTGAAAAATTAAAAAAAATGATATTTAAAATTATAAAATTTCATATCGTCTGCGTTGGGTAAAGGGTTAAATCATCCAATGAAGTTGGAATGACTTATTGTTATCGTTAGCTTTTTCTTCTTTTTATGCAGTATACTACATTTGTTCTTCATACTACATTTGTACAGCATACTACATTTGTCGTTCACACTACATTTGTACAGAATACTACATTTGTACAGCATACTACATTTGTACAGCACATTACATTTGCACAGCATACTACATTTGTCATTCATACTACATATGTACAGCATACTGCATTTGTCCTTCATACTACGTTTGTCAGCATACTACATTTGTACAGCATACTCTATTTGTCCTTCATACTGCAATTGTATAGCATACCACATTTGTGCAACATACAACATTTGTACAGCATACTACATTTGACTTTCATACTACATATGTACAGCATACTACATTTGTACAGTATACTACATTTGTCCTTTATACTACATTTGTACAGCATACTACATTTGATGTTCACACTACATTTGTACAGCATACTACATTTGTACAGCATACTACATTTGTACAGTATACTACATTTGCCCTTTATACTACATTTGTACAGCATACTACATTTGTTGTTCACACTGCATTTGTACATCATGCTACATTTGTACAGCATACTACACTTGTTCAGCATACTACATTGTCTGCATTTGTCCTTCATACTTCATTTGTCCTTAATACTACATTTATACAGCATACAACATTTGTACAGTATACTACATTTGTACAGCATGCTACATATGTACAGCATACTACATTTGTGTTTCATACTACATTGGTACAGTATACTACATTTGTACAGCATACTACATTTGTGCAGCATACTACATTTGTCCTTCACACTACATTTGTACAGCATACTACATTCTCCTTCATACTACATTTGTACAGCATACTATATTGCACAGCATAGTACATTTGTACAGCATACTACATTTGTATGGCATACTACATTTGTACAGCATACTATACAGCATACTACATGTGTACAGCATACTGCATTTGTACAGTTTACTACATTTGTCATTCATACTACATTTGTACAGTATACTGCATTTGTCCATCATACTACATTTGTACAGCATACTGCATTTGTCCTTCGTACTACATTTGTACAGTATACTACATCTGTCCTTCATACTACATTGTACAGCTTACTACAGACGCATTTCTAAAAGTATGAGCAAATTTGGTACACTTATTACTGTGATCTCTAGATATATAATTAGGCATTGGGTTTCTAATATTTGACCTTTATCCAAAGCAACGTCACTTTTAACGTGTTTTGTATCTTTTCTCATTTAAAAGTTTGGATAAATCATCTCCGTCAAAAACCGTATCTACAAAAGTGGTACTATCATTTGAAATTATCAACAGTTCCAAGTGCGCCGTTATTGGCTCCAACGCCACACAAAAAAAACTAAATATTGGAGGATTTTGATGAATTTTTTATACGTTGTAGAGCTGGAAAAATAGTAGCTGTTTTTCTTGGGGTGGGGGGGGGGGGGCGATTTATCGCCATTTGTGACGTTTTACGTCCCTTCCAAATTTTGCCTATTTTCATTAAAACGCCACTATGGTCATTCACACACCTCCCTATTTATAAATGACACAGCTAGGAAACTCCATAAACTGTTTTCTGCTTTTTTGAAATTAGGCGATTTTATATTTTCATTTGAAATTCACTCACCCTATGCCAGCGATTCCAATTTAAGGTCTTGTTTTCTATACCATTTATTTCCAGCCTCATTTTTAGCCTCAGACTTTCCAAATTTGGGGAATATAATTTACGTGAATGACCGTATCTAAAAATGTCGCGCGGTTCCTTGAAATTCCTACCGTTATGACCGAAGCTGAGGTTACGTCATAGGGGAGTCATAAATCAAAAAGCAAAATGAGTCAGGTTTTTTTTTTTTAATTTTAATGTGTCGTAGAGATAAATAAGTGCTGTTTTTTTTTTATTTGGCGCCATTTTGACGTTCTTACGTCACTTCAAAATTTAAAGTATTTTTTACACATTTCATTAAAAACGCTTCATTGTGATTCACATAGATTCCTATGTACGTAAGATACAGCTAGGAAACGACACACTGTTTTCTGGTTATTTGAAATTGTGAGATTTTATATTTTCAGTTGAAATTCACACACCCAATGCCAGTGATACCGATTCAACGTCTTGTTCTATGACTTTCATTTTCAACCTCTTTTTAACCCCAGACTTTTCAAATTTTGGGAATTTAATCTGTGCGAAAAACCATATCTAAAAACGCCGTACCGTTCCAGGAAATTCTAACCGTAATGGCAGAACGCCGAGGTGTCGTTAAAGCAGGTCATAAAGTCAAAAAACTCGTTCCAATGAGGGATCATAACCTATGTTTTAGAGACAAAAAAAAATTGTCGATTTTTGAGAATAGCGCTGGCCGGTTTTGGCCGTTACGCAAGGTAAAGGGTTAAATAATATAATTATCGTTAATAATGAAAAGTAATAAACAGAGTAATCGCTTGACTGGACTGGTTACGTGAAATAATTCATGAGATATTGTAATACACTCGAGCGCATTCGCGCACTCGTGTTTGTACAAAGTCCCTCACCTCTCATGAATTATTTCACGTAACCAGTCCAGTCAAGCGATTACTCTCTATATAATCCCCGTAAAAACATATCTAAAATGCGGTGCCGTCCTAAGAAATTTTCAACCGTTATACCTAAACGCTGAGGTGACGTCATAGAGGAGAATATGGTCAAAAATATATATATTTTTATTTCTGAAAATTTAGTATGTTGTAAAGCTAAAAAATTCAAGAGATAGCAGTTTTTTGTTTTTCGATTTAACCCCATTTTTTGATGTTTTAACGTCATTTTGAAGTTTAGACTATTTTCACTATTCATGATAACAAGCTCTGCGTTTTTGAGTCCAATCGCTCCCTTTTAATACAGGATACACATATTAACATACCACACGTATTTGCGATCATGTTTACGTTGTTAATCCTAATTTTCATTTCAGTTTGACACCCGATCCCAAGCCAACTATGACAATTTTACGTTTTTTTATACCTTTTATTTTCAACCTCAGTTTGACCCTCAGCCTTTCGAATTTTCGGGAATATAATCTCCGCAATAAACTATATCTAAAAATGTGGTGCCATCCTTGTAATGTCTCAATCGTAAATCCCGAACGCTGAGGCGACGTCATAGATGGTCATAGGATCAAAACTTAAAATGCGTTGGATATGTTTTAAGTTGTAGAGCTCAAAAACGTAAAAGATAGCTACTTTTGGCATATTTCATTCAAAATGTGCGACGAGATATGCTTTTTTTCGCAACTTAGTACGTAAAAGGCCGAAGGACACTTTTCTATCATTGTTGAGCGCTTCGCCCTTGACCGTGCTTCATTGGATGGCTTCTGGAAATTCGCTTTGTGATTTTAACCCTTTACCCGACATGAAAAGCAGACGACACTTGCAAACCAAATTCTTTACTAAGTTTTTTTTCATTTTTTGTCTCAAAAACATAGGTTATGACCCTTCATTGGAACGAGCTCTACGAGCTCGTTCCAAAGAGGGATCATAGCCTATGTTTTTGAGACAAGTAATGAAAATATAATGAAAATGAATTGTCGATTTTTGAGAATAGCGCTGGTCGTTTTTTTTGCCATTACGTTGGGTAAAGGGTTAAATAACCATCTAGTATATTCAATGTTGAACCCAACGAGCGTCGAAAATCTTTAAAATAAAATTCCGTTTCATAAAGTTGAAATTAAGTGACATTTTTGTCCGCTGATATCGAAACCTTCACCTTGAAGTGTCAAAAATCGGCGTGCTTCACTGGATGGTATCTGGAGATTCGTTTCCTATTTTATGTAGACGTTTAGTTATATCACTGGATGGTATGTGGAGATTCGTTTCCTATATTATGTAGACGTTTAGTTATATCATTAGGGAAGTTGCACTTAAATATTGTAATTGTAAGCCCCTTTTTCCTTGAGATACTATTAGGGGTTCTTCTCCTTCGCTCTGAATAATGCAATTTGACAGCGTTGCTCATAATCACCATGATTCTACCCCATTTTTAATTATTTTATTTTCAAAATTCGAGCCATGGTTGGAAGGAACAAACACTTATTTTTTTACAACATTTCATTTACAGGCTTGGTTTTAAGCGTATTCTGGTGAAATTTTGGAAATATACTGTCCGCCAAAGGCCATATCTAAAAATGTAAACTCGACCATCAGAATGGACAACGTCGCAGAGAGACATGGGACAAAAAAGTATCGTATGTCCGATTTGGACGAAATTTTAGAAGTTGCAGAGCAAAAACAAATTAGGAGATGGCCGTTTATTTTTTCGATATACCGCCATTGTTGACGTTTTTCTTCCTCATTTGAAGTTTTATAAATTTTAGGCAATTTTCCCCACTTATGAACCCCAAAATGTCAAATTTCTGACTGGAATAACTTCGTACTTAATTACGAAATATACATGAAACGTCAGACCTAACTTGCTCCAGTATAGCTCTAATAGCTCTAGCCAGTGGTTTAATGACGTCACAGTTTTGCAATCAGTTTTCACCCGGCGAAAAATGTCATCCAGGAGCCAATAATATAAAACTTTTACAATTGTATTTTTCAATTATAGCTTTAAATGGGTTTAAATCTACTTACAGCTTCAGTTACAGTTGTCGGTATGGTGTTGATTGTTGCCTCTACTTACGGCTTCTGTTAGAGTTGTCTGTATAATGTTAAGTGGTGCTTCTACTTACAGTTTCTGTTAGTGTTGTCTGTATGGTGGTGAGTGTTGCCTCTACTTACAGCTTCAGTTAAAGTTGTCTGTATGGTGTTGACTGTTGCCTCTACTTACAGCTTCTGTTAGAGTTGTCTGTATGGTGTTGATTGTTGCCTTTACTTACAGCTTAAGTTACAGTTGTTTGTATGGTGGTGATTGTTGCCTCTACTTTTCTGTTAGAGTTGTCTGTATAATGTTAATTGGTGCCTCTACTTTCATTTTCTGTTAGGGTTGTCTGTATGGTGTTGACTGTTGCCTCTACTTACAGCTTCTGTTAGAGTTGTCTGTATGGTGTTGATTGTTGCCTCTAGTTACAGCTTCAGTTACAGTTTTCTGTATGATGTTGATTGTTGCCTCTACTTACAGCTTCTGTTAGAGTTGTCTTTATAATGTTAATTGTTGCCTCTACTTACAGTTTCTATTGGTGTTGTCTGTATGGTGATGAGTGTTGCCTCTACTTACAGCTTCTGTTAGAGTTGTCTGTATAATGTTAATTGATGCCTCTACTTACAGTTTCAGTTAGAGTTGTCTGTATGGTGTTGATTGTTGACTCTACTTACGGCTTCTGTTAGAGTTGTCTGTATAATGTTAATTGGTGCTTCTACTTTCATTTTCTGTTAGGGTTGTCTGTGTGGTGTTGACTGTTGCCTCTACTTACGGCTTCTGTTAGAGTTGCCTGTATAATGTTAACTGGTGCCTCTACTTACAGTTTCAGTTAGAGTTGTCTGTATGGTGTTGATTGTTGCCTCTACATACAGCTTCTGTTAGATTTGTCTGTATAATGTTAATTAATGCCTCTACATACAGCTTCAGTTAGAGTTGTCTGTATAATGTTAATTTTTGCCTCTACTTACAGCTTCAGTTAGAGTTGTCTGTGTGGTGTTGATTGTTGCCTCTACTGTTTCTGTTTGGGTCTTCAGGGCATTCTAGAGATAGTGCAATCTCAGTCATGGTTGGATAAGGCTTCTGGTAATGTGTCAAGGAAAGTGGAGTGAAATTGATGACGGTTGACATTGCAAAACCACATAAAATCAGACCAGTCTTACCGCATACAGCTGTAAATTCTGCACACAGCAGTGTAAAAGATAGAATACCGCACACAGCAGTGTAAAAGATAGAATACCGCACACAGCAGTGTAAACGATAGAATACCGCACACAGCAGTGTAAAAGATAGCATACTGCATACAGCAGTATAAATAAAGATAGGTTGGCACACTGTCGATATATAAGTCCAAATGGTTTAACATTCACAGCCACACTCCAATTGCTCCCAAACTAACATCTCATTCACACAACGAAATCAACTGCGTATAATTATGAAAGCATTGTATAAAGATGTACAGAGTGAACTTTGCCTGGGTAACATGTGCCCATGGAGATAGGCATAAAACAGGGATGTATCCTTTCGCCAATTCTTTTTGCATTGTACATCAAAGGTTTAGGAAATGAACTCCTGCCCAGCGACGAAGGGGTAGCATTTGGGGACCTGAAGATCCCGGGCTATTTTGTGCAAACGATATGGTGCTAGTGTCAGAAAGCGAAGTGAGGCTAGCGAAAATGCTGGGAATTGTTGGGAAATATTGTAGCAAATGAAGACTCGAACTTAATGAAAGTAAGAGCAAAGTTATGCCCGTGTGCCGCAAAGTGGACCCCACTCGAAGGTGGACTGTGGGGGAGTTTTGTATTCCGGAAGGTAGCAGCAAACTTCTCAGTGTAGGAGAGGCAGGTGACTACGAGTATCTGGGGTAAATATAAACATCACAGGAAAAGGCATCTACCGAAACCAAACAAATAAATTGATTCTGAAGGGGAGGCGAATCCTTAACCAAATGAAACTTATAGGGAGAAACAGTTTCAATAAACCAATTTGGAAATGGTGGGTCTGCCAAATATAACATATGGTACGGAAGTGGTACTACTAAACTAGACCTGGAAATCCTGCAGAACGATGCAGGCCGATGGATAACGGGGTCGAGTAATGCCGCAGCACTAAAAACTAGAAGCAATCAGGGGTGAGCTTGGGTGGATGAGGATCAAGGACAAGATAGACTTATTGAAACTCGGTTATCTTAATTATTTGGTAAATCTCCCCGACACCCGATGGTGTAAAGTAATCTTCCTGAGAATTTTCAACTCAAATATCAAGACAGGGTGGATGGTCTAAGTGAGGGAACTAATAGAGAACTACTCATTGGAGATCTCGGACCTAGACGTCGGGGCAAACCAGGGTAAACAAATCGCCAGAGAAAGAGTCATGGAGGATGGTAACCTTAATTGGCGAGAGGGAGTCAAATGAAAGAGGTCTTTGGGTGGCCTGCGTGATAAAGAGAAGCCGGGGTTTGAAGAGTACCTTGATGACACCTTTGGGGGTCACTGTTGTTCAAGATGAGGTCGCGGTCCTTGGAGCTGAGGGGAAGAATAGGGAAAAACAGTGAAAAGGAGTGCCAGATGTGTAATTTGGGCGTGGTGAAGACCCTGGAACACTTTCTTCTAGAATACCCAAAATACCAGTCAGACTGGGAGTATAATGGGGAAGTGGGACGGGAGAATGAAGGACATGTGGTTAGTGGGAGACTCAAAGGAGAGGGTTAATATGCTAATCGGAGAGACTGGGAAGAATGGGGCAAGAGATGTCACCAAGCAGTTCGTGTCCGAATGTTGGGAGGAGAGAAGAAGCGTGTGAATAGGGAGGCAGTTGGGAGTACAGGGGTAACCAAGGCCTTCTCATCCGAGAACCGCGACAAATCAGCGGCTGGCCAAAGTGTTATTATATTATTATTGTGAACACCATTCACTTGCTGGATCTTGGCAACTAATCTTCACTAAGTCAATTAACTTCAGTTATACAATATTCCTCCATGAACATTTAATGTTTGAATCCTGACTGAACAGAGGCCTACAGGTGAATAGTAGTGTGAGCTCAAGAAAAGGGACATAAGTTCGTGAAAAATATCTGGATGTATATTCAGCAATTTTGTATTTCCAAACTAAACAATATCATATGAAGCAAATAACCACACCGAATACCTGGATACCTTGGAACACAGGCACTTATATATTAAAATACATGCTCACTAATATATAAAAATACATGCTCACTAATCAAGTAGATACCACACATTTTTCTGATTTGCAGAATAACTTCCGAACCAGTCTTATATACACACAGTACATAAACATTATAAAGAGAAAACTGCAGTGGTAACCTGATCCAAAGTTTCAGACAGTGTAACAGGACGACCCAAACACAAAGAACTTTCAAAATTTTATTTGTAAAGTTTGAATGTATTCTGCTACTGACCTTTATTCAGCATCATGGAGGTATTATTGAAGAATATCAACCAAGATGTACTATTTAACCCTTTACCTAACACGAAAAAAAGACGACACCTGCAAACAAAATTATTGTATAACTAAACATTTTCATTTTTTGTCTCAAAAACATAGCTTATGACCCCTCTTTGGAACGAGCTCGTGGAGCTCGTTCCAATGAGGGGTCATAAGCTATGTTTTTGAGACGAAAAATAAATAAAATAATGAAAATTGAATGGTGATTTTTGAAAATAGCGCTGGCCGGTTTTGGCTGTTACGTTGGGTAAAGGTTTAACTGTCCAAGCATTTTATGGAAAGACCCCAAGTCTGGAATAATTTAAACTTGGATTTCATGCTAGACTACTCTCCGCAATTATGAGAACTAATTGTAACAGTAAGAACAGGTGAGTGCAATCATTATTAATTCAATGTGTTGAAATCAAAACGCAGTTAACATAATTTAAGTTTCGTTATGCTCGGGATGAAGCTGCATTGGAAAATTGTGAAATAAGTGTAAAACTTACTAGTTTTGTAAACGTGCAAATTACCTATTGTCAGTTTTCTGAACTTTTACATGCAAGTAAATAACCACTGAGTAAGAAAAGAATAAAAATATTTCTGTGAACAATGAAGCGATTTACCTCATTATCGAATTCACACATGTCCATAAGAAAAACTGTCATTTGTTCAAAACATAATAATAATAATAATAACACTTTGGCCAGCCGCTGATTTATCGTGGTTCTTGGACGAGAAGGCCTTGGTTACTCCTGTACTCCCATCTTACTACCCCCCCCCCCCCCCCCTCCTGTGCTGGCCTCGACCACTTCCCCCACTTGTACACCTATACTAACCGTCTCAACGCTGCTTGCCTGAACCTCTCGTGTCAAGAAACACTTACCATCCATAGCAGCTACAGTCAAAATTAGAATAAAAAACTTAAACTTTTGAAAAACCGGTCGAAATCGTAAACAAAACAAAACACCGAAAATGACCCGCGCGAAGATAGGGAACACGCCACTTATATCTGATAAAAAACTAAACTAAACACTAATATAACTATCTTTTTATTAAAAATCACATCTATACAACACTAAAACAATATATATATCTACAGTAACACCTGGAAGAAAAGTATGGATAATTGAGCTAACTTTTGACAACTGAAATGAAAATACTTACTCCCTGTGGGTTCCGAGATGGACATCCTCATCAATAATAACAGATAATTAATGAAGCCAATAACCTTATTAATCATCATTCTCTTTATTTGTTTTACAATTATGTTTCTATTTGAGCCATATTAAAATAACAAAAATAAGTAGTTTTGCTCAGAAGTCTGTCTACCATCCATTACTTCCTCATTCTGCTCACAAACTAGAGCTTATTGACGTTTGCAATCACTGATGCTAGCAGAATCTCTTAGAGCGGCACTGTCTTCATTACTGCGAGTGCTCATGTCTGTCTTAAGGTTTGATTTAACTTAAATGTGGTTCAAGACCCAAATAATTGGAAGCTTTTGATATATCAGGAGTTTGTTTGAGTGATGGCAAAACGTATCACTCTGTCACCCATCAATTTGAGGCGATTTGCCAATGACGAAGCATTCTTTCGTATAAACTGTTTGAAATGAAATCTGTGAACCAGATGCTTCCACGGACGTTGCCCCAACTGGAATTGTTACGCAGTGGGAGGGAGTCATTCATTTTTAAGTCGCAGAAACTCACACTGAGCACACGTTCACCATTGACTGATGCAGCAGACGACAGCATCTTTCTTGAGGGTGGAGTATGTTGTAACTGCTGGTATACAGTTTTGGGAGCTCAACTAGCTGCTATGATCATCAAACTTGGTACTTTATCAATGCTAGCAACTTCCTCTGGTGCCACAGTCTGTTCTATATTTCATAGAGCCTGTTCCAGGCATGTCAAAGTACCGTCGGTACCAACATAACCGGTACCGGGAAGAGACAGAGCCTGTCCCGTCGAAGCCGGTACCCGTAGCGGGACAAATCAACAATTGGGTGACATATCACAATCAGCTGGGATAAATCCGCATTAAACCGAACCAGTCCCCAAGATCGTACAGACAAACATGGCATCATACAATTATTCTGTAGCGACATCAAAGTAATCATAAAGAACGAAAATCGTGCTTTATGATTACTTTGATGTCGCCACCGAATAATTTCTTTGAAGTAACCGATGACGGCTATTTCGTTGTCTTCGATGCCACGTTTGAAAAGTCAAAATTATCGACCTTATCGAGGTCGTTATGCAGACAGAACATGCATCGTTAGATTGTTTTGCTATGTTTATTCACCAATAAGTTGAAAGTAAGTCGTGCAAGTGTGCCATAGACGATTATCAGTCTGTTTACCCTCATTCAGTTAGGTATGTCCGCATAAAATAATTTTGTCCCAGTACCGGCGGGACAAAAGCGTCAGCACCTGCACCGGTACCGGTTGAAGCATGAGGGAACCGGTGGTACCGGTACCGGCGACATGCAGGGCCTGTTAAATAACTGAACTGATTTCACCATTCATCCACCTTCTTTGTTTGAGTGTGACAAACCTAATTTTTGCATTGAATCAGCAGTATCTGGATAATATATCTCGGATTCATGTATAACTTCTGAAATGCAAAAGTCACCAACAGACATTCTGCTTAAAAATAGCAAGATGAGTTACCATTTTAAAAAAAAATATAAAACATTGAATAATTCAACACATAGCCCAAAATAACACAACCCATGGAAGCCATTAACCTTTAATCGAGTGTCGAAAATGAAGAGATTTGAATATCGTGAATAAAAGCTAATAACCTTCAAATCACAACTCTATGAATGGACATTTTCATAAAATGTTAAACTAAAGGAAAATTTTAATAAAATGAGATGAATATATTTTCAATCGCCGAATTTCTTATGTTTTAGTCGGCGACGCCAATGTGTTTTCAAGGTTAATTGTGATTTAAGGAAATTGGAGTAAAATTGATGACAGTTGCCATTGCAATTAAGCCTAATTATACAACACTATGTATCTCTGACGGACGTGTTTGAAAACACCACACCATTTTAACAAACTATGGTTGATATTTTAATTCTTGGTTGGGGTTTGTGTTTGTCTGCCACAAAATTGCGGGGTAAAATACGGAAATTTAGAAAATTGGCATAGAAGTGTATGGAAAAGAAACACCATGTACGTCTTCATTATAAACTCATAGAGGGGGGAATTTGATTGGTCGATAATTTTGTGATCTGATTGGTCAGTTTGGCGATCAAACCGCAATCGTCATCCTTAAACTGTAGGATATGACTCTCTGCATTTTATACTGACTTGAGACAGGTCAGGCTACAA
Source organism: Pictodentalium vernedei (assembly GCA_031216915.1). Taxonomy (NCBI): domain Eukaryota; kingdom Metazoa; phylum Mollusca; class Scaphopoda; order Dentaliida; family Dentaliidae; genus Pictodentalium; species Pictodentalium vernedei. Next base: position 18,397,085 of record CM062290.1, on the reverse strand, counting down.
ACCTCTATCGAAGGAAGATAGGTCAATAGTTCGAGGCCTTTCGCACACGCTACAGTTTGTATTTACTATGCCCAACAGAGCCCCTTTGGGGGGCATAATTATTAAGAGAAGGAAAAACCTAATTTTTTGTGTAAAACTAATTTTCTGTAAAGAGAGGTTTAGAAGAAGGAAAAGTAGAAAAAAAATAATAAAACTAAATGCCCAAATTCACAGAAAATGAAACTAAATCTTTTGAAAAACAAAAGTCATGCCCAACTTTTTTCTGCTTTGTTCATTTCTCATTTTGAAACAAATTTGCAAAATTTACAACAAAGAATTTCCTAGTGATGATATTGATGATGATGATGATGATGATGATGATGATGATGGATGATGATGATGATGATGATGATGATGATGATTTATTTAAATACACCAGGAATCAACTTTTTTAAAAAAAGTTTTTGGGAAATAAATTTAACAAAAAATAAAGATGTATCATCCAGTTCCAATGAGGGTAACTTAAAAGATACCATGAATCAACTTTCTTTAAATAAAAATTTTGAATGAAACGAAAATGGAAATAAATCAGACAGATTTTTTTTTTAAAAATGTATCATCCGGTTCAGTGGGGTAACCTAGAAGATACCATGAATCAACTTTTTTAACAAAGATATTTAAAGAAGTATCCTCCACTTCCAATCGGGGTAGACTGAAATATAGCAGAAAATTACAACATGAATGATGATGACGATAAATTTAGAATACTCTCTGCATTAGAGTCTTTTTTATGTTTTTTATATTAAAGTACAATCTCTTCTGAGAAACAAACAAACTAGCAACATTTATTTGGTTCAATCCACTTCGGATTGCTTTATAAGATGTTTGTTTCAAGAATTGCCATACAAGACTTTCTTATGAGAGAAAGGGACTGCCATATAGGACTTTCTTATGAGAGAAAGGGACTGCCATATAGGACTTTTTAAGAGAGAAAGAGACTGCCTTACACGACTTTCTTATGAGAGAAAGGGACTGCCTTACATGACTTTCTTATGAAAGAAAGGGACTGCCATGTAGCACTTTTTGAGAGAGAAAGAGACTGCCTTACGTGATTTTCTTATGAGGGAAAGGGACTGCCATATAGGACTTTTTTAAGAGAGAAAGGAACTGCCTTACATGACTTTCTTATAAGAGAAAGGGATTGCCATATAGGACTATTTAAAATAGAAAGAGACTGCCTTACGTGACTTTCTTATGATAAAGAGAGAGAGAGAGAGAGCGCCTTATACGACTTTTTGAGGACTTGCCATATAGGACTCCAGAGACTACCATATGGGACTTTTTGAGGAATTTCCATATAGGACTTTTTGATGGTAGACCACCTAGAATCCATTACAGATTTAGGAATTTTAGGTCTATCTAACATGACTTTTTAAGGGTAGACAACCTAAACTCCATTACGGATTTAGGAATTTGAGGTCTAACAGGCTTTTAAAGAGAAAAAATCATCTCCCCTATCGAAGCTGGGTTTTTGTCTGGTCAGTAGTTGGCTGTTTTCTTTAATCTTCATGAATTGGTTGCAGAGTTGAAAAATCGGTAAGGTGTCACCCACAGACGTTTTTCTTGACATTAGGTTATTCGTCATTGTTCTTGAAAAGTATTCTTGAAATATTTTCTTCAATCTATTTCTTCATTGTTATTGATGGTTAAATCTCTAATGGTTTGGTTGAGACGACATCTTACTGTAGCTCTCTCTTTGGGTAAAAATAACTGAGTAGATCTCTTTTTTGTTAGCAGATGTAGATGTCATTATCGCTTATCACAAAACCTCTGTTGGTGCCTGATCCACTTTGTTGGGTCTTAATCCTTTACCCAACGTAACGGCCAAAACCGGCCAGCGCTATTCTCAAAAATCGCCAATTAATTTTCAAAATATTTTCATTTTTTGTCTCAAAAACATAGGTTATGACCCCTCGTTGGAACGAGCTCGTCGAGCTCGTTCCAACGAGCGGTCATAACCTATGTTTTTGAGACAAAAAATGAAAAAAAATAGTTATTCAAGAATTTTTTTTGCATGTTTTCATGTTAGGTAAAGGGTTATGAACGTCGAGGCACTTCTCCTTGTCCAGCTCGTTTTGTCGTTTGCTAATACCCTTGCAGCTCGCTTTGTTAGTTTCACTAAAACAGGTTTTACTGTATAATCAAACAATGCCGTGCCCTTGCCACTCAACTTCACTGGTTTCGTTACTCTTCAGTATGAAGCCATAGCACAAGTTGATTTTAACCCTTTGAACACTGGTGGTATATTCCATGTCAGTTCCATGGTACCAATAGGACGAGTCCATATTTATTATTTGAGGGTAGACAAATTAATATTTTCAAATTGCAGCCCGAGGGCTGCACATTGGAAATATTGGTTAGTTTACACCACACATTTGCCTTGCAGTCATCATCCTTAATGACATTATGACGTAGATTGTGACCTGGCCGGAAAGACGACCGCTGGAGTTCAAAGGGTTAGACTTCAATCTATGTTGGTTAAAAACCGAGCTGGTGAGTTCTTCCGTCATAGATGATAGATTGGTGGTACTGAGGCGGTAGTTAAATACATCTTAGACTTTCCTACTTACACATGGTGAGTTCTAATTCCATTCCAATTATCCCTAAAAATATTCACCCGATCTTCGTCATTAGCCAGTAAATCTTCGTCGAATTTCGGTGGATAGATATCGTACGTGGTCGTCGTCGTGGTCCTGCGTTGTTTTGTTCTCTTTCTTGGTGGTTAGTCGGCCTGCCCCTTGGATGATAGTTGAATTGGTCGATGGACGTAGGTCGTTTGGCTGTAAAATTGGGGTAGTTGGTCAAACCAAACTCCAGGCCACATTCCAGAGCAGATATAGGTCTCCAGGCATTTCCTCTGGTGGTTAAGGGGGAACTCCTTTCTCGTAAAGGTCTTGAAACAGTTAGGGAAGTCTTACGTCTTCTTCTCTCCGTGCTTGATTCGCACGTGGTAGTTCCGATGGTCAGTAAAGGTCTTCCCACACTCTTCACATGCATAAACATCTGTCCTGGTATCGGACACGGCAGTAGTAGCAGCATCAGACTCCATCATCATAAAATATTTGCGAAGGCGAAATTGCTATAGAAAACTCTCTAGTGAAGTGTTCAGTTCGAAGATTCGAAAAGGTATGACGCGACGTGACGCCTCTCCGGAATTTATCTATGCATGACGGACGTTTTTGAAAACGTCACGACGTCACAGCGTTTTTTATCGACTTTTTGATTCTCGGTGGGCGCTTGTGTTTGTTTCCCATAGGATTAAAGTTGGAAATTTGAAACATTAACATAGAAGTCTATGGAAAAGAAATGCAATGTACTTGTCTATTGTAAAATCATAGAGGGGAAAAATCTGATTGGTTGGTTTACTTGGATCTGATTGGTTATTCCAGAAACATCCTCAATAATTTTATTAGATCTATTATTTAAAGAAGTTACTAAATATAGGAATTTAGAAAAAATATAGTTCAGTCCTAAAATTAGTTGGGGGTCAGTTAAGACAGTTACTAAAAATAGGCATTTAGTGAAAAATATAGTACCATCCTAAAAATAGTTACGGAGTCTGTTAATGCAGTTACTAAAACAGAAAGGCCCTGGGAATTAGTTAGAGGGTCATTTATGGAAGTTACTAAAATAGGTGAGTGTAGAAACGTGTAAAAATATAGTTCCATATTTAGAGAATAGGCAGAAAAATTGATATGCTGGGAAAATACTTCATTTTAATAGAACGTGCTTAATAGCACTACGTGCTACTATCATAAAGAGGGTTCTCAAGGAATCCGAACAACAGGTAGAAATCGAGGATTTGGGGAAAATCCCAACTCAAAAAAGTACTCCTATACAACGAATGCACCTTATAATATCACTACCTGCTACTCTTATAACCCCAAAATGTGGCATTTTTCGATAATTTTAAAAGTTCTTGGTGATTTGGGGAAATTACATTTCACCCATTAAATTGAACACACACTCCGAACATACTCCCGTTCTCTTAGAGGGTTTTCGGTCACATATCAACCACGTGCTACCATAGAAACCAAGATGAAACCTATACAAAATAGACGGCGGAAACACGTGTCACCCTAACAACACGCACTGCGATTGCGCACTGACACCACGTGTCGCAATGACAATGACGTCACAACATGGCCGATTATGCGGGTTACCATGACAATACAACATGACATAACTGGGTAACTTGACATGACTTCACTCCCGGAGTCCTACCCGGGGTCCTACTGATGGGGGATTAAGTGTGCGGGCTATACTACTATTACATTCTTGTTGTGTGTTGAAGCATTTCAATCACGTCATAATGTCACTCATTGTGCGTTATGACCAATCAGATGCTTTCTTACATGACGTTTATACATGTAGGCAGGATTCCACGGCTGGTGTACTTAGCACGTGTCTTAGTGTCTGTATTGTATCGAGTAACGTTTAACCCTTTACCCAACCGGCCAGTGCTATTCTCAAAAATCGCCAATTGATTTTCATTATTTTTTCATTTTTTGTCTCAAAAACATAGGTTATGACCCCTCATTGGAACGAGCTCGTCGAGCTCGTTCCAATGAGGGGTCATAACTTATGTTTTTGAGACAAAAAATGAAAAACATTAATTAATCAAGATTTTTTTTACAAGTATCGTCTGCTTTTCATGTTATGTAAAGGGTTAATACACACACCAATCGTAGTATAAAAGTAATTTTGGAGCCTTATTGGAAACATTGTTTTATCTCGATCCATTTAGACGCCTTTTTCTCGGGTTTTCAGTCGAGCGATAAATAGCATGAATTAACTCGTCCCCAACTAATATCAAATTTACGAACCCCGTTCAGTTAATTAGATGTGGACCAGGACCTGGTTTATTGAATCCGATTTTTAAATTTCGTTCTTTGATATTACACTAAATGTCGAATGGTCTGTTCATTACAATATTAGCTCACGTGACTAAATTCTCAAAAACGGCTCTGAAATAGTTTTTTTGAATTTGCTCATTTCTTTATCACAGTGTTGTATTTCGTCCATTAAAAGCATAAGGTGCCAACTCCAACGCTAAATCATCCCCATTGGTGCCTTTTCTCTTTAAGGGACAAAATGACGATGCTATCGAGGTACAAAGAACCTTGGTGGTTAATATTTCCCTAACTCCGCATTGAAATTATTTCGTGAACAACGGATTTAAATGAGCCTCGAAGAGAAAATTAACTCCAAAAATTCTATTGCAATAAAAAGTCTGTAATGCGGCGAAGTGACATTTCTTAATGTTAGCCCAAGAAGAAATCGATAGAAAACTAATTATTCCGACTTTTCTAGGATTTCAGGTAGCGCCGATGTCATTAAAATATTCTTTGTCGCATGCGAACGAGTATTGCTGTCTGTGCCTCATAAAAAGTACCTCAGAGATATCGATATGATTAAATAAGATGATTGTCTCCATTTCTTACACCCTATTATAACTGTCGTCAATTTTCTCAGTTCTTGATCTATTCTTTACTGGGATTATTTTATTTCCATCCATTCATTTATCTTTCGAAAACCTTATTTGCACTTTATTTTTCTCCTTGGAAATATGTACAGTTAAAACTAGAAGTCCTGTCACGAATGTGCGCTTATCTAGGTTTAATTGCGCGTAGGAATTGCGCGCAATTGCCATATCGAATGGCATTCAAAGCATGGCAGGTTCTCCTAGTTACTCATAGCAAACACAGGCAATGTTTCTGCCAATGGACCTCCGGGTTACCCGGAGGTCCATTGGCTGAAACATTGCTTGTGCACAGGCCATATGTACAGAATTTCATAGGCTTACTATGGTCGTCTGTTATTTCTGATTATTATGGAATTCTGACAGTATCCCTTCGTTTCATCTTAACACATTAATTATGCAAGCGTTGAATACACGTCCATGGCGATAAAAAATTTCACTGCAGTATATTACCCACATTATTTATTATTTATTTATTATTTATTTATTTATTTATTAGGGTTTATCAACACTTTACCAGCTAAGGTCATATCGTGTCGGTGACCGTCTTACGGGTGGAGGAAGCCGGAGTACCCGGAGAGAACCACCGAGTAACGACGAGCAGCTGCCAGCTCCCTAATATCGTAACACCGGGCTGCAGCACAGGCGGGGTTAGATTGGATGAAGACATGCACTCCATCGACGTGCAGAACGTCTTAGTACAGGGCGTCATCGCGCCCCAGTGTGGACAATCGGGGTTAAGTGCCTTGCCCAAGGACACAAAGCGGGAGTCCGAATCGATCGCTCAGACGGTCACCCATCCGAGGTCTAACCGGGCTCGACGTTGCTTAACTTCGGTGATCTGACGAGAACCGGCTACCGCAACGCCACCGCGCCCCTATATTATATCCACATAGAAGCTCTCGGTGGTACTTGATCGCGAGATATGTTGTTAGTACTGGTCGGGTTTTGTAAAGTTAATCACTGGATATGATTTTCTTTTCCCAGAATTGCCCTTTATCACACTCAAGTGACATGGCTTCAAATTCGGTTAACATGTCGCCAATCTCTGCCGATATGAACAAAGCTAGAGATGCCCCCCTCCCCCCCCCCCCCCCCCCCCCCATTGATGCTTGACTAGGCGCAACTAATTTCTTTACATCGAAATATTCGCGTTATTCGTCGAACGCAATCAGGAAAATTGGAGTTACCAGGCATGGTGGAGTGGTTTGAATCAGAGTTTTGTATGATGAGGAATTAACCCTTTGAACTCTGGTGGTATCTTCCAAACCAGTTCAATGGCAGCAACTGGAAGAGTCCATATTCATTATTTAAGGGTAGACCAATTAATATTTTCAACGTGCAGCCCTGGGGCTGCACGTTGAAAATATTGATTGGTCTACCACACACATGCACTTCATATCCATCATATTTAATAAATATATGGCGTATCACGTTCCTGGACGTAAAAGCGGCCGTACGGGTTTAAAGGGTTAATGAGGTACATAAGTAACGATAAGATGGATAAATAGGTGAAGGATGAGTGTTGTACAGATAATCCATCGCAAATTAAGCCGAGACGTTAGGAGACGTCAGGAGACGTTAGGAGACGTCAGGAGACGTTAGGAGACGTTAGGAGACGTTAGGATAGCTGAACTAATAATAATTCTTTGACCTTCCGCAGATTTGTTGCGATCCTCTTACGAGGAGGCCTACATCGGTCCAGTTCCCCGGCGGGTTATTCCTCCCCACTCCCCCTCCCCCTCCTAATCTCCCACCCTTCTTCCCAATCTCTCCACTCCCTCTCCTAATTTCCCACTCTTCTTCCAAACCTCTCTTAATTAGAAGTAGGAGAAGAACCTTCCGATTTAGTGAAACGAAAGAGAAACAATAACACTGTCAGAAAACTAAAATACATCAGGGAAGTTTTGTGATCATTAATTTTGTTTTGGGATAATAAAGAGGTTATTACTTACCCTCGGTAACTTCACATGACTGATATGAAGATACATCGGGCTGATATCTCGGCTGATATGAAACTAACCAAGTAATAATCTCTGAACAGTATCTTGTAGCTGAATTGGTAGCGCTACTAACATTAAGTGGGGACTGATATTGTGAATTGGTAGCGATACTAACATTAATGGACGGAGACTGATATTGTGAATTGGTAGCGATTCTAACATTAAAGGATGGAGACTGATATTGCGAACTGGTAGCGATACTAACAGTAATGGACGGGGACTGATATTGTGAATTGGTAGCGATACTAACTTTAAGTGGGGACTGATATTGTGAATTGGTAGCGCTACTAACATTAAGTGGGGACTGATATTGTGCATTGGTAGCGCTACTAATATTAAGTGGGGACTAATATTGTGAATTGGTAGCGCTACTAACATTAAGTGGGACTGATATTGTGAATTGATAGCGCTACTAACATTAAGTGGGGACTGATATTGTCCATTGGTAGCGCTACTAACATTAAGTGGGGACTGATATTGTGCATTGGTAGCGCTACTAACATTAAGTGGGGACTGATATTGTCCATTGGTAGCGCTACTAACATTAAGTGGGGACTGATATTGTGCATTGGTAGCGCTACTAACATTAAGTGGGGACTGATATTGTGAATTGATAGCGCTACTAATATTAAGTGGGGACTAATATTGTGAATTGGTAGCGCTACTAACATTAAGTGGGACTCATATTGTGAATTGATAGCGCTACTAACATTAAGTGGGGACTGATATTGTCCATTGGTAGCGCTACTAACATTAAGTGGGGACTGATATTGTGCATTGGTAGCGCTACTAACATTAAGTGGGGACTGATATTGTCCATTGGTAGCGCTACTAACATTAAGTGGGGACTGATATTGTGCATTGGTAGCGCTACTAACATTAAGTGGGGACTGATATTGTGCATTGGTAGCGCTACTAACATTAAGTGGGGACTGATATTGTGAATTGATAGCGCTACTAACATTAAGCTGGGACTGATATTGTGAATTGGTAGCGCTCCTAACATTAAGTGGGGACTGATATTGTGAATTGGTAGCGATAGTAACATTAAGTGGGGAATGATATTGTGAATTGGTAGCGCAACTAACATTAAGTGGGGACTGATATTGTCCATTGGTAGCGCTACTAACATTAAGTGGGGACTGATATTGTGAATTGGTAGCGATACTAACATTAAGTGGGGACTGATATTGTGAATTGGTAGCGATACTAACATTAAGTGGGGACTGATATTGTGAATTGATAGCGCTACTAACATTAAGCTGGGACTGATATTGTGAATTGGTAGCGCTACTAACATTAAGTGGGACTGATATTGTCCATTGGCAGCGCTACTAACATTAAGTGGGGACTGATATTGTCCATTGGTAGCGCTACTAACATTAAGTGGGGACTGATATTGTGCATTGGTAGCGCTACTAACATTAAGTGGGGACTGATATTGTGAATTGATAGCGCTACTAACATTAAGCTGGGACTGATATTGTGAATTGGTAGCGCTCCTAACATTAAGTGGGGACTGATATTGTGAATTGGTAGCGATAGTAACATTAAGTGGGGACTGATATTGTGAATTGGTAGCGCAACTAACATTAAGTGGGGACTGATATTGTCCATTGGTAGCGCTACTAACATTAAGTGGGGACTGATATTGTGAATTGGTAGCGATACTAACATTAAGTGGGGACTGATATTGTGAATTGGTAGCGATACTAACATTAAGTGGGGACTGATATTGTGAATTGATAGCGCTACTAACATTAAGCTGGGACTGATATTGTGAATTGGTAGCGCTACTAACATTAAGTGGGACTGATATTGTCCATTGGCAGCGCTACTAACATTAAGTGGGACTGATATTGTCCATTGGCAGCGCTACTAACATTAAGTGGGGACTGATATTGTCCATTGGTAGCGCTACTAACATTAAGTGGGGACTGATATTGTCCATTGGTAGCGCTACTAACATTAAGTGGGGACTGATATTGTGAATTGGTAGCGCTACTAACATTAAGTGGGGACTGATATTGTGAATTGATAGCGCTACTAACATTAAGCTGGGACTGATATTGTGAATTGGTAGCGCTCCTAACATTAAGTGGGGACTGATATTGTGAATTGGTAGCGATAGTAACATTAAGTGGGGACTGATATTGTGAATTGGTAGCGCAACTAACATTAAGTGGGGACTGATATTGTCCATTGGTAGCGCTACTAACATTAAGTGGGGACTGATATTGTGAATTGGTAGCGATACTAACATTAAGTGGGGACTGATATTGTGAATTGGTAGCGATACTAACATTAAGTGGGGACTGATATTGTGAATTGATAGCGCTACTAACATTAAGCTGGGACTGATATTGTGAATTGGTAGCGCTACTAACATTAAGTGGGACTGATATTGTCCATTGGCAGCGCTACTAACATTAAGTGGGGACTGATATTGTCCATTGGTAGCGCTACTAACATTAAGTGGGGACTGATATTGTGCATTGGTAGCGCTACTAACATTAAGTGGGGACTGATATTGTGAATTGATAGCGCTACTAACATTAAGCTGGGACTGATATTGTGAATTGGTAGCGCTCCTAACATTAAGTGGGGACTGATATTGTGAATTGGTAGCGATAGTAACATTAAGTGGGGACTGATATTGTGAATTGGTAGCGCAACTAACATTAAGTGGGGACTGATATTGTGAATCGGTAGCGCTACTAACATTAAGTGGGGACTGATATTGTGAATTGGTAGCGATACTAACATTAAGTGGGGACTGATATTGTGAATTGGTAGCGATACTAACATTAAGTGGGGACTGATATTGTGAATTGGTAGCGCAACTAACATTAAGTGGGGACTGATATTGTGAATTGGTAGAGATACTAACATTAAGTGGGGACTGATATTGTGAATTGGTAGCTGGTAGCGCTACTAACATTAAGTGGGGACTGATATTGTGAATTGGTAGCGCTACTAACATTAAGTGGGGACCGATTTTGTGAATTGGTAGAGATACTAACATTAATGGACGGGGACTGATATTGTGAATTGGTAGCGATACTAACAGTAATGGACGTGGACTGATATTGTGAATTGGTAGCGATACTAACATTAATGGACGTGGACTGATATTGTGAATTGGTAGCGATACTAACATTAAAGGATGGGGACTGATATTGTGAATTGGTAGCGATACTAACATTAAGTGGGGACTGATAGTGTGAATTGGTAGCGATACTACCATTAAGTGGGGACTGATATTGTGAATTGGTAACGATACTAACATTAAGTGGGGACTGATATTGTGAATTGGTAGCGCTACTAACATTAAGGGACGGGGACTGATATTGTGAATTGGTAGCGATACTAACATTAAGTGGGGACTGATATTGTGAATTGGTAACGATACTAACATTAAGTGGGGACTGATATTGTGAATTGGTAGCGCTACTAACATTAAGGGACGGGGACTGATATTGTGAATTGGTAGCGATACTAACATTAAGTGGGGACTGATATTGTGAATTGGTAGCGATACTAACATTAAGTGGGGACTGATATTGTGAATTGGTAGCGATACTAACATTAAGGGACGGGGGCTGATATTGTGAACTGGTAGCGGTACTAACATTAAGCTGAGACTGATATTGTGAATTGGTATCGGTACTAACATGAATGGACGGGGACTGATATTGTGAATTGGTAGCGATACTAACATTAAGGGACGGGGGCTGATATTGTGAATTGGTAGCGATACTAACATTAAGCTGGGACTGATATTGTGAATTGGTATCGGTACTAACATGAATGGACGGGGACTGATATTGTGAATTGGTAGCGATACTAACATTAAGGGACGGGGACTGATATTGTGAATTGGTAGCGATACTAACATTAAGTGGGGACTGATATTGTGAACTGGTAGCGATACTAACATTAAGCTGGGACTGATATTGTGAATTGGTATCGGTACTAACATGAATGGACGGGGACTGATATTGTGAATTGGTAGCGATACTAACATTAAGGGACGGGGGCTGATATTGTGAACTGGTAGCGATACTAACATTAAGCTGGGACTGATATTGTGAATTGGTATCGGTACTAACATGAATGGACGGGGACTGATATTGTGAATTGGTAGCGATACTAACATTAAGGGACGGGGGCTGATATTGTGAACTGGTAGCGATACTAACATTAAGCTGGGACTGATATTATGAATTGGTATCGGTACTAACATGAATGGACGGGGACTGATATTGTGAATTGGTAGCGATACTAACATTAAGGGACGGGGCTGATATTGTGAACTGGTAGCGCTGCTAACATTAATGGACGGGGACTGATATCGTGAACTGGTTGTGATACTAACTTAACAGATGGGGACTTATATTGTGAATTGGTTATGATACTAGCATTAACGGACGGGGAGTGATATTGTGAATTTGTAGCGATACTAACATTAATGGACGGGGACTGATATTGTTAATTGGTTATTGTGATTTGGTTGCCATACTAGCATCAAGGAAAGGGGGCTGATATTGTTAATTGGTAGCGACACTTACATTAATGGACGGGTACTGATATTGTGCTTTGGTTGCCATACTAGCATCAAGGAAAGGGGGCTGATATTGTGAATTGGTAGCGCTACAAACATTAATGGACGGGGAGTGATATTGTGAATTGGTAGCGATACTAGCATTAACGCACCGGGACAAGGACTGATATTGTGAAGTGGTACTAACTTTAATGGACGGAGACTGATATTGTGAACTGGTAGCGATACTAACGTTAATGGACGTTGACTGATATTGAGAATTGGTAGAGATACTAACATTAATGGCCGGGGGCTGATATTGTGAATTGGTACTGATACTAACATTAATGGACGGGGACTGATATTGTGAATTGGTAGCGCTGCTAACATTAATGGCCGGGGACTGATATAGTGAATTGGTAGCGATACTAACATAAATGAACGGGGGACTGATATTGTGAACAGTCTTTATCATGATATTGATTTAGAATTGTATAGAATCAGTGCAAAGTGTTGATTGATAAATGATGTATCAAATACGCTATATTTACTATTCAAGAAAGCAGGTCATATTAAAAGATAACGCAACCTAGGCGCGGACACTATACCTCACCACGCATCTCAATAGAGCAGATCAATTGGAAAATTCTAGGCTCGGACCCTATTTTGAAATGCCAAGAGAATAAAATTGTTTCATGTAACTGGAGAAAAGAATTTACTGCGACCAGTAAATTCGAGTCTGTGTGAAAATGGTATCAGAACTATATCATATAGAACTAGACTTTATGATTCTGGAGAATCATGGCTTTTCCCGGTTAGATTCCATAATTTTCATGACCCCACAGTGTTAGATGAATTGTTTTTAACTGTCTCACTGAAGTTCCTTTATTGATGTTATGAGTACAGTAATCTCAGATGACTCAGTTTGATAAACAAATTGTTTAGGTAAAAACCATCATTAACGGTGGAGTGGGTTAATGTCAATATCGTCGTCTAACAAGTCAATGACGATAAACGGGGTTATGTTTGTTTGACACATACCCACTGAGTGCTGTGTCTATTTGAAAATGGTCCATTTAATCTCAAATGTATCCAAAATATTGATGACTGGCAGCTTGTAGATGGTTAACAAGTGCTAACAGGAATATTAATTCATGCAACTTGTTATGTCACACCAAGAACTGCGAATGGCCACTTTTTCTTTAAAATCTACAAATTGTTTTCAGAGAAAATCAGGGGAGAACATGAATTTTAAGCTTTTCATGGGTATCATTGTTTATCCAGCCCAAAACGGGTTAAGTCTTGTTTTTGGAATACTCTTATTACTTCCAAAAATAATTCTCAGTGAATTCTACTTCCACTTATTTTGATCTCTCCTCTCAACTTCGGGTGCTGTGGGTACGCAAACACAGCGCATTTTATCAACATTCTGATGTTTGAGAACCTGCATAGGGTTAACAAATGCTTACAGGAATATTTTGTACATGCAACTTGTAATGTCACCCTAAGATCTGAGTATGGTCATTTTTCTTGAAAATCTACGAGATGTTTATAGAGAAATCCTCGGATAACATGAGTTTTTAACCTTTTGAGGGGTATCGCTCTTTAACCAGCCCTAAACGGGTTAAAGCTTGGCTTTGTGAATACGTCCATGACTTACAAAAATGATCGTCGGTGAATTCCACTTCCAATGAAAGAGGTTATGTTTATCTCGCAATTACACATTTGGTGTTATGGTTGCCCAAGAACAGCCCATTTTCTCCAAATGTCTATGCTTGGCACCCTCTGGAGGGTTAACAAATGCTTACTGAAATATTTTGTCCATGCATCTTGTAATGTCACTCCAAGACCTGCGAATGGTCAATTTTTCTTGAAATTTTTTTTGAGAAACCAACAGAAAATTGGAATTTTAAGCTTTTATGGGGTATATCTCCTTAACTATTCAAAAATGGGTTAAGACCTCGATTTTTGAATACACTTACTACTTACAAAAAATGTTTCCCTATCAGTTTTGCGTCCGGTGAAAGAAGTTATGTTTCTCTGTTGCATTTCCATTTGATGTTGTTGGTGTCCAAAAACAGACTATTGTTTTTCAAAATTTTGACATTCAGCAGTCCATGGAGGGTTAACAAATGCTTACCGGAATAATTTATCCACTCAACTGGTAATGTGACACCAAGACCTATCAATGGCCATTTTCTCTTGAAAACCCTACCAAATGTTCGTAAAGAAATCCAGGGAAAAACATTTTTTAAGCATTTGATGGGTATCACTATTAACATCCAGGAAAGAGGTTAACGTTTTTTTTGTTTTTTTGAATACCCTTATTACTTACAAAAATGGTCCTCGGTGAATCCCACTTCCAACAAAGCAGATTATGTTTATTTCTCAGGTACAGGTTAGGTGTTGTGTGTGTCCGAAAACGGTCCATTTCAACAAAATTACGATGCTTGGCACCCTGTAGAGGGTTAATAAACGCTCACCGGAATATTTTGTCCACGCAACTTGTACTGTCTCACAAAGACCTGCGAATAGTCATTTTTTCATGAAAACCTACAGGATGTTTTTTATAGAGATCCACAGAAAAGGGGAATTTTAAGATTTTAAGGGGTCTCTCTCTTTAGCCTAGCCAAAATGGGTTAAGACTTCTACTTTTGAATACCCTTACTACTTACAAAAATGTTTCCGTATAGATTGTGCGCTTGATAAAAGAAGACTTCTTCTTTTCTTTGTGGCGTACCCATTGGGTGCTGTTGCTGTCCAAAAACTGCCCATTTTTTCACAATTTTGACTTTTAGTTGCCCGTGGAGGGTTAACGAATGCTCACCGCAGTATTTTGTCCATGCAACTTCTATTGTCACACCAAGTCCTGGAAGTGACAATTTTTTCTTGAAAATCTACAAGACTCGTTTAGAGAAATCCACTTGTAAACATGAATTTTTTAGCTTTATATGGGTATTGCTGTTTAACCAGCCCAAAACGGGTTAACGCTTGTTTTTTTGAACACCCTTGTTACCTACAAAAATACTCCTCGGTGAATTCCACTTTCAATAAAGGAAGTTATGTTTATCTCTCGTGTATCGTTTGGGTGTTGTGGGTGCCTGAAACTGGCCCATTTCATCAAAATTTCGATGTTTGGCAGCCTGTGGAGGGTTACCATATGCATCGCCTGATATGTCGTGAGTATCAAAGGTCGTGTCACAAACAGGTCTAATAATGATGAATGTTTAAAAAAAATCTACAAGACGTTTCAAGAAAGTGCCTATAAACCACAATTTTGGCAGTTTTTTTGCCAATTATGACGAAGTAAGGGTTAAATCGAAAATTCCGCTTGGGTACATTTTTAGAATTTTTGCTCCTCTATGAGTGTGCAAAATTTTGTGAAAATCGGTCCGAAAATGGCTTCTAAATCGTACGGACAAAAAGTGTGGAAAAAAAAAAAAAAAAAAAAATAATCCGTAGAAAAACAATAGTCTTTTCCAGAGGGAAAAGCCTAAAAAGCATTAATGGAGAGTTATTTCCGGTAGTAAAATATCTTTCAAGAAATCAGAATTTGGTTTTCGTAAACAGCATTTAAAGATTTCCATTTAGGATTCAGATAAAATTTTTAAAGAAACCTGAAATAACTTCTGTGCATTGCATTAAATGTGTTCTATAAAGGACACGACAGTGGATATTTTTTACTCTGTCCACTTTTTGAGAGAAGAAATACATGTATGAACTCCAGAAATACATTGGGATCATGAAATGCAATTTCAAAGAATTCTGAAAGCTGAATTTAATGAGCCCTGTGTGATCCAAGTAAACCCAACCCAAATTATTAACTTCCAAAGTGCTTTGACCCATTTGGTGTTGGTCTGAGGTCCATAATGTCATATCATGCTTGAGATATGAGTGTGACCAAACTTTCTAAATTGCCCCCCCCCCCCCCCTATTTCCCGCCAAATATTTTAAGAATAAAAGTACATGTATGAACTGTGGCAATGCATTAGGAGACCAAACGATATGATTTCCCGCAATTCTAAAAATGCACCCAATGACCCCTGGATGACCTCAGTGACCTTGGTCCACATTTTGAACCTCT
Source organism: Pictodentalium vernedei (assembly GCA_031216915.1). NCBI lineage: Eukaryota > Metazoa > Mollusca > Scaphopoda > Dentaliida > Dentaliidae > Pictodentalium > Pictodentalium vernedei. The sequence goes on along the minus strand of CM062290.1, from coordinate 18,380,934 downwards.
ATTGAGTTTCGACTTGTTTGGTGTTGGTCCCAGGTCCATAAGTCACACCATGCTTGAGATATACTTTCAAAACTGTTTGTCACGCCCCATTTTTTGAATGTAAAAATGCGCGTATGAAGTTGGGAATGCATTAGGGGGTGAAAAATATGTGATTTCCAGTAATTCTGAAAAATGCACTCATTGACCCTTGGGTGATCTCCGTAACCTTGGCCCATATTTTGAACATCCGCTGAGTTTCGACCCATTTGGTGTTGGTCCCAGGTCAATATGTCGTACCATGCTTGAGATATGAGCGTGGCCCACTTTCAACTTTTTGGCCACGCCCACTTCGTGTAAAAATGCATGTATGAACTTCGGGAATGCATTAGGGGGTCAAAAATGTGATTTCTAGCAATACTGAAAAATGCACTCAATAACCCTGAGTGACCTCAGTGATCTTGATCCATTATTTGAACCTCTATCGAGTGTCGACTCATTTGGTGTTTATCCATAGGTCATACCATGCCTCAGATATGGGCGTGACCCACTTTCAAAACACCCCTACAGACGCCCCTAATGGCCAGGAATCTGAAAACATATGATTCCGAGAACTTGTGACTGTCAGTATGCCAAAAAAACAGCGAGATAGGGTAATTCGTTTTCTAATTATCGTGCGGACCAGGAAACGCATACAAGACAGAAGACAGAAAAAAAGGAAAAGAAACCATAGAAAAGCAATAGTATGTGTGTTTCACACACACACAAATAAAATTGATCGAGTTCCATCTTCCATCTGTGCAAAAGGAGATAACCATTACTAAACTGTTATGAAGGATTATTTATTTATTTATTGACGTTTTAAGGTCACATATTTATGCACAATGGCTAATCATGACCGTGACAGTTTTACGGGTGGAGGAAGCCGGAGTACCCGTAGAGAACCACCGAGCAACGACGAGCAGCTGCCAGCTCCCCAACATCGTAACTCCGCACTGCAGCACAGGCAGGGTTAGATTGGTTGAAGACATGCGTACCATCGACGTGCAGTATGCCTTAGTGCACGGCGTCATCGTGCCCCCACGCGGGCAATGGAGGTGAAGTGTCTTTCCCAAGGACACAACGCGGTTGCTGCAGGTGGGATTCGAACCGAGGACCTCTCGGCTTGCAACCTGCACCTATACCTACTGAGCCACCGTGCTCGCGTTATGAAGGATCGATCCCGGCAAACGTCATTACCTTTGTACAGTTTCATCGTTAGGTATAGTGTTGCTAATGTTAATCCCAATGTTATTTATTCGTTGGTTTTTGACACTTTCAACAACCAGGGTCATATCATGACCAACAAATTTACGGGTACAAGAAACAGAAATACCAGGAGATGGGCAAGTAACTGTCGGGCTCTCCAACAAACTAAGCTGACACATGTTGGGTTAGTATCGGTTTAAGGCAAGTGTAACAGGAACTGTCGGGCTCTTCAACAAACTAACCTGACACAAGTAGGGTTAGTATCGGTAACAGGACAAGTGCAACAGGACAGGAGTACCAGGAGATGGGCAAGTAACGGTCGGGCTCTCCAACATACTAACCTGACACAAGTACGGTAAGTATCGGTTTGAGGCGAGTGTAACAAGACAGGAATACCAGGAGATTGGCAAGTAAATGTCGGGCTCTCCAACATACTAACCTCACACAAGTGGGGTTAGTATCGGTTTAAGGCAAGTGTAACATGAGTACTAGGAGATGGGCAAGTAACTGTCGGGCTCTCCAACATACTAATCTCACACAAGTAGGGTTATTATGGGTATAAGGCAAGTATAACAGGAGTACCAGGAGATGGGCAAGTAACTGTCGGGCTCTCCAACAAACTAACCTGACACAAGTAGGGTTATTATGGGTTTAAGGCAAGTGTAACAGGAATACCAGGAGATAGGCAAGTATCTGTCGGGCTCTCCAACATACTAACCTGACACAAGTAGGGTTATTATGGGTTTAAGGCAAGTGTAACGGGAGTACCAGGAGATGGGCAAGTACCTGTCGGGCTCTCCATCAAACAAACCTGACACAAGTAGGCTTAGTATCGGTTTAAGGCAAGTGTAACATGAATACAAGGAGATGGGCAAGTAACTGTCGGGCACTCCAAAATACTAACCCAGTACAAGTAGGGTTATTGTGGGTTTAAGGCAAGTGTAACAGGAGTACTAGGAGATGTGTAAGTAACTATCTGGCTCTCCAACAAACTAACCTGACACAAGTAGGGTTACTATCGGTTTTAGGCAAGTGTAACGTGAGTACTTGGAGATGGGCAAGTAACTGTCGGGCTATCCAAAATACTAACCCAATACAAGTAGGGTTGGTATCGGTTTAAGGCAAGTGTAACATGAGTACTTAGAGATGGGCAAGTAACTGTCGGGCTGTCCAACAAACTAACCTGACACAAGTAGGGTTCTTATGGATTTAAGGCAAGTGTAACAGGAGTACCAGGAGATGGGCAAGTAACTATCGGGCTCTCAAACAAACTAACCTGACGCAAGTAGGGTTAGTGTCGGTTTGAGGCAAGTGTAATAGGAAGGAGTACCAGGAGATGGGCAAGTAACGGTCGGGCTCTCCAACATACTAACCTGACACAAGTAGGGTAAGTATCGGTTTGAGGCGAGTGTAACAAGACAGGAATACCAGGAGATTGGCAAGTAAATGTCGGGCTCTCCAACATACGAACCTGACACAAGCAGGGTTAGTATCGATTTCAGGCAAGTTTAAGAGGACAGGAGTACCAGGAGATGAGCAAGTAACTGTCGGCTCTCCAAAATACTAACCCGACACAAATATGGTTAGTATCGGTTTAAGGTCAGTGTAACAGGAGTACCAGGAGATGGGCAAGTAACTGTCGGGCTCTCCAACATACTAACCTCACATAAGTGGAGTTAGTATCGGTTTAAGGCAAGTGTAACATGAGTACTAGGAGATGGGCAAGTAACTGTCGGGCTCTCCAACATACTAACCTCACACAAGTGGGGTTAGTATCGGTGTAAGGCAAGTGTAACATGAGTACTAGGAGATGGGCAAGTAACTGTCGGGCTCTCCGACATACTAACCTCACACAAGTAGGGTTATTATGGATATAAGACAAGTGTAACAGGAGTACCAGGAGATGGGCAAGTAACTATCAGGCTATCCAAAATACTAACCCAATACAAGGAGGGTTAGTATCGGTTTAAGGCAAGGGTAAAATGAGTACTTAGAGATGGGCAAGTAACTGTCGGGCTCTCCAACAAACTAACCTGACACAAGTAGGGTTATTATGGGTTTAAGGCAACTGTAACAGGAGTACCAGGAGATGAGTAAGTAACTGTCGGGCTCTCCAACAAACTAACCTGACACAAGTAGGGTTATTATGGGTTTAAGGCAAGTGTAACAGGAGTACTAGGAGATGTGTAAGTAACTATCTGGCTCTCCAACAAACTAACCTGACACAAGTAGGGTTACTATCGGTTTTAGGCAAGTGTAACGTGAGTACTTGGAGATGGGCAAGTAACTGTCGGCTCTCCAAAATACTAACCCAATACAAGGAGGGTTATTATCGGTTTAAGGCAAGTGTAAAATGAGTACTAGGAGATGGGCAAGTAACTGTCGGGCTGTCCAACAAACTAACCTGACACAAGTAGGGTTATTATGGGTTTAAGGCAAGTGTAACAGGAGTACCAGGAGATGGACAAGTAACTGTCGGGCTGTCCAACAAACTAACCTGACACAAGTAGGGTTATTATGGGTTTAAGGCAACTGTAACAGGAGTACCAGGAGATGAGTAAGTAACTGTCGGGCTCTCCAACAAACTAACCTGACACAAGTAGGGTTATTATGGGTTTAAGGCAAGTGTAACAGGAGTACTAGGAGATGTGTAAGTAACTATCTGGCTCTCCAACAAACTAACCTGACACAAGTAGGGTTACTATCGGTTTTAGGCAAGTGTAACGTGAGTACTTGGAGATGGGCAAGTAACTGTCGGCTCTCCAAAATACTAACCCAATACAAGGAGGGTTATTATCGGTTTAAGGCAAGTGTAAAATGAGTACTAGGAGATGGGCAAGTAACTGTCGGGCTGTCCAACAAACTAACCTGACACAAGTAGGGTTATTATGGGTTTAAGGCAAGTGTAACAGGAGTACCAGGAGATGGACAAGTAACTGTCGGACTCTCCAACAAACTAACCAGACACAAGTAGGGTTAGTATCGGTTTAAGGGAAGTGTAACATGAGTACCAGGAGATGGGCAAGTGACTGTCGGGCTCTCCAACAAACTAACCTGACACAAGTTGGGTTAGCATCGGTTTAAGACTAGTGTAACAGGAACTGTCGGGCTCTCCAACACACTAACCTCACACAAGTAGGGTTATAATGGGTTTAAAGCAAGTGTAACAGGAGTACCAGGAGATGGGCAAGTAACTGTCGGGCTCTCCAACAAACTAACCTGTGACAAGTAGGGTTATTATGGGTTTAAGGCAAGTGCAACAAATTGGACAATCAGGAATATGTGTCTTATCAAGGATACAACACAGATAGCGGTCGTAAGGATCGAACCATCGAACTTTCTATCCTAACTCATGTATGCTAACCAATAAGTCATTGCACCCACAGTTACCGCTCGATGCAGAATTGCTGAATGAGGACTCCAGAGGGTGAATTTGCTGATGCTATCCCATACAGTGGGCCAATTTATCCCCTGGTTACCTCTTTCTGTTTAAGTCTGAAAACTTGATTCAGATTGAGGCTCACAGAAGTTCAATTTAGTGATTCTACCCTGCAATGAATGCCGCAAAAATCTCTTGCTTTCCACGTATTAAACTGCAGTGGGAAAAAAAACTGTTTTCTTCACAAGAACGGCATAAACCCATATCGCTCATCAACTATTGACCCATTGATATCGGCATATCATCCCCCAAGTTCTGGTGTGTTCTATGTGCCAGTAGGCAAATAGAACACATTGGAACTTGGTGGACGATATGCTATTAATATATTATTCGGGGGGCCTTAGGGACTCCCCCCCCCTCCCCCCGCCCGCTTTACTATAGTAGTTTATCCTTTTTTCGACTCCATGTTTCTGTGGTACAGTTCTTTTAGATTGGAAGACATCCTTAATGATTACCTTTGCAATACGTTCGTTTCTTTGAAAAAAACCTGGGGCACTAGCTTACTGAAATCTTTTAGACTGATATAATTTATTGCATCCGCTATAATAATGTGCAAAAGTTAAACTGAATAGCTGATATGATTTTATATAACAGCGATGTCTCATGAAATTACCACCTGCAATTACAGTATTCGCCCGTTTCGTTTTTAACAGGGAAATCCCCTACTAATTTTAGCGCACTCGCATAGTAACATTTAAAAATATTTGGGCGTGGTTGCTTCGTTAAAAATTTAATACCATTAAATGAATTAAATAAATGTTGAATCTTTTCACACGTAAAAATGAGAATATTTTTCTTGTAATTTGCATGTCGTGTTAGAATTTGTCTATGTTATTGTTTATTGTTCATTCTACTGAGTGAACTTTAGAAAATATTAAACAGCATCACTCGTGGATGGGCTCACTTCAGAAATGGGTGTTATATAACCTGGTTGTTACGGAGTGTTTCATTTGCTTTGGGATAAAAATGTAATAATTTGTTTCGCAAAACACAATCGTCACTTATATATAAAATGGATTAGTTTAACTTAATTTACAGTTATTGCAGGCACGTAGCTAGGATCCGAATTTTTTTTTTTGGGGGGGGGGCAAAGGAGAATTGTGGGAGGGCGAGCCTAGGACGAGATGCCGAAGGCATCTCCCGAGGGCCGAAGGCCCGAGTGTGGGGGAAGGCACGGGAGGGGGCGACCCCCTCCCGTAGGTGGGGGTCCGGGGCCTCCCCAGGAAAATTTTGGATTTTAGCATGTCTCAGACGCGATTTCCTGGCTCCTGCGGTATATTTCGACTCACATTTCCGAAGGAATATGACCCCATTCCCAATGGCAAAATAATAAATAGTCCTGAAAATCTTGCATAAAGAATATTTTTTGGGGGGGGGGCAAGACTGAGTTTTGGGGGGTCAGTTGCTCCCGCCCCCCCCCCCCCCCGTGCACCCCCATAGCTACGTGCCTGAGTTATTGCCCCCTGAATAAAGAACTTTCGAGTCATCCAGTTATGCCTACAAAGGGTAAGAAAATGAGGTTCCAGATGGTAATGTACGCTTTCCATCATTAAGCGGAGAAACATTGTCAGAAGACTAGATTTATGTCAAGGTTATCCAAATAACGTAAAATTAACCCTTTACCTAAAGCGAGGTTCACTCAAAACCACTGTTTCTAAATAGTTAAAGCCTTTAGCTTCCGGCGCATTGATTATATTGCCTCATGGCACAGAAATTATAAATTTAAGCTGATGTCATTTAATTCATGCTGGCTTTAACCCTTTTGTCTACAATAACAGAAGACGAGACTTAATCAGAAGGTTCTCCATAGAACGTAAAAATAACCTTCTTAATAATCTGACGATCATGGTATAAATAAAATATACCCAAAGTAGCTTGGTGTACCAAATGTTCACCACTCATGGTGAAGTGGTTTAACCGCGCGCCGAAGGCTCGCGGTTAACACCACTTCACCACTCGTGGTGAACATTTGGTACACCAAGCTACTATGGGTATATTCTATATATAATGAGGGCTCATCATCTAGGCTTTAGATGCAAAAATGAATAAAATGAGAAGAACACAAAATCTCGCTGCCTAAAATACCTCCGCCCAAAATATCTACCTGTTTTGAGCAAAACTCCTGAGTTCAAACTCAAAAATTTTCTCAACCCCAACATATACTGAGTCAAAAAAGAAAGTAGAATAAACTTTGAGGAGCTATTTTTATTTTTTTAGTATTATCGACTTTAACCCCAAACAAATTATTGTAAATTCATATTTCGAGTCTTGCTGTATGAATTTGCATAATTTCATGTTCTTACTGTTGCCAGCGTCACGCCAGGGCGTCGCAATTCAGACATGGGGTGAAATGAGAAGTCCACACATGCAGTCAATAGCGTGTATGTCCACCGTTTGCCTCTTCGGTGGCAAGACATCGACGGCGCATAGATGTCACCCTATGGTATTGCGTTCCACTCCTGCCTTAGAACATTATCGTGAAGTCTTACCCGACGGTCCATTTGATCCCAAAGATACTCGATTGGCGACAAATCTGGCGAAAGTGGGGGCCAGGGAAGAAGTTCGATGCTCTGCTCCTCAAGAAAGTCACGACAGATACGCGCCACGTGACATCGGGCGTTGAACAACGGGACAACAACAGCGTTAAGAATTTCGTCCCTATATCGCTGACCGTTCAGATTACCATCGTTCATCGAACGGTTTAACCTTGGTTTTCGGTTAACCTTGGCAACTGCGTTCGATGGCTCAAGAAAATTCCTGCCCAAACCATTACACTACCCCCGCCGAAACAGTCGCATTCCCACACGCAAGCATTAGAAAACCGTTCTCCTCGTCGGCGATACACTCTTGTCTTACCATCAGCGCGCCGTAGACAAAATGGTAATTCATTACTAGAAAGAACTGTGCTCCAACGCTGCTGAGTCCAGCGAACACGCTGACGTACCCATTCCATTCGGACGGTACGATGACGTTGGGTAAGGATTGGTCCGTGGTATGGACGCCTACTTCGGATGCCGTGTTCAGTAAGTCTGTTGCGGACAGTTTGTGCACTGAGTCTATTGTTAGTTCTACCAGGAGTAATTGCTGCTCTCCTCGTCGCCGTAAGGAGGCGACCCCGCAAGTGAGACGTTCTGATGTGTCGGTCTTGTGCAGGGGTCGTAACTCTTGGTCGACCTGAACGCGGTCGGTCGGCAGTAAATCCAGTGGTTCTATACCTTCAAATGAGACGTTAAATAGTGGACACAGTGACTCTGAACTCAGCAGCGAGCTCATCTGGAGGTATCCCAGCCTCATGCATACCAATGGCACGCAACCTCTGGTTTTCGGTTAACCTTGGCATTTTTTAAAATGTCGGAAGACAAAAACTAGCGTGTTTTCTCAATAACCCAGGCTCTCCAGCACAACATAACACAAAGAAAATCGTCGGTCACCCATTCAGTTTGACATTCTCGGGTAGCACGTGCTATTTTGAAATCCGTAGCAAAATTGTATACGGTTGGGTGACAACAACAACATGTCATTAAACTTTTTGCACGACTTCTTGTCCACACACGTGCAACATTAGAACTACTATTCATCCTTTGTGCTATTTGTTCACATTTGTTTCTATTATACTTTCTTTTTTGACTCAGTGTATCTGTACAAGCTCTCTAACCGAACTATCACACATTCGAAAGCCATGTAGAGATTACTGGGCCCGTATATTTTCGTCGGTGGCATTTTGGGGTGTGTAGGACAAAATTCTAACAGGCCAAAAGCCTTAGGACAAAATATGGATAAAAGTCCTTATCACAAAAGCTCTGGAGACAAAAAGCGGACAAAACACTTCAGAATAAAATCCCTCCAGAAAATGACAAAGGCAGAGAAAAGCCCAGGAAATTTTTTACCATACTATATGAATATCTGAAGCTTATTTTTTATTCCCTTTTTAATAAATTTTGAGACTCTTGAATTTTTGGTTCACCAATCGATTTAAATTTTGTCAGTGTGTAAGAAATAAAAATATTTAAATGGAAAAAATGATTTAAACTTTCCGATAGTATTATTTGAAGCTAATTGTTTTATTCCCTTTTTAATAAATTTTGACACTTGATTTTTTGGTCCACAATTCGATTTAAATTTTATAACTGTGTAAGAAATATATATTATTTAAATTGAAAAACATATTTAAATTTTCCAATAGTAATATATTTATGAGCTACTCTTTTAAGGTTGATTGATGTGTATATAGTATATATGTCTTTTGGAGTGCGGTGGCTGAGTAGGTAGAGATGCAGACTGTAAGCCGAGAGGTCCTCCGTTCGATTCCCACCTGCGGCAACAGCGTTGTGTCCTCGGGCAAGACACTTAATCTTCATGCCCACGTGGGGGCAGGGTGGCGTTGTGTACTAAGGCACACTGCACGTTGATGATGCTTGTCTACAACCAATGCTAACCTTGATTGTGTGGAGTTAGTACGCTGACGAGTCTGACACTTGCTCTCCGTTGCTCGGTGTTTCTCTCCGGGTACTCCAGCTTCCTCCACCCGTGAAACTGTCCGACACGAGGTGAAAGGGCGGCCGTTAAACCCCAATAAATAAATACACATCATATCTTTGATGCAATAATTTGCCTGAAATAATTGTTGACTTCAAAACAGACTCGAACAAGATCACTTAACCCTTTACCCAACGTAACGACCAAAAACCGGCCAGCGCTATTCACGAAAATCGCCAATTAATTTTCATTAGTTTTTTCATTTTTTGTCTTTTGTCTATGTTTTTGAGACAAAAAATGAAAAAAAATAGTTATTCAAGAATTTTTTTTGCAAGTGTCGTCTGCTTTTCATTCTAGGTAAAGGGTTAGGCGTGTGAGTACAGCAAATGTTGTTATAAGAACAAAGCGTGTACATAATCAAACGCTATTTACACAACATAATTTCGCGCGATATTGATGTTACCTTTAGTTGATGATTTATAAGCAAGAATTCCCAAACGTCGGACGCGGCGAAACGAATAGGTCGCCAAGCCTCTATTTTTGAACTGAAAAATTATCAAGGGTAGAAAGGGACTCGCTCCCACCTCTCCCCTGTGTGCCTATGGCGCGCAGACGGCAGACGTCATGACATTTCCCCAGAAAAGGGGGATATAAATGTAGAACGTTTCGCAGCGGACGTGTTGGCCTACTGGGGCTAACGGGGTTAGTCAGTTAGTTCCTTTACGTAAAAGGTTAAATTTAATTGTTTGGGAGTTCGTTCCAATGAAGGCGGATAAGCTATTTTTAAGGGAGAATTTGAAATAGAACAAAATATGAATTGCGATTTTCTTGTATTGCGCTGGCCGGTTGGGTCGTTACTTTAGATAAATGGTTAATTTTAATTAAGAAAGCCAGAAATGGTACAGTTTGAGGCCATTTGAGTGGTATTTTAAGTAGTATACGGGGTCGGGGTCGAGTCAAGCCTCGATGAGTTTGGGTGACATGTTATCCACGAGACCCCGCCCCCTTACCAAGTTCGGCTCCGCCAATATTGTTATGTGGGTTGTGTATCGCGGAAATGTTGTCCTTTTTAACTCTCTACTTAACGTGGTTGTAGGACAAACAACAACGGACAAAAAACCCTAAAAGTGAAATTCTTTGGACAGAATTCCCTGTGAACATAACCCCCAACAAACAAAAATACGTGCTGATAAAATCTTCCATACATGAAATATATCTAATGAAACAATTTAAATAATGATAATCAAAACTCCTTTCTGTTCAGAACTTGTGTAATAAGGTAATACAGGTCCGAGAACGAGTGCCCAACTTGGCTGAAGAGTACCGTTATTGGGGTGTCATGTGTGTGACGTCACTCATATGTTAGGTGTGCCAGATATAAAATTGTGTTTACTACACGCCTGTTCTGTGAATTCCCCATGCGGAAAATGAAAATATGTTCCGCACACATGTGCGGAACGGAAATCGTTGACGGACTATTTTTAAATAGAAGCGAAATTTCACCGGAATTTTCTACAAATCGTGCAAAGCAACTGCAATTTGAATTCCTAGCGATAGCTAAAAATCGTCCCCTGAATTCCAATGTGTTCTATGTGCCAGTAGGCACATAGAACACATTGGAACTCAGGGGAGGAAATAGTAACACGGGTTCCCCTCGCAAATTTGGTTGGCGATAAAATGTAGGGTTTTTTGTTGATAGTTGTCAGTTGAATTAGAGTCTCCTTCTAATAATTGTTTTTATAGACGTGTAGGCGTGTAATAAACACAGAACTACACACGCGTTTCACTGGGTTAATCGATATGGCACGAGTGCCAGGGCAGAAGGATAGAACGAGAGGCCGCAGTAGGTAAATGCAATCCCGTGTCATACAATAGACGCAAGGGATGCTTTGTACTGTGTTCGAGTAACTGTTATGAAACCATTTATCATTTTCTGCGTCTACGGTAGTGCAGGCCCTGATGGTAGTGCCTATACTTAGGTCATTGTGCCCTTCAATTACACTGCCTTTCATTTGGGATAATTACCAAAATACTGGCCCCAGTAACCGCCAAAATGAGTAGCGGTAAATGTAACCGCCAAAAACATGCTGTAACTGCAAAACTGGCGTAACCGTCAATTTGCTGTAACCGCCAACACTTTGTAACTGTCAGCAAATGGACCAATGTTATAATGGAAAGTCGTCGGCAGCCATCCTTGCCTCCGAGGAGTCTAAATCAGACGAAACGACCAGGCAACACATCGAGAGCTTACTATACTACAACTATTCTGGGTCCTCTCGCACACATTAGAGTCGTTTTATATTTGTACTGAAAAAAAGTTAATTAATGCATATAAATTGAACAAAATAAAATCAAAGTGTATTTTATTCGCATATTCAGTTAAGTGACCACATAGCATACTGGTTAATGCTCTCCATAGCTCATTCGTTACTTATTTAATACAGAGCACAGGGATTATTTGTTCAATACTTACAGTTCGTGGATAAAGAATTAAATCACGGTGGGGTAGATTTTTCCCTGCCAAATAATTACACCTCCTCAAAGAACACACGGAAATTTTCAGATTTTCAACTACCCTGAGGTTCATCAGTGGTGAATCCTGGATTTCCCTTCTCCTTGGTGGGGAGCCCGTCTGGAAGCTTTCCTCATGAGAGTGAAAAATTGTGGGACAAAACTCTTGTTCTCGGCGATTATGAGGCTTCTGTGACCGACACCCTAGGCTGTTATTTGTATGTGTAAATCCCATGCTTACGACCACATGACACATGTCTATCAGATTCGCAACATCTCGAGTTCTCGACGCATTATTTATCGAAACGGTCCGGAGTCGAATTTCGGAATCGAGTGTTAACTCTTTGAAATCGTAAGATCGATTTTTCGGTCCGAAGCATAATTTCGTCCCATTTTTGTCTTATTATAAGATGTCTGAACACGGGTACTGGCGATAAAATAATAACTGCAGTCTGCGGCCAGACAGCTGCAGACTGCAGTTATTATTTTATTCTCCCTGTATACTGATATTGGACTGACCCACTTCTCTGTAAGTGCACACAAAGGCGATGCCATTCCAGGAAACGAGGGTTCAAATGGTTAACATTCCTTCGGCAAAAATAGAGGGACATATTGGGTGCGCCTTCCCCTTCCCCCTTATACTGGTGAGTTTATACCATTTTATCCCAGTCGGAATGAACTCCCTACGTCCCAATGTTACGATAACCATAGAGATCGTCAACATTAAGTTATATATTTCTAACGAGCAAGAACAAGCGGGATTTCATGATCCATTGAGACACGAATTTCATCTGTCTTTTCTAAGGGTTTTACCGTCACAGAAAATATTTTAACTGATCTAAAAGCAAGTTATTTTTAGATCAGTGGCAATTTTCCAGCAACTTGCAGTGCCATCTTACGGCGACACATGTTAGAATCGGCGATCTTGATTGGTTTGTTAAGGTATTTGACATGCGCAAAGGGAGTATTTGTGAATACCTTAATTGCTTGCGCAGTATTTAACAGTGACAGTACTTAATGAAATAAAACTTATCACCTTAACGAATGATCAAATATCTCAAAATTGTATTAAGTACTGTCATTGTGAAATGGAGTCTAAAGGTGTTAATCAAAATAAAGTGTACATTTTGAGGTATGGTAATTGTTTCCATTTCTGGACCATTACCAGATAGATATACAGTGACAGGACTTGATAATATTCATATTAAAGTTTCACCCAGAACTTTCACTGTACTGTGAAAATGATTTCTAACAGGGTTAATAGAAATAAATTATTACTTCACCAGGTGTATTTCTTGAATATATCTCAATAACATTGTTCCACTGTGACAGTAGTTGATAAATAGAGGATATGGAATGAGCGAGCCCAAACGGAAAATTCGGACGAGTTTCATAAATATTATATGAGAAAAACACTCATTTCACATTCTATTTATCATATGACACACACACGCACAAATTAGCCACTTAGTATGCCTTTTTAACCCATCAGCTAACTTGAGTTGCAGACGGCACTTGGAAAAACATCCTCGTATAACTAAATTTTCATTTTTTGCTTCCAAAACATAGGTTATGACCCCTCATTGGAACGAGCTCGTCGAGCTCGTTCCAATGAGGGGTCATAAGCTATGTTTTAGAAGCAAAAAGTGAAAATATAAAAAAATGAATGGCGTTTTGTCTTGTAGGTAAAAAATTAATACAATATAACCCAACCTAAATAGGACAGATAACGTAAATTCTCCCTACTGAAATTATGCAACTGTAACCCAGTTGTATTTTGTTTAGCCAATCAAATTGTCCAGTTTTGAAAAATTGACCAATGAAAACTCCCAACTCTAATTAGGCAAATTATGAAAATGTGGCCCGGTTGTATTTTGTTCAGCCAATCAAATTGTCTAGTTCTGAAATTGATCAATGAAATTGACGAAAGGCTTTATTTATCACTGATTAATATGAAAACAAAATATCAAATGTTTTAAAGTGAACAAAACGGACGAGTCATATGATAAAATACTTTTGCTCATTAGTATGTTTTATCAGATACTGTCACCGTGTAGCTGATTCAATAAAGGTTTAATAAAAACAGATTGCCATTTTTTGGGGTGCATTTTTCCAAACCTCCATGGCTTACCAGATTGTTTTACAGTTACAGAACTTGATAAAATCCTTGTACATTTATAATTGAATTAATAACCATGTAATGTCAAAATGTTCTATCAAGAACGTTCACTGTGAAACTCATTCATGCCTGGATTATTTGATACTTTTGAGCATTACTGGTGACCAAATCTCTACAAGTTTTATCAACTATTGTCACTTTGAAACGTATTAATTACGGAGTGAAATTAACTACATTTTGAAAGTTTCGGCATATCTTAACTACTTGCCACATAATACACATTGTTTTACAGTGACAGTACTTAATTAAATCTATGCTAATCACCATTACTAATGATCAAATATCTCAAAATTTTATTAAGTGCTGTCAATGAAATATCTCAAAATTTTATGAAGTACTGTCAATGAGAAATGCATTCTAAGGGTATTAATCAAAATAAATTATGTATTTTGGGGTATAGTAATTTTTCCCGTATCACAACCACTACTAGATTGCTTTACAGTTACAGAACTTGATAATACTTGTATTAAAGATCCATTAACCCTTTACCCAACGCAGACGATATCAAAATTAATTATTTTAAATACATTTTTTTTTAAATTTTTAAAAAAATTTCAACAAACCATATCATGTGACCCCTCGTTGGAACGAGCTCGACGAATTGAAATTGGTGAAATTTTTCGAAAAATAATATTTTTTCAGCTGCTGAATTTGCGTATTACGCGGGCGGACGCGGACGATTCGTTGGGTAAAGGGTTAAGTACTGTCACTGTGAAACTGATTTATAACATGGTTAATAACATTAAATTGTTTTTTAGAATGTGTATTTCTTGAATATCCCAACAACTTACCAACTTTTCTACAGTGACAATACTTGATAAAATACTTCTGTTCATTAGTACTATTCAAACTGCTAAAGATTTGTGCAGCATTTTTGCAAAAATGTTAAAAACTTTTCTTCTCCAGAACCTCTGATCAGAATCTTTTGATATTTGGTATACAGAATCTTTAGGGGGTCACATACAAGTGTGCTCAAGTTAAGACACTCGGTTCAGATTTGGGCTCAATACAGGTGCCCGAATCTTAACTTAAGATAATATGGAGAATAAGCTTTAAAATCTTCTTCTTCGGAACTACTTGTCAGAATCGTTTAATATTTGGTATACATCATCATTGTTACGAGTGTCAGATTCAAGTTTATTCAAATCAAGTCCCTCAGTTAATATTTGGGCTTCCTATGGGAGCTCAAATTTTAACTAAGTGTAATATGAGAAAATGTCTTTAAAAATCTTCTACAGATCCACTAGTCAGAATCCTTTCATATTTGGTATACAACATCTCTGGGGAGGTCAGATAAAAGTTTGTTCAAATCGGATTCCTGGGATAATATTTGGGCTCTCTGATGGAGCCCGAAGTTTAACTTAGTGCAATATGAGGGAATTTCTTTGAACATCTCTAGGTGGGGGTGTGATTTAAGTTTGTTCAAATCGGGTGCCTGCGTTGATATTTGGGCTCTCTTTTGGAGCCCAAATTTTAACTTAGTGCAATATGAGGAAATTTCTTTAAAAACCTTCTTCTTCAGATCCACCAGTCAGAATGCTTTCATGTTTGGTATACAACATCTCCAGGGGAGTCTGAATGAAGTTTGTTCAAATCGGGTTCTTGGGTTAATATTTAGGCTTTCTGTTGGAGCTCAAAGTTTAACTTAGTGAAATATGAGGGAATTTCTTTAAAAATCGTCTTCTGCAGAAGCATCAATAAGAATCTTTTGATATTTGACATACAAAATCTATAGAGGGGGGGGGGGGGGGGGGGGGCAGATTCAAGTTTGTTCAAATCGAGTCCATGGGTTAATATTTGGGCTCCCTATAGGAGCCCAAATTTTAACTTAGTGCAATATGAGGAAAATTTCATTAAAAAATCTTCTTCAGGTCACTCAGTCAGAATGCTTTCATATTTGGTATACAACATCTCAAGGGCGGTCAGATTCAAGTTTGTTCAAATCGAGTCTATGGATTAATATTTGGGCTTCCTGTGGGAGCCTGAATTTTATCTTAGTGCAATATGAAGGAATTTCTTGAAAAATCTTCTTCTCCACAACCATAAAGTAGAATCTTTTGATATTTGGTATAGGACATCTCTGGGGGGGGGGGGGGGGGGGGGTAAAATTCATGTTTGCTCAAATCGAGTCCCTGGGTTAATATTATGGCTCCTTATGGGAGCCTCAATTTTATCTTTGTGCAATATGAGTAAATTTTATTAAGAATCTTCCTCTTCAGATCCACCAATCAGAGTGCTTTCATATTTGGCATATAACATCTCTGTGGAGATCAGATTCAGGTTTGTTCAATTCGAGTCCCTTGCTTAATATTTGGGCTCTTTAGGAGGGGGGGGGGGCGGAGCGGGCAGTTTAAGGTGAAGGTTGTTCAAATCCATTTTTTAGTGTTTTTCCATAAACATTGACTTTCAAACTGCAGTGACATAACAACCCTTGGAAGTTTGGAAGTGCTTGTGTACAACTGATAGAATCGGAAGCAGTCAGGAAAACCTATGATAATAATCATCTGACATGGACTCTAGAGTTATGAATAATTTCATGCCTTCATTCTTCTGTAGTGCTGATGGACCCAAAATACTTCTTTGAACCACTTGGAAAGGTGAGCGATAAGGCTCATTGGTGGCTCTTGTCTCCAATTCAACTCACAAAAAATTTAATATAGATTTCTATGGGGGATTTCTGTGCAACTCATCCTACATTTTTGAACCAATTTTGATCAAACTTCTCAAACATTATGATTAGGAGGTGAACATGTGCATATTCTAAAATGTTTCATTCGTGAAAACGTTAAACAATAAATAGGGTATTTCCCCTGAACTTAGAAGTATTAGGGATTTTCAAATGACATTCTTGTGTTCACAGCTCCTCATTCATTATTGAGCTGATTTCGATAAAACTTCTTGAACAAAGATAACATATGCATATTTCTAAATGTTCCATCTGTGATGATGTTCATCGGATTATATCCCTTTAAACTATGGAGGTTTTAGACACCCAGCTCTTCCAACATTTCTGAATTGTTTTTTTTTTTTCAAGCCTCAACATTTAGAGTTTTATTCTAGTAAGTCACAAGTAGGTGTATTGATCACCTTGATCTATAGTTCTGTGCATTTTTGAATGCGTCTTTGTACATCTTAACAACTTTAACACATCATTAAAGATGATAGTACTTAATAAAAATATTTATACCTTTAAACATTACAAATGTCCAAATGTCTGAACTTTTAAGTACTGTTACACCAAAACTAAATCATTAGGGGGTTCATAGAATAAATTGAGCGTGTTGGGGTGCATTTTTTCACTCTTAATCATTTACTTGATTGTTTTAGACACACAGCTCTTAAAATCTTTATAGCTTTTATCATTGTTCACGAAAAACGTTTGCCAAGAACTGTAACTGTGAAACTGATTCATTCCAGGTTGATAAAAAATGTGTTCCTTTTGCGGTGCATAATCTTGGAACAGGTTATTTTCATTAACTGGCAGAGTGCTAAATTATTTTTGACCATCAAATCCTGTACACATGTCTTTGCCTTGTTACAATTTATGGGAGAGTGCCTATGGGCACTCTCCCATAAATTGTAACAAGGCAAACCCTTACAGATTAAATAATATCACTTCAAACATAATACAAAGCACATGCATTGAATATGAGCCTTCAAGCTGTAGTACCTGCACTTCAGAATAAAGCCCAAATATGGGCTTCCAGCACTCTACCAGTTAACAGTACTTGACAAAATCTTTATACCTTTGTTCATTTCTAATGATCGAATATCTAAGTATCAACTACTGTCACTTTGAAACTGATTCATTACAGGTTTCATATAAATAAATGGAGCATTTGGGGTGCATAAACACATAACACATCGCTTTACAGAGAAAAAAATTTGATGAAATTTTCAAAACTTTTGATAATTACTAATAATCAATAAATTGCTTAAATGTTTTATCATGTGCTGTCACGGATGCAATGTGCTGGTAATCAAAATGAGTCAGAAGCCTTTCATACAAAGATCACCCAAACAACTCTCATTCACTTGGTCAACATCCTACATAAAACTTCCGACTGGGGAATCATTTAAGCTTACTTGAGCCTCTATTTTAGAACCAAAATAGCTCATTTTCAGTTTTGTCATCTGAAAGTTTCAATTTGCATTATATATATATATACATCCACTTGTTTCGTTTATTGCTTCGAGCTGTATGATTGACTTTTAAAAATTTAAATTTAATAAATAATTGTCTTACGCTATTAATTTAACTAAATCTTATTTAGTTTCTACAAATGCCTAACATGGGTACATTGAAAAAATGTTTGTTTAAAAAGCGACCCCCCCCCCGTAATGATGCTTCTATAGCATCATTTTGTTACTTGTTTAATACAGCTTTGTACAAGTTTTTCTACTCATTGGAGATCTCGGACCTGGACGTTGGGGCAAACCAGGGTAAAAAAATCGTCAGAGAAAGGGTCATGGAGGATTGTAACCGTAATTGGCGAGAGGGGATCAAATCAAAGAGATCTTTGGGTGGCCTGCGTGATAAAGAGAGGCCAGGTTTTGAAGAGTACCTTGATGGCACCTTTGGGGGGGTCACTGCTGTTCAAGCTGAGGTCGCGATCCTTGGAGCTGAGGGGAAAAATTGGGAAAGACGGTGAAAGGGAGTGCCAGATGTGTAACTTGGGCATGGTGGAGACCCTGGAACACTTCCTTCTAGAATGCCCAAAGTATCAGTCTAAAAGAATGAGATTCACTGGGAGTATAATGGGGATGTGGGATGGGAGAATGAAGGACATGTGGTTAGGGGGAGACTCAAAGGAGAGGGTTAATGTGCTAATCGGAGAGATTGGGAAGAATGGGGCAAGGGATGTCATCAAGCAGTTCGTCTCCGAATATTGGGAGGAGAGGAGAAGCGTGGGAATAGGGAGGCAGTTGAGAGTTCAGGGGTAACCAAGGCATTCTCGTCCGAGAACCGCGACAAATCAGCGGCTGGCCAAAGTGTTATTATTATGACAACATGTTAGTATTAAGGATATATCTCTATAGTTTAGCGGTACTCTGGGATCTAAAGATTTGTCTTTTGGTACGTTAACCCTTTACCCAACGTAACGGCCAAAACCGGCCAGCGCTATTCTCACAAATCGCCAATTAATTTTCATTATTTTTTTCATTTTTTGTCTCAAAAACATAGGTTATGACCCCTCGTTGGAACGAGCTCGTCGAGCTCGTTCCAACGAAGGGTCATAACCTATGTTTTTGAGACAAAAAATGAAAAAACTTAGTTATTCAAGAATTATTTTTGCAAGTGTCGTCTGCTTTTCAGGTTAGGTAAAGGGATAAGGCAAATAATCGATTTTTTCGATAAAGATGTCATAAAACCAGTTTCAAAAATAAAGAGAAAAAGGAGGTGAACCACGTTAATGTGTTGGTTGTTTTAAGTACTTCGTGTTGAATATTATCACAGCCCACGGCTTTGACGTTCCGCGCACTTTGTATAACTCTCTCCACTTCTTCTAATTCAATTGCCCTATTTAGAGTTTCTTCTGCTTCCGCTTCTGCCATGTAATTGCCTCCTTCATCATGTTGAGGATTATGCAATGTATGATAGTGCGACATGCCTTAGGAATTTTCTTTTAGTGAGGTAGCTGGGTTTGTTTTGGTTGACTGGTTGTGCATAAGATAAAAATGTAAGATTTACAAAATTTTAAAATTTATGTACATTGTCATATAAGGGGTCTAAAAACTTATTTTCTATAAAAGATTTTTCTTCTAGTATTTGTTTAAGAAAATCATCGTTTATGTTCTTTGGTGATTGTGATTTATACGTACTGTGTAAAGCTTGTTCCCATTCATTCAGTACTTCGATCTTCTCATTGGACAACTCTTTATTAACACACATTCACCTCATTAGGAAGATTCAAACGTTTTATCGAGCCTAGATTTTTTATTCTTTCCCAGAATAGTTTAGGGTTCTTGACCATAATGAATTCAGTTTAGGGTTCTTGACACTAATGAATTCAGTTTAGGGTTCTTGACACTAATGAATTCAGTTTAGGGTTCTTGACACTAATGAATTCAGTTTATGGTTCTTGACACAAATGAATTCAGTTTAGGGTTCTTGACACTAATGAATTCAGTTTAGGGTTCTTGACACCAATGAATTCAGTTTAGGGTTCTTGACACCAATGAATTCAGTTTAGGGTTCTTGACACCAATGAATTCAGTTTAGGGTTCTTGACACTAATGAATTCAGTTTAGTGTTCTTGACACTAATGAATTCAGTTTAGGGTTCTTGACACTAATGAATTCAGTTTAGGGTTCTTGACACTAATGAATTCAGTATAGGGTTCTTGACACTAATGAATTCAGTTTAGGGTTCTTGACACCAATGAATTCAGTTTAGGGTTCTTGACACTAATGAATTCAGTTTAGGGTTGTTGATACTAATGAATTCAGTTTAGGGTTGTTGATACTAATGAATTCAGTTTAGGGTTCTTGACACCAATGAATTCAGTTTAGGGTTCTTGACACCAATGAATTCAGTTTAGGGTTCTTGACACTAATGAATTCAGTTTAGGGTTCTTGATACTAATGAATTCAGTTTAGGGTTGTTGATACTAATGAATTCAGTTTAGGGTTCTTGACACCAATGAATTCAGTTTAGGGTTCTTGACACCAATGAATTCAGTTTAGGGTTCTTGGCACTAATGAATTCAGTTTAGGGTTCTTGATACTAATGAATTCAGTTTAGGGTTCTTGACACTAATGAATTCAGTTTAGGATTATTGACACTAATGAATTCAGTTTAGGGTTCTTGACACTAATGAATTCAGTTTAGGGTTCTTGATACTAATTAATTCAGTTTAGGGTTCTTGATACTAATTAATTCAGTTTAGGGTTCTTGACACTAATGAATTCAGTTTAGGGTTCTTGATACTAATTAATTCAGTTTAGGGTTCTTGATACTAATTAATTCAGTTTAGGGTTCTTGATACTAATGAATTCAGTTTAGGGTTCTTGACACTAATGAATTCAGTTTAGGGTTCTTGACACTAATGAATTCAGTTTAGGGTTCTTGATACTAATTATTTCAGTTTAGGGTTCTTGATACTAATGAATTCAGTTTAGGGTTCTTGATACTAATGAATTCAGTTTAGGGTTCTTGATACTAATGAATTCAGTTTAGGGTTCTTGACACTAAAGAATTCAGTTTATGGTTCTTGACACTAATGAATTCAGTTTAGGGTTCTTGACACTAATGAATTCAGTTTAGGGTTCTTGACACTAAAGAATTCTGTTTAGGGTTCTTGACACTGAAGAATTCAGTTTAGGATTCTTGACACTAATGAATTCAGTTTAGGGTTCTTGACACTAATGAATTCAGTTTAGGGTTCTTGACACTAATGAATTCAGTTTAGGGTTCTTGACACTAATGAATTCAGTTTAGGGTTCTTGACACTAATGAATTCAGTTTAGGGTTCTTGATACTAATGAATTCAGTTTAGCGTTCTTGACACTAATGAATTCAGTTTCTATCATCAGATTAGTTTGATAGCGGAGTTCATGGAAACGTATTTTTTTGTTAAACATTTTACGTGGAGATTTGAATTTCTGGGACACAATATTATTCATTTTATGGGCTTAGGGCTGCACGATATTCAAAACTGAATAACGGTATCGGTATTCAAAAAAATACTGCTGTATACCGGTATATCGAAAACTGTTCAGATATATGAACACAAGTACCACAATCGAGACTCGAGGCATCACAGTCAGAATGAATTAGCATGCCTTGATGATGCGGTTCGAAAAACCTTTACCCAACGCAGATGATATCAAAATTGATCATTTTCAAAATTAGTTTATCAGATTTTCCCCAAAGACTTCAACAAAACTGTATCATGTGACCCCTCATTGGAACGAGCTCAACGAGCTCGTTCCAATGAGTGGTCACATGATATAGTTTAGTTGAAATTTTTTAAATTTATTTGTTCAACTGCTGAATATGTATATTACGGGGGCACAAGCGGACGATTCCTTGGATAAAGGGATAATATTATTCATTCATACAAAAAAATTCAAGACATCTTGAAAATTAAATTGTGGTTAAATAAATAATGACGATAAACAAATATGTTTGTAATTACACCGGTATTCAATCGATATTGGTTTGAATACCGATATATATCGGTTTATCGATATACCGTGCAGCCCTATATGGCCTTTCTTGCATTTAAGGTACACTTTTTCCTTTTCGTTCATTATTTTCCACAGACTGGTAAGCCCCTGATTCCAAAATGCTTTAAAATACTTGAACGTTTTCTTTGATTTCGGGTAAAGAGTTGTGCCAAAATTTTGGACATATACTTTAATTTCATTTAATACTGTTTCAACAAATTGTGTATACATGCGATCAATATCGGATTGGGTTTCACGGCAGCAATGAATTCTCGTGGCATCTCATTTGAGTGTTTTCAGTTTTGGGACAAGCAAAGGCAACATTAAGACTATACCCAAACGTCAGAAAACTGTGATCAGAAATCTTACATGTTTCGCCGGTAAAAGATTAAATCTTTTTATCAGTCCTGTTTGCAGGTGAACTTTGAAATCAAAACAGTTATTTAAAATGTCATGTGGCACACAGATATATACCACAATGGCTTTACCCTTAAAACTCACGGATGTGAAATTATTATTGGTTTTTATCAAATCTGGCATTAATGCCACAGATTCTTGCGTCATTCAAGAATTCAATAAAAGCCCGCCGTGTTGATTAACAGTCTTATCCAGTGACTTCCTATTACTTATGTTATAAGTTTCTTCATTAAAATCTTTGAGATCACCTATACGGGCATTGAAGTCACCACATAATATACACCCGGAACTTAATTAAGCACCCCCTGAAAATTTTTCATGACAGTGAAGTTGCTGTTACTGTTTATGTTTTAATGATTACTATGTCCTGCTGTACATTTCAACTAGTGAAACATGATGTTTCTGTTTGATAGTGTACCCCAGACACACCCCCTCGTCCACGTGAAGCATGCTTCTCACGAATGTCACAAAAAACGCTATCATCCACATGCAATATCTGCTTATAAAACAATTTTATCAATAAATGTTGACATGGCAAAGAAGAGACTGTCAGGGGCACTAAGATGGCAAATCGTTGGCACGCATGCAACAGGCATCTGATTCAAAGCTACTGGAAGGCAGCTTGGCTATTGTCATTCTGTCATCAGCAAGCTTGTCCG
This sequence comes from Pictodentalium vernedei, assembly GCA_031216915.1. Lineage (NCBI taxonomy): Eukaryota > Metazoa > Mollusca > Scaphopoda > Dentaliida > Dentaliidae > Pictodentalium > Pictodentalium vernedei. Next base: position 18,357,857 of record CM062290.1, on the reverse strand, counting down.
AAAACATCTACAAACCAACAATGTTAAGGACCCACCAAGGCCTGGACAACCCCAAAATACCTCTCCCCAGGAAGATCAGAGTCTGACACGAATCGTTAGGTGTGAACCCTTTGCTTCAAACAGGGTTATAAAACGCCTTTGGCTCCCCAACAGGCATTTGTGCAACATAACTGTCCCAAGCCATCTCAAAGCACTTGGTATGAGGTTAAGAAGGGTCATCAAACGTCCAGCTCTGTCCAATCAGCATCAAAGACGGCGTCTGGAGTGGTGTATGGCACGACAACATTGGAATATCAGGACGTGGAGGAGAGTTAAATTGGTCAGACGACAGTAGGTTCCTGCTTCACGTCATAGATGGTCAAATGAGAGTGTGGAGGCATAGAAATACTGCTTACGCGCCCAGGAACATCAGACTTACTGTTACTTATGTAATGATCTAGGGGAAGCCTCTCTCGTGATTGTAAACTTGATATGGTGATTGTACGTGGGAATCTCAATGGTCATCAGTACATCCGGGACATTCTCAATCCGGTTGTCGTGCCTCATTTTGACATCCACCCGTTGGCTACTCGTCCTGTATTCATGGACCAAAATGCAAGGCCACATCGTTCCCATGATGTGAGAGCATTCCTTCAGAGCAAAGCTATTACAACGCTACCTTGGCCTGCAATGAGCTACACTACCTTGGCCTGCAATGAGCTCCGACTTGTATTCCTTAGAACACATCTGAGACTTTCTTGGATGTCGTTTGCAAGCAAGGGATCCGCCTGTACAGAATTTGGCCGAGTTGGAAGCTGCATTGCATGTGGGATGGCAGCAGTTGCCTCTGGACCGTGTCAGAAAGCTCACTGGCAGCATTAGGAGGAGGGTTCAGGCTGTCATCCGGGCACGTGGTGGATACACTCGTTACTGACGTCAGACACTGCCATTGTGTTCAAGAGATCATAAGTTAATTTTTTTGTCAATAATTCCCGGCATTATTTCATCATGGACCGTTCCAGCACAATACTTATCGAGAGAACATTTTTCCCTCAAACAATTAGTGACAGATATGTGTGATTAGCGCCATTAAAATACTGCATATTTATTCCATTGTGTTGTCTTTCATTACGTCGCCTGAGTGCTAGAATGTTCAATGTCCCATAGGGGAGATAATACATAGCCCCATAGGGGACATAGAACATTCTAGCACTCATGCGACGATTTGTCAATTGACCATTCTTTCCGCAAACAATCACTCACCTGTTAAGTGTGTGTTCACTCACACACAGAGTGTCACACTCAATAGCAGTTATTAAAGCCTCATGTAAATGACTGTTCTCACAGTACCATTCGTTTAAATTTATTTGACCTTTCTTAAGACTTTCTCTGGTCTCAAAACTACTGTTGTCTTTCATATTAATGGTATTCACAGTATCCTATCTCCTCTCTACCGTCTGTCTTCTCTCTCCAACCTTCTTAATAATTCTACCATTCCCCGAAGTAACAAAGTCCTTCCCATGGGGCTGGTCCCTGAAAATTGTTTTAGAATTTAACTGAAACCCATCTGACTTTCGCAGAAACATTTTTTTCACAACACTGTTATATTTTGTTCCGCCGTTTCTAGCTGATTTGTCATGGTAACGTTTCTTTAGCCTAACAGCATCAACCACTTGCACATTTCTGTGAGAATTCTCGACAAGAGCCGAAAGAATGTCATTTGCAACGTCTACAGTGTTCTTATTCTCTTCTTCCAAAACATTATTTGCGATGATAACTATATCACACTCATCACCTGGATGCTTTCCCTGTGACATTGATGTTAGAACACCCGAATTGTTGATGTTCACGCTAGAGGACATCTCATCCCAATGCTTAACGCGTGCCTGTAAATCATTCAACTGCATAAAAAGCTGGTCAATACGGGATTGTTAGCAGCTATCTGTAAACCAACACCATCCTTGAAACTTTTTAATTTTACGTCGATTGATGACATCAACTTATCAAGTTTAGTATCTACACTGTTACGTAAACCGCGACAAATCAGCGGAAGGTCGAAGAATTATTATTATTATTATTATTTTTATTTTATTATTATTATTATTATTATTATTATTATTATTATTATTATTATTATTATTATTATTATTTATACCTTCAGCTGATGATAACCCTGCTTGTGTGGGACAGTTTCTCACCGCTGTTTACTCTGGTACGCCGGCTTCCTTCACCCGCAAAACTGTTCAACTTGTCTTGACTATGGCTGTTGAAAGCTTCGCTAAAAAATAAATAAATAAGTAAACTCCGGCTTCCTTCACCCGTAAAACTGCTCAACTTGACTTGACTATGGCTGTTGAAAGCTTCGCTAAAAATAAATAAATTAATAAACTCCCCTCCTCCCAAGGGTGTCATCAAGGTACTCTTCAAAATCTGGCCACTCTTTATGACGCAGGCCATCCAAAGATCTCTGCTTTGACGTCATCTCGCCAACACATGTTAGAATCCGCAATGACTCTTTGTCTGGTGATTTTTGGGGGTTGTGCCCACTTCTAAGTCTGAGACTATATGGAATAGTTCTCCATCAATTCCCTTACTTGGTCTATACACCCTGTCTTTATGTTTGAATTCCAAATATTCTGGAACATTAATTTACATCATCGGCTGACGGGGAGGTTTACCAAATAGTTCAGATAGCAGAGTTTCATTAAGTCTGTACTGTCCTTAATCCTCATCCATCCAAGCTCACCCGGTATTGCTTCTAGTGTCGCGGCATTAATCCACCCCGTAATCCATTGGCCTGCATCGTTCTGCAGGGTTTCCAGGCTCTATAAAGCCATTTGGATTAGGGGAATCACTTCCGTATAATATGTTATACTTGGTACACCCACCATTTCCCAAATTGTTTTCAACACGAAAACCTTATTGCAGCTGTTTCTCCCTGTAAGTTTTATTTGCTTAAGGATTCGCTTCCCCTTCACAGGTAGTTTATATGTGTGGTTTCAGTAGACGTCTCGTCCCGTAATATTTATATTTACCCCCTAAATATTGGTAGTTACATGTCTCTCCCACACTAAGACTTTTGCTGCTGCCTTCTGGAATACATAACTCCCCCCTCTCCACTTTCTGGAATACATAAGTCCCCACTCTCCACTTTCTAGAATACATAACTCCCCACTCTCCACTTTCTGGAATACATAACTCCCCACTTTCCACTTTCTGGAATACATAACTCCCCAGTAGTAGTGCTCGCACGTTTCAGGGATCATTGGCCGGACCTCGGTGCCGGACCTCGGAAGTGACGTCATGTCACGTGACGTAGTGGCGCCATGTTGTGTTGTCATGGTAACCCGCGTGAGCGGCCATCTTGTGACGTCATCTCCATAGTGATACGTGATGTGAGTGCGCATGCGCAGCGCGTGTTGTTAGGGTGATACGTGTTCCCGTCGTCCATTTTGTATACTGGAGGCCGCCATCTTGGTTTCTATGGTAGCACGCGATTGCTATGTTACCCAATTTTTCTGCAATAAGACGGGATTTTATTCGAAGGGTGTGTTCGATTGAATCGGAGTATTTTCTGGAACGACTTCCCTGGATAATTACCACAAACAACCCGACAACTTGTATTATTTTGAATTCTTTCAGAATTCTCTGCTTCTATCTATATATGCAATAGTTTGCGTCTACCTAGGCATGTTCCTTTATTCTAGAGTATACTCCAGTAGCGTAAAAGAGCCTATTAATTGGAACAGTTTACCTTATTATTACTATATTTAGCAATTTCTGGTCTATTCTTGTTAGTTCTGACCCTATTCTAAGTACTCTTGTTGTTTCATTTATATAGATTATAACTAACCAATCAGATTGCTTGATTTCCCATAATCTGTATGCAGGGTTATCTCCCTTCTGTATAACAAAAGACTATATCCAATGGCCATATCCCATGGAATCCCATTTTTTGCAAAACACCTGTGGCTATGGAATCCTTTTTTTGTCGTATGAGGCCATGAGGGCTATGTAAAAGCCCTCATTGAGTCCTCATTTATTATCCCTCATACCCTCATTGAATTTTGAGGTTATGTGGATCTTGAAAAATCCCTTAATGAGGTATAATTTACTACGACTCTTATCCTCATTTCAGTATTTAACAGGTATATCCTATGGAATCCCATTTTGGAAAACGCCTGTGACTGTGGAATCCCTTTTTTGTCGTATGAGGCCATGAGGGCTATGTAAAAACCCTCAACGAGTCCTCATTTACTATCCCTCATAGCCTCATTGAATTGTGAGGTTATGAGGACCATTAAAAATCCCTCAATGAGGCATAATTTACTACGACTCTTAGCCTCATCTCGGTATTTGAGGATACCCATGGCCTGGTATTGTATTATTCGAGGATACCTATCAAGGATACCATTTATAGGATACTTATCTGAGGATACTATATAGGCTGTACATATCCCTATAGTTCTCTTGCTGGTTCTTAGTACTATTAATCCACCTGATGCTTTATGTTATCCTATGACTGGTATAGGTAGTATGCAATGCTAGGCATAGGGGTATTGTGGGTAGGAGTACTGCCTGGTAGTTTAGAACGGTACTATAGTATGGCGGTATATACACCTATAGGCCCTTGTTAGTGCTTGGTACTATTAACCAACCGATTGCTTTGTTTTATTATATGGCTGGTATATGTAGTACGTTATGGTAGACCTAGTGATTTTTTTTTGGGGGGGTGCTGGGGGTAATGCTTGGTAGATTAAAACGGTAGAATAGCATAGGCTGTACATATCCCTGTAGGTCTCTTGCTGGCCCTTGGTACTACTGATCCACCAGATGCTTCATATTATTGAGCGGTATTCTGGGGTGGGGTCAATGCCTGGTAATACAGAACGGCAGCAGAGTATGGTTGGTATATTCCCCTATAGGTCCCATCCTAACCGTTCATAGTATTAACCTACCAAATGCTTTGTATTATCCTGTTACTGGTAAGGTGGTACGTAATACCAGTAGTTCCTACCTTATTCCGAGTACTCTTGTTTCATTTATCTGGATCATTTATATAAATTATAATTAACCAAGTAGACTGCTTGATTTCCCTTAACCTGTACTTAATCGTACAGTGTTATTTCCCTTCTGTATAATAAAAACCTATTCCAATGGCAATATCCACGGCACCCCAGTTTCGGTACCCCTTTTTGAAAAGCATATGGCCTTCGGCACCCCTTTTTTCTGAAATGAGGATAAGAGTCGTATTAAAAATCCCTCATTGAGGGGTTTTTAATACGACTCTTATCCTCATTTCAGAAAAAAGGGGTGCCGAAGGCCATATGTTTTTTCAAAAAGGGGTGCCCAAATTGGGATGCCTTCTGCGCTACTGGAGTATACTCTAGAATAAATGAACATGCCTAGGTAGACGTAAACTATTGCATATACAGATAGAAGCAGAGAATTCTGAAAGAATTCGAAATAATACAAGTTGTCGGGTTGTTTGTGGTAATTATCCAGGGAAGTCGTTCCAGAAAATACTCCGATTCAATCGAACACACCCTTCGAACATACCCCGTCTTATTGCAGAATAATTGGGTAACATAGATCACGTGCTACCATAGAAACCAAGATGGCGGCCTCCAGTATACAAAATGGACGACGGAAACACGTATCACCCTAACAACACGCGCTGCGCATGCGCACTCACATCACGTATCACTATGGATATGACGTCACAAGATGGCCGCTCACGCGGGTTACCATGACAACACAACATGGCGCCACTACGTCACGTGACATGACGTCACTTCCGAGGTCCGGCACCGAGGTCCGGCCAATGATCCCTGAAACGTGCGAGCACTACTACTCTCCCCATTCTCCACTTTCGAGTAGGTTCCACTTTCCGACCAACCGATATAACTTTGCTTTTGTGTTCATTTAATTCGAGTCTCCATCTGTTCCCATATCTCCCAACGATTGCCAGCATTTTCTGTAGCCCAATATCGCTTTCTGACACCAGTACCGTTTCATCTGTAAAAAACAGTCCTTAGATCTTCAGGTACCCATCTGCAACCCCCTCGTTGCTATGCAGGAGTTCATCTCCTAAATCTTTGATGTACAGTGCAAAAAGAATTGGCGAAAGGATGCACCCCTGTTCCATGTCTCAATAGGAACACGTTTTGTTCTTATGTTACTCAGACTAAGTCGACTTTGTACGTCTGTATATAATGCTTTCCGAATTGCCACAAACTTGTAACTTGTAATAACTTTATTTGCAAAAGACATTATAATACATGTTTATAACATAATTGCCCAAGAAACAACAAATAGTAATAATAATATATCACATCTAGGATTTATGAAGCTACATATTTGTCTTCTGCAGGGAGGTGACATAGCCAGCTGGCTGTATTACTGTCACCCACCTCAGGGAAAGGGAAAATGTAGAGTATGAGAAGACAAAAAAGTGGGAGATAAAAAAGCAACGAATGAGGGGAAAAAAGTGAAGAGAGTGAGAGAAAGGGGGAGGGAGAGGAAGAGAGAGAGAGAGAGAGAGAGAGAGAGAGGAGAATCGGCTGCAACTGAAAATAACATGTGCAGTAGAAAAAATGAAGTAAAATATATATATGTAAGGAATGAACTCTGCAGTCCTGGTGATAAGTGGAATTTGGTTTCATTCTTGCACTGAGAAGGGGGGCATACATGGGAATGTGATATTTTGCCCAGAGCCAGCTGAGAGATTTGAGTTCCTCGTTGGCAGTTTGTGTTCTGGAGTTTTGAGGAACCAACCCTAATTAATAAGGACTTTTCGGACTTATTCAGTGAGTATGTAGTGTCGCGGGAGTCGGTACTTCCCGACATTCGTGGCATGATCTGTTACTACATTTGACAGAGGCTTCATACGAACCTAGAAACGTGTTGGTCATCTTTTTTTTAAACTGTGCTCGTGGTAAGTTTCGAACCAGTGGGTCAATGTCATTCCAGTTTTTTGGAAATGTGTGTAAGGGGAGATTTGCCGTGAACTGTGTTCGGGGCTTGAGTTGTTTAATCTCACCTCTGTGTCTGGTAATCCTGTCGGTTTCGTTCTTGTTAAGATTATATAGACTATATAACGATAGTGGTAAGTTGTTGTGGGTCCAATCATGCATAAATAATAGGATATTTAGCTTATATAGATCGTCCAGTTTCAGGATTTTATTTTTCTTGAATAGGGGCTCAGTATGTGTGTTGTACTTTTTATTGTTTATTATTCGAATGGCACGTTTTTGAAGGATACTTAATTTCTTTATAGCCGGCACGTGTCCCCAGATGTGTATCGCATACATCAAATGACTTTGCACTAGCGTGAAATACAGAATTTTCAGGGTATCGAATGGTAAAAACTTTTTTACTCTATTAATAGCCCAGATGGATTTGGCTATCTTTGAGCTCAGATGAGAGATGTGGTGCTTGAAATTTAAGTTTTCGTCTAAATCAACACCGAGGAATTTTACTGTTTGGACTTCGTTTTTGTTCCCTACTTGTATTACATGTTTATTGTTTATAGTTATGGGAGTGGCAACTAAGTCCCATGTGTCATGTGGGGGATGTAGTAGCATGCATCTTGTTTTGGTGGCATTGAGTGACAGTTTATTCGCGAAGCACCAGTCTGCAATTTTGTCAAGTTCCTTATTTGTTGTTTCTGTCAATATGTCAAGGTTGTTGTAGGCCGTTGATATCGTGGTGTCGTCGGCAAAAGACAAAAGGTTTAGAAGTGTTGATTTACTGATGTCATTGACATATATCAGAAAGAGAAGTGGCCCCAGGATTGAGCCCTGGGGAACTCCACAAACTCACCTCCCAGGCCCAAGGCCTATAGCTTTCGCCACATACCCTCCCTCCAAACTCTATCGTAGGCTTTTTCACATCCAGAAAGGCCATAAACATCGTGTATAAATGTAACCTTGTTTTTTCTTCACTCTTTTGGAGCCTCTTGTTTTTATGGCTAAATTGAATAAGGTCGTAAAGGCTTTACAGAGTTCTTCTCCCCAGTTTTTTTTAGAAACTCGTTAGGAAATTCGTCCATCCCTCTTGATTTTCCGTTCCTTAATTTTGAGACCACTTTTCGTACCTCCTCGGTTTTTATTTCGCCGCACATGAAGTGGCTTCGACCTCATTGTGGCATTCCTGTGGGTTCCCCATGTCCGATCGCTTATCGTTTACCTTTTACCAGTACTTGTCTATAGTCCTGATACGATTTAGTCTTGATCGTCTGTATTTCTACTCTCTACTTTAATACTCTGTGAATTACTTCCTTTGTTCCTTTTATTCACCCATTTCGAACTCGAACCCCCTGTCATTCTTATCGTCCTAATGAAATTACAGTTTCGCACTCTCCGATTATCGTCTTTAATCTTATTTACTTTACTGCGTGCTTGCTCGTATTCTTCTTTTGCTGCCCTGGCCTCGTTCCACCCTCTTGAGCTTTCTAGTCCTTCTGCGCGCAGCACATTTGACATTTCTGCCCTTTATGGCGTTCTTCAGTTCCTCATTCACTTTGTACACAAGTTCATGTGTTGACACCCTAACCTTTCCTATACTATCCTTCCTTGCCTCCACTAGGCTTACAACTATGGCATCTGCTATTTTCTGGACATTTTGCCCCCTGTGTACATTCACAAGCTTTGGTTTCAATTTTCCGTCAGCTTCGCCCAGTTAGTATCCTTTCTGAGCCCCCAAATCTCTTTGAGGCTTTCTTTGTTTCTTACTGGATTTTTTACCCTAATAGTAACTGCAATAAAATTGTGGTCACAATCCAACTCCCTTTTACCCTCATCATCCTCTTCTACCCCTATCACCTCCCTCCATAAATCGATGTCTGTGAGAATATAGTCGATTATTGTTCTTCTGTCATTCCTCTCCCAGGTCTATTTCCCCTTACACGTCGCATTCCTGTTCAGAATCTTCAGACCGAACTCACTTGTGAAGTCCAACAGCTTTCTTCCATTCCTGTTGATTTTCTAATCCCGCACTGGATGCCTTCTTCCTTGTCATCTATGTGTTCATTAAAGTCTCTCATCAGAATTATACAGAGTTCCCTGTTTTCTAATTCCGTGATATTGGACCCCAGTGCTGAGTATATTGAGTCATTCCAACGAGGTTACCCCCCCCACCCCCCACCCCCTCTCCCGCACATCACGCATTCCCAATGGAAACACTTTTGTTTTGTTAGATTAACGTTTACCCATCCAATTTCTTTGGATACCTCAGCCGGGGTAGTGACATCTGCCAGATCTGTGATCAACGACGGTTTTAAAACCTCTTTGTCTACCATTCCACCATTTTCTCTGACCTTCAGCTCGTCCTACACCTATCCACACCTACCTCCTTACTTGATCTACCCGTTACTCATGCCTTAACCATGTCTCACTTAATAGCATGACATCAAAGACCTCCCCCTCGATCATTGTAGCCATTTCACGTACATTCCTGTGATGTTGCTGTACCCCACTTTCATATTACAAGGATTTCTTGACTTCCTCCTATTTATTCTGTTGTTTCCTGACGGTAACCCCGATAATCTCGTTCTACCCACCTCGCTTTTGTCTCCTCTTGCTGTTGCTTCTGATTTCCCACCTCACTCGTCTCCAAAAAAGGCTCTGCTACCTGTAGAATATTTTCACCCAACACTTGTGTCCCCATCCTGCTAAGGTGAAGCCCGCCTCGCCTATACATGCAGCCTTTGCCCCAAAACGTGTTACAGCGATCAATAAAGGCTATACCGTAATCACCACAGTAACCCCCCAACACCCCCTGGTGCATCAGAATCTGACACCAAATGCATTTTCTAAGCACAGCTTAGTAGCTTTGGTACCCCTACCACTGGTCTTGACCTCCTGGCTCTACTCTTCGAATTTTCTTACTGGACCTCCCCTCCTCACTGCAGTCTTGCATCCTCCACTTTAAGCGTCCTTCACCTTGCACCCCTCTACTAACCATACTTACCTCCGTCTGGACGACACACGCTAAAAACTAAAGTGTTAAAAACTACACTTGAAGTGCTGTATTTAACACTTACTAAGTGCTGAACTAGCACTTTTCAAGTGTAGATATCCCAGAACTTGACAGGTGTTACAATAATACCACTTGCCAAGTGTAATGTCGCGACACTTAAAAGGAAACAACGCAGATGACGCGGGTCAGGCTCGAACTCTCGAGCCTGATCCACGTCATCTGCGTTGTGTCCTTTTAATTATGTACCCACCAAGCGCAAATTACATTACGGACGATTCTGGAAGAACCACCAATGCTCGACAATGGGAAGTGCCATCCATTCAAGTTTCAGATGTCTGACGATTGTAATGTCTAAGTGCTTAAAGCATTTCACTTTGAGTGTTAAAATCAAACCCTAAGAGTTAGAATGGGTTTAACACCTTGAAAGTGTCAGTTTTAACACTTTAATTTTTAGTGTGCAGTAGTACACTTAACAACCATGTTTACAAATACAATAATCAATAAGAAAAAACCCAAAACACCCCAAAAAAACCACTAACCGCCACAGGAAAAAGAGCAACGTAAAATAAATCAATAGAAATTCATGAAACCTATGACGTAAACCTACTCTAATTGCTTTACGCTTTATAAATACTTACAAAACCAAAAATATATACTGAAACCTCCTGAAAATAACCCGTTATCTAACATGAAGAGCTGACGACACTTGCAAACAAAATTCTTGAATAACAATTTTTTTTCATTTTTTGTCTCAAAAACATAGGTTATGACCCCTCGTTGGAACGAGCTCGACGAGCTCGTTCCAACGAGGGGTCATAACCTATGTTTTTGAGACAAAAAATGAAAAAATAATGAAAATTAATTGGCGACTTTTGTGAATAGCACTGGTCGGTTTTGGCCGTTAGGTTGGGTAAAGGGTTAAAATAATACTATAAGCAGCTAAGCAAATATTTCTGTCATGCCTTCGTGAGTAGTATTATGCGACTGTGCTTTATATCGACTACACTACTAGCCTATACGAGCAGATATCCCACAGTATTGTTTGTTTAACTATAAATCCTGTACTTGACTTCCCTCACAGCTGAGAACTATATAAGGAACCCGTTTCTACTGGAAGCATCCTCTGACGAGTAACCACTAATACTACATTATCACGCCGTACCTATCCTCAAATACCCAGGTGAGCCGATGTGTTGGATGAGGAGTTACTTATTCGAGCAAATTCTCGCATTGCTCTTGGATTCATTCTTTAGCAGGTCGTTTTCTTTGATTCGAGTCGCTGTTGGTGATTTGGCATACTCCCATTGAATCGACCACATCTTCAGAACACAATGGCTATCATATCGTAACAATACTCCAGAATGTGGTGTAGTATAAGGCTACATATTGGGGCTAACAGACCTACGCTATAATATACTTTAAATTGGCATATACATCCCATACTGTACTACTGTACTAGACAGTCAAGCATGCCACTCATAACCACTTGGCCTAGCTTCACGTACTACTCATTGCAATAATATTTATTATCGTCTTCAAACTAATGGTTATTAATTCGTAATTACAAGTTATTAATTCGTAATTACAAGTTATTATGTACTCTCTAATTAGTGCTTCAGTACTGACATACAAGAGAGTTTGCTAACGTGTTTAAACTGCTTTGATATCACGTTTAATCTGGTTAGTTGAGATGTTCAAACAAGATAACTAAGAATATTATTAAGCTGTTTAAACAAATACTTTCTTGTTTACGCGTGTTTCTGTATTGTTCAACAAGATAACTAAGTTGTTTTAACGAGTTTACGCGGATTACTGTTGTGTTAGTTGTCTTCAGCCAATGCCAACCCTGCTTGTGTGGAGTTAGTATGTTGGGGAGTTGACAGTTGCTCGCCGTTGCTCGGTGGTTCTTTCCGGGTAATCCGGCTTCCTCCACCCGTAAAACTATCACGGTCATGATTAGCCATTGTGCATAAATATGTGACCTTAACCACCAATAAATAAATAAATATACTGTTCTGTTAGACAAGATAAGATAACTAACCCTTTGAAACGGAAAGGCCACTTTTCCATCCTGGAGCACGATACATCATAATTGCATTAAGTAGGTCGGGTGCTAAGTGCATGTCTGGGGGAGACAAATCAATATTTTCGAGGCTAATTGGTCTACCCCAAATAATGAATATGAACTCTTCCAATTGCTGCCATTGAAGTGATATGGAAGATACCACCAGTTGGCAGAGAGTTAACTGATATGGAAGATACCACCAGTTGGCAGAGGGTGAACTGATATGGAAGATACCACCAGTTGGCAGAGGGTCCCACCAGTTGGCAGAGGGTTAACTGATATGGAAGATACCACCAGTTGTCAGAGGGTTAACTGATATGGAAGATACCACCAGTTGGCAGAGGGTCCCACCAGTTGGCAGAGGGTTAACTGATATGGAAGATACCACCAGTTGGCAGAGGGTTAACTGATATGGAAGATATCACCAGTTGGCAGAGGGTGAACTGATATGGAAGACACCACCAGTTGGCAGAGGGTTAACTGATATGCAAGATACCACCAGTTGTCAGAGGGTTAACTGATATGGAAGATACCACCAGTTGGCAGAGGGTCCCACCAGTTGGCAGAGGGTTAACTGATATGGAAGATACCACCAGTTGGCAGAGGGTTAACTGATATGGAAGATATCACCAGTTGGCAGAGGGTGAACTGATATGGAAGACACCACCAGTTGGCAGAGGGTTAACTGATATGGAAGATATCACCAGTTGGCAGAGGGTGAACTGATATGGAAGATACCACCAGTTGGCAGAGGGTCAACTGATATGGAAGATACCACCAGTTGGCAGAGGGTCCCACCAGTTGGCAGAGGGTTAACTGATATGGAAGATACCACCAGTTGTCAGAGGGTTAACTGATATGGAAGATACCACCAGTTGGAAGAGGGTTAACTGATATGGAAGATACCACCAGTTGGCAGAGGGTTAACTGATATGGAGGATATCACCAGTTGGCAGAGGGTTAACTGATATGGAAGATACCACCAGTTGGCAGAGGGTGAACTGATATGGAAGATACCACCAGTTGGCAGAGGGTCCCACCAGTTGGCAGAGGGTTAACTGATATGGAAGATACCACCAGTCGTCAGAGGGTTAACTGATATGGAAGATACCACCAGTTGGCAGAGGGTCCCACCAGTTGGCAGAGGGTTAACTGATATGGAAGATACCACCAGTTGGCAGAGGGTTAACTGATATGGAAGATACCACCAGTTGGCAGAGGGTGAACTGATATGGAAGACACCACCAGTTGGCAGAGGGTTAACTGATATGGAAGATACCACCAGTTGTCAGAGGATTAACTGATATGGAAGATACCACCAGTTGGCAGATGGTCCCACCAGTTGGCAGAGGGTGAACTGATATGGAAGATACCACCAGTTGGCAGAGGGTTAACTGATATGGAAGATACCACCAGTTGGCAGAGGGTTAACTGATATGGAAGATACCACCAGTTGGCAGAGGGTTAACTGATACGGAAGATACCACCAGTTGGCAGAGGGTTAACTGATATGGAAGATACCACCAGTTGGCAGAGGGTCCCACCAGTTGGCAGAGGGTTAACTGATATGGAAGATACCACCAGTTGGCAGAGGGTTAACTGATATGGAAGATACCACCAGTTGGCAGAGAGTTAACTGATATGGAAGATACCACCAGTTGGCAGAGAGATAACTGATATGGAAGATACCACCAGTTGGCAGAGGGTTAACTGGTATGGAAGATATCACCAGTTGGCAGAGGGTTAACTGGTATGGAAGATACCACCAGTTGGCAGAGGGTCCCACCAGTTGGCAGAGGGTTAACTGATATGGAAGATACCACCAGTTGGCAGAGGGTCCCACCAGTTGGCAGAGGGTTAACTGATATGGAAGATACCACCAGTTGGCAGAGGGTCCCACCAGTTGGCAGAGGGTTAACTGATATGGAAGATACCACCAGTTGGCAGAGGGTCCCACCAGTTGGCAGAGGGTTAACTGATATGGAAGATACCACCAGTTGGCAGAGGGTTAACTGATATGGAAGATACCACCAGTTGGCAGAGGGTCCCACCAGTTGGCAGAGGGTTAACTGATATGGAAGATACCGCCAGTTGGCAGAGAGTCCCACCAGTTGGCAGAGGGTTAACTGATATGGAAGATACCACCAGTTGGCAGAGGGTGAACTGATATGGAAGATACCACTAGTTGGCAGAGGGTGAACTGATATGGAAGATACCACCAGTTGGCAGAGGGTTCCCACCAGTTGGCAGAGGGTTAACTGATATGGAAGATACCACCAGTTGGCAGAGGGTCCCACCAGTTGGCAGAGGGTTAACTGATATGGAAGATACCACCAGCTGTCAGAGGGTTAACTGATATGGAAGATACCACCAGTTGGCAGAGGGTCCCACCAGTTGGCAGAGGGTTAACTGATATGGAAGATACCACCAGTTGGCAGAGGGTTAACTGATATGGAAGATATCACCAGTTGGCAGAGGGTTAACTGATATGGAAGATACCACCAGTTGTCAGAGGGTTAACTGATATGGAAGATACCACCAGTTGGCAGAGGGTCCCACCAGTTGGTAGAGGGTTAACTGATATGGAAGATACCACCAGTTGGCAGAGGGTTAACTGATATGGAAGATACCACCAGTTGGCAGAGGGTCCCACCAGTTGGCAGAGAGTTAACTGATATGGAAGATACCACCGGTTGGTAGAGGGTTAACTGATATGGAAGATACCACCAGTTGGCAGAGGGTTAACTGATATGGAAGATACCACCAGTTGGCAGAGGGTTAACTGATATGGAAGATACCACCAGTTGGCAGAGGGTTAACTGGTATGGAAGATACCACCAGTTGGCAGAGGGTTAACTGATATGGAAGATACCGCCAGTTGGCAGAGAGTCCCACCAGTTGGTAGAGGGTTAACTGATATGGAAGATACCGACAGTTGGCAGAGAGTCCCACCAGTTGGCAGAGGGTTAACTGATATGGAAGATACCGACAGTTGGCAGAGAGTCCCACCAGTTGGCAGAGGGTTAACTGATATGGAAGATACCGACAGTTGGCAGAGAGTTAACTGGTATGGAAGATACCACCAGTTGGCAGAGGGTTAACTGGTATGGAAGATACCACCAGTTGGCAGAGGGTTAACTGATATGGAAGATACCACCAGTTGGCAGAGGGTTAACTGATATGGAAGATACCACCAGTTGGCAGAGGGTTAACTGATATGGAAGATACCACCAGTTGGCAGAGGGTTAACTGATATGGAAGATACCACCAGTTGGCAGAGGGTTAACTGATATGGAAGATACCACCAGTTGGCAGAGGGTTAACTGGTATGGAAGATACCACCAGTTGGCAGAGGGTTAACTGATATGGAAGATACCGCCAGTTGGCAGAGAGTCCCACCAGTTGGTAGAGGGTTAACTGATATGGAAGATACCACCAGTTGGTAGAGGGTTAACTGATATGGAAGATACCACCAGTTGGCAGAGGGTTAACTGGTATGGAAGATACCACCAGTTGGCAGAGGGTTAACTGATATGGAAGATACCACCAGCTGGCAGAGGGTTAACTGGTATGGAAGATACCACCAGTTGGCAGAGGGTTAACTGATATGGAAGATACCACCAGTTGGCAGAGGGTTAACTGATATGGAAGATACCACCAGTTAGCAGAGGGTTAACTGGTATGGAAGATACCACCAGTTGGCAGAGGGTTAACTGATATGGAAGATACCACCAGTTGGCAGAGGGTTAACTGGTATGGAAGATACCACCAGTTGGCAGAGGGTCCCACCAGTTGGCAGAGGGTTAACTGATATGGAAGATACCACCAGTTGGCAGAGGGTCCCACCAGTTGGCAGAGGGTTAACTGATATGGAAGATACCACCAGTTGGCAGAGGGTCCCACCAGTTGGCAGAGGGTTAACTGATATGGAAGATACCACCAGTTGGCAGAGGGTCCCACCAGTTGGCAGAGGGTTAACTGATATGGAAGATACCACCAGTTGGCAGAGGGTCCCACCAGTTGGCAGAGGGTTAACTGATATGGAAGATACCACCAGTTGGCAGAGGGTCCCACCAGTTGGCAGAGGGTTAACTGATATGGAAGATACCACCAGTTGGCAGAGGGTCCCACCAGTTGGCAGAGGGTTAACTGATATGGAAGATACCACCAGTTGGCAGAGGGTCCCACCAGTTGGCAGAGGGTTAACTGATATGGAAGATACCACCAGTTGGCAGAGGGTCCCACCAGTTGGCAGAGGGTTAACTGATATGGAAGATACCACCAGTTGGCAGAGGGTCCCACCAGTTGGTAGAGGGTTAACTGATATGGAAGATACCACCAGTTGGCAGAGGGTCCCACCAGTTGGCAGAGGGTTAACTGATATGGAAGATACCACCAGTTGGCAGAGAGTCCCACCAGTTGGCAGAGGGTTAACTGATATGGAAGATACCACCAGTTGGCAGAGGGTCCCACCAGTTGGCAGAGGGTTAACTGATATGGAAGATACCACCAGTTGGCAGAGGGTCCCACCAGTCGGCAGAGGGTTAACTGATATGGAAGATACCACCAGTTGGCAGAGGGTTAACTGATATGGAAGATACCACCAGTTGGCAGAGGGTCCCACCAGTCGGCAGAGGGTTAACTGATATGGAAGATACCACCAGTTGGCAGAGGGTTAACTGATATGGAAGATACCACCAGTTGGCAGAGGGTTAACTGATATGGAAGATACCACCAGTTGGCAGAGGGTCCCACCAGTTGGCAGAGGGTTAACTGATATGGAAGATACCACCAGTTGGCAGAGGGTCCCACCAGTTGGCAGAGGGTTAACTGATATGGAAGATACCACCAGTTGGCAGAGGGTCCCACCAGTCGGCAGAGGGTTAACTGATATGGAAGATACCACCAGTTGGCAGAGGGTTAACTGATATGGAAGATACCACCAGTTGGCAGAGGGTCCCACCAGTCGGCAGAGGGTTAACTGATATGGAAGATACCACCAGTTGGCAGAGGGTTAACTGATATGGAAGATACCACCAGTTGGCAGAGGGTCCCACCAGTCGGCAGAGGGTTAACTGATATGGAAGATACCACCAGTTGGCAGAGAGTTAACTGATATGGAAGATACCACCAGTTGGCAGAGGGTCCCACCAGTTGGCAGAGGGTTAACTGATATGGAAGATACCACCAGTTGGCAGAGGGTCCCACCAGTTGGCAGAGGGTTAACTGATATGGAAGATACCACCAGTTGGCAGAGGGTCCCACCAGTTGGCAGAGGGTTAACTGATATGGAAGATACCACCAGTTGGCAGAGGGTCCCACCAGTTGGCAGAGGGTTAACTGATATGGAAGATACCACCAGTTGGCAGAGGGTCCCACCAGTTGGCAGAGGGTTAACTGATATGGAAGATACCACCAGTTGGCAGAGGGTCCCACCAGTTGGCAGAGGGTTAACTGATATGGAAGATACCACCAGTTGGCAGAGGGTCCCACCAGTTGGCAGAGGGTTAACTGATATGGAAGATACCACCAGTTGGCAGAGGGTCCCACCAGTTGGCAGAGGGTTAACTGATATGGAAGATACCACCAGTTGGCAGAGGGTCCCACCAGTTGGCAGAGGGTTAACTGATATGGAAGATACCACCAGTTGGCAGAGGGTCCCACCAGTTGGCAGAGGGTTAACTGATATGGAAGATACCACCAGTTGGCAGAGAGTCCCACCAGTTGGCAGAGGGTTAACTGATATGGAAGATACCACCAGTTGGCAGAGGGTCCCACCAGTTGGCAGAGGGTTAACTGATATGGAAGATACCACCAGTTGGCAGAGGGTCCCACCAGTCGGCAGAGGGTTAACTGATATGGAAGATACCACCAGTTGGCAGAGGGTTAACTGATATGGAAGATACCACCAGTTGGCAGAGGGTTAACTGATATGGAAGATACCACCAGTTGGCAGAGGGTTAACCGATATGGAAGATACCACCAGTTGGCAGAGGGTCCCACCAGTTGGCAGAGGGTTAACTGATATGGAAGATACCACCAGTTGGCAGAGGGTCCCACCAGTTGGCAGAGGGTTAACTGATATGGAAGATACCACCAGTTGGCAGAGGGTTAACTGATATGGAAGATACCACCAGTTGGCAGAGGGTCCCACCAGTTGGCAGAGGGTTAACTGATATGGAAGATACCACCAGCGTGACAAACATATTGTACTTGTAGCATTTGCCTAAACCAGTTGAGTGGATACATATAAATATTTACTTTACATGAGTACGCATTCACTCACACGCGCAGATGCGCGCCCAGACACACACAGACACACACACACAAACACACGCACACACACACAAAAGCGGAGTTAATTTTGACAAAAGGAATTGGCGCCTCCCCGATGTTTGTAAAAACATCCTTATGATTGGAAGTTCAAATTTAGGACGCATTGATCGAAATCCCCATCCGGACATCCAGGTGGAGTGTTACACCGGCGCCAAATTCAACCATCTGCGCTCTATGTTTAAAGGGCACAGGGGCCAGTCCAGTCCCCCAAAAATATTATTAAATATTGGCGTGAATTCTCGAAACGATAATTCTGATCTCGTAGTTAAGCAGTTGCGGAACATGCTTAGCGATATCAGGGTCAAGTTTAGATCAGCAAAAATTTATTTCGCTGAACTAAACTTTTCGCAAAAACTCCCTCAGGCTGAGAGGAGGACCCTGAGCATCATCAACGAAACCATTCGGAAAGTGAAGGACGTTAACGTTATACCAAAAATTGAATACGCGAAGTTTGATGTTGCTCAGGATTTAATCCATTGGACCACGAGAACCGCCAATATTATGTACGATCACTGGTTGAACCACCTAAATTTAAACTAAGTAAAGGCAAAGGTAACAGCCGCCTAACAGATGTGGGATTAGGAACTAATGTGGTTAACCTGTCTGGCACCAATGACTTAACAACCCAAGAGAAATCTCTTTTAGATCGCGGTTTAACTTTTGTACCAGCACCAAAGCCAAAAACTGATAACCAAACAAATTTACCATCATACAACTGTAATTTTCTTAGGCAAATGAAATTAGCAGACCGCTTTAGAAACTCCAGCGGTCGGAAACTTCCTTTTACAGAATCATCTGGTTGGTCACCTCCAGATAGTGAAGTAGATCCCGAAATTATTGAGGCTAGCAAACGAATCATCCAAAAGGTGTTCAGTATGAACATACTCTCCGATAAAGACAATTTAACAGCTGGTGAACGGAGAGCCCTCACGAAACTTCGAAAAAATAAGAAATTAGTAATTAAACCAGCCGACAAAGGTGGGTCGGTAGTTGTTCTATCTCGGGATAATTATATAAAGGAAGCCATGAGACAACTCAGCAATACTAAACATTATAAGAAAATAGATTCACTTATTTCGCCTAGTAATATCGAAAAATTCAATAAGATCTTAAAATTTCTCCTCGACGAAGGTCACATTACCAAAACACAATTGAAATATTTAACAGCTAAGCTCAGTGCTCAGACAAGACAATTTTATATCCTACCAAAGATCCACAAGGACCGTTCTTCATGGACGGATGACTTAACTCCACCCGGGAGGCCAATTGTATCAGATTGTAATTCGGAATCTTATGCGATCTCGGAATTAATTGATTATCATCTGAAACCTATAGCAAATAGACATCCGAGCTTTCTAAAAAATACACAGGATTTCCTGTCAAACATTTCGAAATTGAAAATATCGAAAAATGCAATTCTGGCTACTTTGGATATCGACAGTATGTATACGAACATTGACATTGATAAAGGTGTTAAATCAGTTAAAAATGCATTTGAAAAATATCCGGATGAACAAATTTTGGATCTTTTTCAGCTGAGCTTAAAAGGTAATGACTTTCAATTCAATGGATAATATTTTCTACAAATAATGGGTTGTCCTATGGGCAAAAGATTCAGTCCTAATTTTGCAAGCATTTATGTAGAGGAATGGGAGGAAAATGCTTTAAGCAAATGTGCAATGCATCCTCTCGTATATCTCAGATATTTAGATGACATTTTTATTATTTGGGAACATTCAAAAGAAGATTTTGATGATTTTTTAGAAATTTTGAACAATCACGATCCAAATATTAAATTGAAAGCTACTATCAGTGAAAATTCTGTTGATTTTCTGGATGTGACCGTGTTTAAAGGCAAGCAATTTCAGGCGTCCGGTCATTTAGATTATAAAGTATATTTTAAACCAACTGATTCACATCAATTGTTGCACACAAAATCATTTCATCCTCAACATACATTTAAAGGTATCATCAAATCACAGCTCATTCGTTTCCACCGCAATTCAAGTGATAAGGTAA
The DNA here is from genome assembly GCA_031216915.1 of Pictodentalium vernedei. Lineage (NCBI taxonomy): Eukaryota > Metazoa > Mollusca > Scaphopoda > Dentaliida > Dentaliidae > Pictodentalium > Pictodentalium vernedei. The sequence continues at coordinate 18,337,477 of CM062290.1, read as the reverse complement.
ATTTCAATGAGGCTTGTTCTACTCTATTTGGCGCCCTCAGATCGAGAGGGTACTCGCTGCGCCTCTTGCGTAGCCTGAAATCCCAAACCCTGAAAAAGCTCGAAAGTCCAGCTGAAACTACCGATTTCGAACCACTGAAGATTGAACACAACAGACCGTTGCAGAATGGTAGTGGCGCGGTATTTAATTGCAAAAAGCCTCGTTGTAGACTACATACTTTTATGCCTGATCAGAAAGAGGAATTTTCCTCCGAACAAACGAAAAATCATTATCAGATCCGTAACCCCCTCCATTGTGATTCA